>CAJVGC010000060.1:51741581-52174958 GCA_910822075.1 Senecio squalidus
TCTTGAGTTTTGGATATGTATTTAAAGAGACATAGATCTACCTTGTGTTGAAATTTGAGCTTGATCAGACATGTCATATATGAGATATTCAATGTTGAATCTGCTGCAAATTTTCAGTCTGACCAAGTCAGTCTCAGAGTAAGACGTGAGTTAGGTGCTGTTCTTTTTAACCAAAGGTTTTTCCTCTGAATCTGAATACCAGCTCTGAATAATCAGAGGTAGTCCAAAACTCTGAATCTGAATCAATATACTATGTTCTTTTTCCTTTGTAACATCTGTTTTAATATTAGTACTAAACTGTTTCATTTATAAAACGTCTTAAATAAAAACATTCATAAAATGTTCAAACATAGTGGCAACATTTTTCAAATAAAGAAATATTCAAACAACATTTTCAACATTTTTGCATTAATTGTGCCGCAAGTTGATCTCGACAATTGATCATATTGTTGATATGTTGTATTTCCATGTGGTTGAACCTCGTGCTCATCATATTGTTAGCATGTACTTCACCTCGATCATATTCGGAGAAAACATCATCACTTAATCCTTCTTTTCGTATAAAATATGAATAGCAAAGCATGCAATAGTAATATCTCTTTGTTTCACCAAAGAATACGGAGTCATTCTCTTCAAGATGGGAAAACGTGCTTTCAAAACACCAAAAGCACGCTCAATCACGTTTCTAAGTTTAGCGTGAGCGTGATTGAACAAATTAATAAACTAATTTGCTAACATCAATTTCAAGATATAAAATAATTAACAAAAGAAAAGTTCACATAAAAGTTAATGTAATAGTAGGAGTTTATAGGCAATCGAAAACAAATACATATTAAAAAAAAATTATATCACCTAAATCTAACAAACAATCATCAATATCAATTTATGTAACGAAATCAAGTGACAAACCATTGAAAAAAAATCAAAAATTATTTGAATTTAAGGATGGAAAACTTACCGGTGAAGAGAAAGAGGTAATCAGAGGTAAAAAGAGGTTTTTCATGTAGGGTTGGATCAGAGGTAAAAAGAGGTTTTTGGTCTGTGGTTGAAAAAAAAAAGAACAACAAAATTTTTAAAACCTCTGACCGGGTCAGAGTTCAGAGCCTATTAAGAATTTTTTTTGAAAAAAGAACGACACCTTAGTCTCACCAAAGGTTAGTCTGAGCGGGTCAACCCTAAAACTCAGACTGAGTAGGTCAACCCCAGAGGTCAGATTGAGCAGCTCAACCCCACGAGCAACTCAGCCCCACGCAAATCAGTTTTACATGAACTTAGTCTCACACGAATCCAGAATTCAAAATAAAGGCTAGCTCAAGGGTAATTAACATCTATGAAGCCGAAAATAAAGTTTTTAGATGTGTTCAAACTTTATTTATTGAAGAAGGATGATAACAAAACGGGGGAGAAAAGTTTAAAAGTTAACAAGAAAAAGAGTTGCGATGTTAAGGGGGAGATTCAAGCTACAAAGTAAACAACTCAAACAATACATTTCTTGTAATCAGTTTATTTGTTTTGTCTTCATCAAATAGGAGGAGCCAAAAGAAAGATTGAAAGAAGTCTTCTAAAGTGTCTACAACTGCATAATCCGTTTGATCAAGAACTGAAAAGATTAATTACATGGAAGACTGACAGATTGGAATGGATGAAGAAAAGAAGAACTATTTTTCTGTTCCGGACTTACGTTTTATATTATCTACTTTTATAGTCTTAGTCAATTTTTTTATACTTAGTGTATGTTTGTGAAAAGATTTTGACATCATCAGATAGGGGGAGATTGTTGGGAAAAACCAATGATTAAAACCCAACTTATAAATCTGATGAGTCATAATCTAAGTCTAGGTGACTTCTAAGACTAAGTGTGTTCTGAGTCTTAGTGATTATGAGTCTTAGTAATTATGAGTCGTAATCTGAGTCTAGGTGACTTCTAAGACTAAGTGTGTTATGAGTCTTAGTGATTATGAGTCTTAGTAAGACTCAAAGATGAGACTTAGTTACTTGGAGCTTCAATTTAGGTAAGTTGTTATGCATATCTCCTATTTGTTAGAGAGATTTGCACTTATCTTATTTTCCAAGTTTATCAAGAACTCTATTTATAGAGTTCTTAGGGTTTATTAACACCCATGAATTCTGTGTGAATTCTTCCGGTTTTCTAAGTGAATTCCGTTCTTTGTCAATGAATAAAACGTATCTAGTTCATTGATTTCTTTGTGTTCTTCGTAATATTCATCGTTATATCTTTTGTTTGAATGAAACGGGACTAACAATTGGTATCAGAGCTTGTCAGATCTATTCCAGATTTGTAAAGATCCATTCAAGATAAAAGATATCGTATTCAAAGAAGATTGTTGAAAATTCGTATTTAAGTTCGTCATATTCTGGGCAGCGGTGATAAAAAGGGCTTATCTCATTCGTTAGCCGTCGGATTTTCATGAAATTTTTACTGAAGATGACTTACACATAGGCACACATTCCGACCGAAGGAATTTTGAATCGGAGCCTCTGATCAAGAGATATTTATTTTTGAAGTCTGCTGCAGAAAGTTTATTGTTATTGTGTATAACTATATTAAAACGATCACCGTTTATTCGTTACACATTAGATCTTGGTGATTTTTTGATATAATCTTCAAGGCGTACAGATCTAACTTTTGTCAAAGTTTCAGTCTCATCAGATGTTTCGAAAAATAGATATATAATTTCAAAGATGAATGTTGAATGTTTGCTGATTTTTATGCGAAGCTGTGGTAAAACGACTATTGTCTGTTCGTTAACCGTTGGATTTTCTTGAGTTTTGGATATGTATTTAAAGAGACATAGATCTACCTTGTGTTGAAATTTGAGCTTGATCAGACATGTCATATATGAGATATTCAATGTTGAATCTGCTGCAAATTTTCAGTCTGACCAAGTCAGTCTCAGAGTAAGACGTGAGTTAGGTGCTGTTCTTTTTAACCAAAGGTTTTTCCTCTGAATCTGAATACCAGCTCTGAATAATCAGAGGTAGTCCAAAACTCTGAATCTGAATCAATATACTATGTTCTTTTTTCCTTTGTAACATCTGTTTTACTATATTAGTACTAAACTGTTTCATTTATAAAACGTCTTAAATAAAAACATTCATAAAATGTTCAAACATAGTGGCAACATTTTTCAAATAAAGATAATATTCAAACAACATTTTCAACATTTTTGCATTAATTGTGCCGCAAGTTGATCTCGACAATTGATCATATATTGTTGATATGTTGTATTTCCATGTGGTTGAACCTCGTGCTCATCATATTGTTAGCATGTACTTCACCTCGATCATATTCGGAGAAAACATCATCACTTAATCCTTCTTTTCGTATAAAAATATGAATAGCAAAGCATGCAATAGTAATATCTCTTTGTTTCACCAAAGAATACGGAGTCATTCTCTTCAAGATGGGAAAACGTGCTTTCAAAACACCAAAAGCACGCTCAATCACGTTTCTAAGTTTAGCGTGAGCGTGATTGAACAAATTAATAAACTAATTTGCTAACATCAATTTCAAGATATAAAAATAATTAACAAAAGAAAAGTTCACATAAAAGTTAATGTAATAGTAGGAGTTTATAGGCAATCGAAAACAAATACATATTAAAAAAAAAATTATATCACCTAAATCTAACAAACAATCATCAATATCAATTTATGTAACGAAATCAAGTGACAAACCATTGAAAAAAAATCAAAAATTATTTGAATTTAAGGATGGAAAACTTACCGGTGAAGAGAAAGAGGTAATCAGAGGTAAAAAGAGGTTTTTCATGTAGGGTTGGATCAGAGGTAAAAAGAGGTTTTTGGTCTGTGGTTGAAAAAAAAAAAGAACAACAAAATTTTTAAAACCTCTGACCGGGTCAGAGTTCAGAGCCTATTAAGAATTTTTTTTGAAAAAAGAACGACACCTTAGTCTCACCAAAGGTTAGTCTGAGCGGGTCAACCCTAAAACTCAGACTGAGTAGGTCAACCCCAGAGGTCAGATTGAGCAGCTCAACCCCACGAGCAACTCAGCCCCACGCAAATCAGTTTTACATGAACTTAGTCTCACACGAATCCAGAATTCAAAATAAAGGCTAGCTCAAGGGTAATTAACATCTATGAAGCCGAAAATAAAGTTTTTAGATGTGTTCAAACTTTATTTATTGAAGAAGGATGATAACAAAACGGGGGAGAAAAGTTTAAAAGTTAACAAGAAAAAGAGTTGCGATGTTAAGGGGGAGATTCAAGCTACAAAGTAAACAACTCAAACAATACATTTCTTGTAATCAGTTTATTTGTTTTGTCATCATCAAATAGGAGGAGCTAAAAGAAAGATTGAAAGAAGTCTTCTAAAGTGTCTACAACTGCATAATCCGTTGGATCAAGAACTGAAAAGATTAATTACATGGAAGAAGGACATATTGGAATGGATGAAGAAAAGAAGAATTATTTTTCTGTTTCAGACTTACGTTTTATATTATCTACTTTTATAGTCTGAGTCAGTTTTTATACTTAGTGTATGTTTGTGAAAAGATTTTGACATCATCAGATAGGGGGAGATTGTTGGGAAAAACCAATGATTAAAACCCAACTTATAAATCTGATGAGTCATAATCTAAGTCTAGGTGACTTCTAAGACTAAGTGTGTTCTGAGTCTTAGTGATTATGAGTCTTAGTAATTATGAGTCGTAATCTGAGTCTAGGTGACTTCTAAGACTAAGTGTGTTATGAGTCTTAGTGATTATGAGTCTTAGTAAGACTCAAAGATGAGACTTAGTTACTTGGAGCTTCAATTTAGGTAAGTTGTTATGCATATCTCCTATTTGTTAGAGAGATTTGCACTTATCTTATTTTCCAAGTTTATCAAGAACTCTATTTATAGAGTTCTTAGGGTTTATTAACACCCATGAATTCTGTGTGAATTCTTCCGGTTTTCTAAGTGAATTCCGTTCTTTGTCAATGAATAAAACGTATCTAGTTCATTGATTTCTTTGTGTTCTTCGTAATATTCATCGTTATATCTTTTGTTTGAATGAAACGGGACTAACAATTGGTATCAGAGCTTGTCAGATCTATTCCAGATTTGTAAAGATCCATTCAAGATAAAAGATATCGTATTCAAAGAAGATTGTTGAAAATTCGTATTTAAGTTCGTCATATTCTGGGCAGCGGTGATAAAAAGGGCTTATCTCATTCGTTAGCCGTCGGATTTTCATGAAATTTTTACTGAAGATGACTTACACATAGGCACACATTCCGACCGAAGGAATTTTGAATCGGAGCCTCTGATCAAGAGATATTTATTTTTGAAGTCTGCTGCAGAAAGTTTATTGTTATTGTGTATAACTATATTAAAACGATCACCGTTTATTCGTTACACATTAGATCTTGGTGATTTTTTGATATAATCTTCAAGGCGTACAGATCTAACTTTTGTCAAAGTTTCAGTCTCATCAGATGTTTCGAAAAATAGATATATAATTTCAAAGATGAATGTTGAATGTTTGCTGATTTTTATGCGAAGCTGTGGTAAAACGACTATTGTCTGTTCGTTAACCGTTGGATTTTCTTGAGTTTTGGATATGTATTTAAAGAGACATAGATCTACCTTGTGTTGAAATTTGAGCTTGATCAGACATGTCATATATGAGATATTCAATGTTGAATCTGCTGCAAATTTTCAGTCTGACCAAGTCAGTCTCAGAGTAAGACGTGAGTTAGGTGCTGTTCTTTTTAACCAAAGGTTTTTCCTCTGAATCTGAATACCAGCTCTGAATAATCAGAGGTAGTCCAAAACTCTGAATCTGAATCAATATACTATGTTCTTTTTTCCTTTGTAACATCTGTTTTACTATATTAGTACTAAACTGTTTCATTTATAAAACGTCTTAAATAAAAACATTCATAAAATGTTCAAACATAGTGGCAACATTTTTCAAATAAAGATAATATTCAAACAACATTTTCAACATTTTTGCATTAATTGTGCCGCAAGTTGATCTCGACAATTGATCATATATTGTTGATATGTTGTATTTCCATGTGGTTGAACCTCGTGCTCATCATATTGTTAGCATGTACTTCACCTCGATCATATTCGGAGAAAAAATCATCACTTAATCCTTCTTTTCGTATAAAAATATGAATAGCAAAGCATGCAATAGTAATATCTCTTTGTTTCACCAAAGAATACGGAGTCATTCTCTTCAAGATGGGAAAACGTGCTTTCAAAACACCAAAAGCACGCTCAATCACGTTTCTAAGTTTAGCGTGAGCGTGATTGAACAAATTAATAAACTAATTTGCTAACATCAATTTCAAGATATAAAAATAATTAACAAAAGAAAAGTTCACATAAAAGTTAATGTAATAGTAGGAGTTTATAGGCAATCGAAAACAAATACATATTAAAAAAAAAATTATATCACCTAAATCTAACAAACAATCATCAATATCAATTTATGTAACGAAATCAAGTGACAAACCATTGAAAAAAAATCAAAAATTATTTGAATTTAAGGATGGAAAACTTACCGGTGAAGAGAAAGAGGTAATCAGAGGTAAAAAGAGGTTTTTCATGTAGGGTTGGATCAGAGGTAAAAAGAGGTTTTTGGTCTGTGGTTGAAAAAAAAAAAGAACAACAAAATTTTTAAAACCTCTGACCGGGTCAGAGTTCAGAGCCTATTAAGAATTTTTTTTGAAAAAAGAACGACACCTTAGTCTCACCAAAGGTTAGTCTGAGCGGGTCAACCCTAAAACTCAGACTGAGTAGGTCAACCCCAGAGGTCAGATTGAGCAGCTCAACCCCACGAGCAACTCAGCCCCACGCAAATCAGTTTTACATGAACTTAGTCTCACACGAATCCAGAATTCAAAATAAAGGCTAGCTCAAGGGTAATTAACATCTATGAAGCCGAAAATAAAGTTTTTAGATGTGTTCAAACTTTATTTATTGAAGAAGGATGATAACAAAACGGGGGAGAAAAGTTTAAAAGTTAACAAGAAAAAGAGTTGCGATGTTAAGGGGGAGATTCAAGCTACAAAGTAAACAACTCAAACAATACATTTCTTGTAATCAGTTTATTTGTTTTGTCATCATCAAATAGGAGGAGCTAAAAGAAAGATTGAAAGAAGTCTTCTAAAGTGTCTACAACTGCATAATCCGTTGGATCAAGAACTGAAAAGATTAATTACATGGAAGAAGGACATATTGGAATGGATGAAGAAAAGAAGAATTATTTTTCTGTTTCAGACTTACGTTTTATATTATCTACTTTTATAGTCTGAGTCAGTTTTTATACTTAGTGTATGTTTGTGAAAAGATTTTGACATCATCAGATAGGGGGAGATTGTTGGGAAAAACCAATGATTAAAACCCAACTTATAAATCTGATGAGTCATAATCTAAGTCTAGGTGACTTCTAAGACTAAGTGTGTTCTGAGTCTTAGTGATTATGAGTCTTAGTAATTATGAGTCGTAATCTGAGTCTAGGTGACTTCTAAGACTAAGTGTGTTATGAGTCTTAGTGATTATGAGTCTTAGTAAGACTCAAAGATGAGACTTAGTTACTTGGAGCTTCAATTTAGGTAAGTTGTTATGCATATCTCCTATTTGTTAGAGAGATTTGCACTTATCTTATTTTCCAAGTTTATCGATCAAGAACTCTATTTATAGAGTTCTTAGGGTTTATTAACACCCATGAATTCTGTGTGAATTTTTCCGGTTTTCTAAGTGAATTCCGTTCTTTGTCAATGAATAAAACGTATCTAGTTCATTGATTTCTTTGTGTTCTTCGTAATATTCATCGTTATATCTTTTGTTTGAATGAAACGGGACTAACAGTATTATTATTTATTATTATTGATATTATCGCTAAGCAAATGAGTGTAATTAAAAGAGGTGGAAAATAAACTCATCATCCGCGGACAAATAGAAACTCGTTAATAATCGTTTTACAAATGAACATTGAAATGACTAAAACGAAGAAAGTGATGTCGGTGAAGCAAGATCTAGTGGAGTCAAGCATGATTTAGCTACTAATAAAATACTTGAGATGAAACAATTATATGACTAATGACAAGAGATGATTTATACTTCTAGATATTTAATTTGTATACTAGTATATGTCAAAATGTACCAAAAATGGTAATTCCTTGGCCGTATACATGTGTCTGTTTTAAACCACACATGAGATTCCTTTCTTAAGTAAAACAAGTAATCTGGTAATTTCCATAATTGCCCTTGTTTGAAGGTCTAGATTCTTTACTTGTTAGGGAGAAAGTTGTCATAAATAAAAACATGAGGAATCATAAATCCATATATATAATACCAAAACTTGATTTTTAAATATTTTTCTGAACAGAATTACTTTATCCAATATGGACAAAGTTGTCATTTTTATTCACGAGAATTAAACCTTGGACTTTCTCAAAATGTGATTTGGTTATTGATTAAAAAGAGAGAATTAGTCGTTTGCTAATTTAATTAATCGAAATCCACCTAAAAGTTAGCAACCTGTGTTTATAAATAAACTTGGTATACTTTTATACCTTTTTTAATTTATGAGATCAAGAATTTGAATCTTTAAGATTTGAAAACAATTACCTTGAAGGTAGAGGAGAGCGTGACACTATGTACTTATCAAACTTGTATTATACAGTTTGAATCGGTCTTTATGCCAGGATCGATATGGTTTATATAAACATAACCATACTAATACGAATAGATTTTAATCTATTAAAGAATTTTAGTAGTGGATGAAACACTTTAATAGTACAAGTTATGTGATTAAACGAATATTGTATATGAATAAGAACAATAACGAATATCACTAACAAGCCTCGATGTATTAATCGAATAATGAAAGACTAGTACTCGTGTTTTTGTTTATACAAGGATCTATGTATAGATAGATCTTGAGGCTAGAACTAGCTATTATAGGAAACGACTAATGAATTGTAATTGTAATACAATTCTAATTTAGAAAAAGATAATTACAAAATTATTCTAGAATTATCTTTTTCTTCAAAATCTTCAAGCAGTAGTAATGAGTTACAGGCATTAGTGACGAGCTTCTACAGTAGTAATCAGTTTTCTTTAAGTAGTATTAACCAAAAAGTAGTAACTTGCAGTAGTAACCATACTTAGTTAATTTCAACGGTTTTATTCTCAACAATCTCCCTTGACTTATACTTTATTTCATACAAAGTACTATGTTTCTATAAAGCATTATACATAGAAGGATGATATCAAAACTGGTTTCTACTGACCTTTTCTTTTCTAAGCTCTTTCCTGCTTCAACTTAAGATCTTCTTCTTGTCTTTGTATCACCGATCTCCAGACCAAATCATGTGCTAATTGAGAATCTATGGGAGCAAACAACTTCAAAGTAATCATCTCATGTAATGTAGCAAAATCATGATCATTCCTTTTATCAACCAACAAGTAGTTGATGACACCATTCTTCCTGATGATAGAATAAACCCCACTTCTTTCATATAAAATCCATTCAACCACTGGACCATAACCACCTCTATGAAAGATGCTGCTGAACATATCAACTTCAGGGGTAAACATGTCATTCAACCAATCTACATCCAAGTTTGTACCAGAACATGATCCTCTGTTGTTGGAATACTTCCTTAAACCAATTTGATGAATTTGGATCAAATCCTTTCTGGAAAACTCTTTAACCATTATGTAGAAAGTGAGCATCTTGTACTTCTTCAGATCAGATCTAGTTACCAAAATGGTTGATCTATTCTCTCCCCCAATGAATTCCCAATCAATGATATCAGGTTGTTCTATGGCCAATGGTTCAACATGCAAAGCATCTTGATGAATGATTAAGGTTGAACAATTATCTGGAGAGATCTCTACATCTCATTCCTTTTCCACAATCTCATATGAATCTACCAATACAAATTTGAGTAGATGTATCTTCCTGCTCAGTCTGTGGAGGCTTAGATGACTCTTAATTCAACACTACTTGTTCCTTCACAACCTTTTGCCTTTTAGAAATCTGTCTTGTAGACGAAGACTTCTTTCTTTTGTTTTTCTCAAGATCAATTACATGTTGTTGAAGTTTAAGAGGATTTGGAATCACTGTCTTTGCTCATTTATGACTCTTGCTCCGATCTCATGTGCTATCTTGATAAGTCTCTCCAGCTCATACCTTTCTCTTTCTTGATGTTCTGTTAAATGAGATGCATCTTCCTTATCTTTCTTTCTTTCCATTTCATATAAACCAAGAACATTATTAAAGCTCATGGGACCTAGATAATTACCACTGTAGCCTCCGTCTTTTATAAATTTCACAAACTTCTGTTTATCATTATCCATCTTCTCCTTTTGTACCTTTTTTCTTGTTCTTCTTGGCCTTTTCTTCCTTCTCAATTTGCTTGATTTCTTCACTTTGCAGTCTTACTAATTCCATTCTTTCAGCTTCATCTCTTTCAATTCTTTCAAATTCTCTTCTTTTAAGTTAAGCATGTACTTGTCTAGCTAAGCAGCATCACTAGACACATGAAGAGTTTCAGATGCTAATTCCAAAGCCACAAGCTCATCTATCTTTAATTGATTGGCATCTTCTGTTTTCTTGACTGGTTCCTTTTCTACCACCACTTTCTTACCCTTATCTTTCACTTGAGGATCATTTGGATCAATCCTTTGAGTTCCAATATAGGTAAGAGGTCTTGGATTAAGTCTTGTGTTAGGTGGAATGACTGGAACAACTCCATGTGGAGCAGCTGCATCAAAGACATAATCCTCTCCTTCAGTAATCTTAGGAGGTTCATCTGTCAGCATAGAAGGAATATGAACTCCCTTTTATTTAGGCTTCTTAGCTTGCTCTGGCTTTCTCTTATGTATCACCTCACTTTTAATCTTTAAGAGTTCTTCAGCTAAAGTTCTTTCTTCATTAGTAGGTTCACTTTAAGAATTTCCAGCAACAGTAACAGTAGCAATTTGCTAATCTGCAGTAGTTTCAGTTACTATTGTAGTATCAATAATTGTTTCAACGCTTGCGGTATTAACAATTTCTTCTTCTATACTTTACTCTGTTTTTGTTCAGCTTGAAGTTTCTCTTTCTCAGCCAATTCTTTTTCTAACTCTTCAGATTGTTCATTAAGGTTTCCCGATCTATAATTTCAGCTTCAACGTTCTCCCCCTCATTGGCAACTGTCTCTTCTTCTGCAGTATTCACTGTTTCAAGTACAAGTTCATTAACTACATAAGTAACCATTTGCTCATCAACCTCCATTTGTTGTGTAGTAGCAGTATTAACATCTTCAGAACTCCTTTGACCCATTGGTTCTTTAGTTACAGGAAATCTGACACTTTTTGGTCATTGCCTATTCCAGACCTCATCTCCTGAGTCTCCAATTCTCTATTCTCCCCCTTTTTGGTATCATCCTCTTTAGAAGATGAACCCGATGGCATAGGAGAAGTAACAACATCTTCATACTTGACTTCTTCTTGAGTTGAAACTTCAAATGCTTCTTCTTTTGTACCAACTTTAGAACCAATTGCTTTAATGATGCAAGTTCATTTGCTTGTTCATCTACCTTTCTTGTATACTCCAGGCACATAGTAACCAATTCAAGATTTGAGTTCCAACAATTGGTGGATAATTGGAAATTGGTTTAGAGGAAGTCTCTTTCCTAGCGTGAGAACTTCCCTCCCCCATGGTTTCTTGACACCTGGGTCCACCCTCTGATGTTGCTTCAAAAGAAGCATCATCATTATCAAATGTTGCCATTGGCTGGGTCTTATTTCCAGTCAAACTGTCTTGTGCACCATTACGTGATACATCAATAGTTCTTTCTCCCAAGTGTCGTGATACCTAGCCCCCCAAATGACGTTTTAACGCATATCGAGGACCAGGCAATACGAGGAGGAGCAAACAACATTATTAGAAATGATAGTTAATCCCATAGTCATTCACATTCACATTCTATAACGTTTATAAACTCGTACCCATAGCGAATCCCATCTTCAAACCAAAGATTACAATAATATCAACAACTTTATATTAACCACACAAGTACACAAGCAATTAGTAAACATTTTTATTGCAAAAGCAAATAAAAGAAGAGATTGGGCTTCAAAGATAAAAACAAACATTTAATTTGGGCCCAATAATGAAAACACCAGCCGTCTTCTTCTTTTTCGATGAACAAATTGTTTAGCAAAATCTAGTAAAAAAGTTTGGATCTTTAATAAAGATTTGAGTTGGGTTTTCTCTTAATCGAAATGGGTTTTAGGCGCCTTCTTATTGAGGTTTGTTTACTAATTAATTTATGTAAGATAAACCCTAATTTAGTACCCCTTTTGGTTTAATCATGATTTTTTGTTTCTTTTATCTGAAAATTTGTGAAAACCGATCAACAATGGGGTTCAAGCTGGTTTTGTATTCATTGGGTGGGACTTATAATGTTGAACCTGTGAAAGTATATCACTTAATCACTCGAATAAATTCGCTAATGCCTAGTACTATAGTTGAGTAGTTCAAAGAAAATGGAGTCCACTACATGTACTTAAAGAAAATTGTGTAACTTTTTAAAATGACTAGTTATTGAACATTTTAAGAAATGATTATTAATTCGAATAAAATGACTATTATACTGGAAAAATGAAAGCTGGAAGGTGGACTCTTTCCGAGCTGCAAGTAGTAATGTATTTGGGGAGTACATGGTTATCATTTACCGGGAAGTAGTTGTCCAATGTGTAAAAGATCTGCAATAGTCTTATTGGAAATTTATGCAGTCAAGCAAACTTTTCCTTCTTTCTTCTATTCGTTAAATAACTCATTCTGTTTATCCCATAAAAATCCGTCTCACGCTGTGTTTATTTTATAGGTGTCAAGACAACACTCACGGTTAAGGCCAGTTAAAAGCTTATTTCCATGCTCTTATCATACTTCGCTAAAGTTAGGAGGCGATGCAGGTTCACATTATCATATCAGTTGAATTAATTTCTTAATACTTTGTTTTGCAAACTACTTGATTTTGTCATTTGTGGCTCATTCTTTATGATATTTTAGCATGCAACAAAAGCTTTATGTAACATTTCTGTTTCTTTACAAAAAGCTGAAAAGATCATTGATATCCATGCTTTGTTTTTAGTTTCTACGGTTTTGCCTACCATAGCCCGTAGGTGGTTGGTAAGTGGTAGCTAAAAACTAATCTGGTGGTTAATCAATTGTCATTTATGCATAATCACCATTAGGTGGTTGGTGGTTACGGTTAAACATTTTTATTTCAGATTTAAATTTTCAAAATGTTAGCTGTTAACCTTATGACGTTGAGTAAAAAAATCTTGACCAAGATCTTGACTCGGGTATCCATTATAATTGTTTGCGTATGAATTTGATTGAAGTAGGGCTATGCGTAATTTAGAGAATGCTATTTCCTTGTTGACATATTCTATATATGTATTTCTATGATCCTATACTTTTTCTGTTACGCTTCTGAATTAGAAACTAGAGAAATGAAACTTGAATCTTCTTTCTAACTACAATAGCTAAATAGTAAATAGATGTTAGTGCATGTTGGTTTACTTAGATGAATAGGGTTTGTTTGGGTACAGAGAAGTCTGTACGGATGGAGAATCTGTCTGGACTAAGTTGTAAACGAAAGCTTATTGTTTTTTTAATTGTGTAAATGATAAAATTTGAAACAATCCCCTAGTGACATATCAAGCTATCTTTTTATGCGAACAAAAAAACCCCCCGAAATGGTGTAGCGAATAAGAGCCTCATCCCTTAATACCATTAGAGAGTTTTCATTTGATCCCACTCATAGGCCAAAAAATAGGTGAATCATTTGAACAAAAATCGATGTTATCGTTACTTTGTGATGTTACCAAGGGGCAAATATGTAATTTTACATTGAACTTTGACGTCTAGGAAATCTTACCTTTATTGTAGAACTTTATTGTTGTTTTGTTGTTACCAACTTCTAAACAAGTTTTGTGCTAATGTTATGTGACTTGTCTAAATTAGCGTACCCAAATGATAAAACTAACCTATGTATATTAGGCTTTGTTACATGGCTCTGTTATATTTTTATTCTTTTGAAACACTAAAACCAAATAAGATCAAACCCTTGAAATTTACAGGAATCATTAATAAAAGTCTTGTCCCACGTGCTTTCAACAATCAAGAACGCAACTTAATACAGCCACCATGCTCAATGATGTTATCAAGAGCATTATACTCTTCAGAACCTACTACGGTAGAAGTGGGTCCCACAGGTAGAGTTATCTTGATTTCATTATTAGATTCATAATTTTTCTTGAAGAAAACGGTAGCATTGTTTAGAGTCGGTTATGTGTTTCACTGCAGAGGATGCTAAGGAATTGCATGATAAACTGATTAAATCCGTGATTGAGCAAAGAACGGCACCTCCAAACAGTCTGTTGTGGGCCCTCATTGAAAAATGTGACAATCGTGAAGACATCAAACTTCTTTTTAACGTCTTGGAGAACCTTCGAAAATTTGTTAGTTCATTTTATAACCATCTGTTTTTTTTTTTAACAAGATAAATTACTTACCAGTATTCATTGTGTTTTAATTGTAGAGGCTATCAAATCTTCGGATTTTTGAAAATTTTAACGACAATCTTTGCCGAGAAGTTTCCAAAGCATGTGTACGAGTAGAAGCAATCGACTTTGGTACGGTATACTATTTTTCGTATGTATTCGTTTTGTCGGTGTTGCTTTTTATGTCCAATTAATTGTGGGCGCCATTCTTTCATATCTACAACAGCCAAGAAGACGCTGTGGAAACACAATGTGTACGGATTGACTCCTAGTGTTGCATCTGCTCACAGTATACTGGTATTTTATTTCTTCTATATCTTTTTGAAGATGTAAATTTGTTTAGCATCTTAAATATTTGATGTCATTTTGTTGCAGTTATATGCTAAACAACAAAACGATGCTAAACTCATGGTGGATGTGATGAAACTCTTAAAAGCAAATGATATGCCTCTGCAACCTGGTACCGCGGATATCATTTTTAGGTATCAACATGCTTTTATTCTTATTTTATATTGCCCATTTCACATTTTCTGTTTTGAGAGTGTCATTTATATACTGTGATGAAGTGGAACTGTGGAAGTTTCTTGTGTGTATTACTTCACGTGGGCGGAAATGTTACAAATACTTGAAATTGTTAAAAGTAAAAAAGTCTCTTTTGGATTTATTTTCTTGCAGCATTTGCTACAACACGGATAGTTGGGAATTGATGTCTAAGTATGCAATGCGATTTGTCAAGTCAGGAGCAAAGTTAAGACGAACTTCATTCGATACTTGGATGACATTTGCTGCGAAACTAGGTGTTTACATCTCATCTTCTTTCTATTATTATGCGATAAATGTTATTTTTGACACTATCGCCTTTATGGTGGAACTGGTCAAGTCCTGGAAAATTGTTACTTACGTTTTCTGTTTGGTGTTTTTACAGGTGATGTTGATAGTTTATGGAAAATTGAGAAGTTGAGATCTGGATTGATGAAAACACACACAATTGGTAGCGGGTTTTCATGTGCTAAGGTATTAATCATTCAGATCTCGTTTCCCTCCTTTGAATGTTTTCGATTTCAGATATTCTGTTTCATTAATCGTTATCTAAAGTGTTTTTTTTATGTACTCTCTTTGCACAGGGGTTTCTGCTTGAACGGAAACCTGAAGACGCAGCTGCAATAATTCAAGTCGTCTCCCAGGTACTACTTAGTTTCCGTACTGTGGGTCTTATCATTTAAATATAATGAACTAAACAGTTCTACCTTATACATCACAAATTAAATGAGAATCATGCTCGGCTTCATATGTCGTTACAAATATCTTTCTTTAACTTATGGTTGGTTTGGGCTCTATTGTAATATTACATGTTATTTCTTGACGACAGACATTACCGGAGTCGAAAAGGCCAGATATAATGACACAGCTTGAGAAGCTGGTTAGCGAATGGCCTTTGGAGGTTATAAAGTGCCGAAAAGACGAGGACAAAATGGTAATCAAATACAGTACAATATTTCGGGAATTCCCATGAGAAGGTGATCGTTTGGTTATGCTAATGATGTAATAATTCACTTTCTCTCTCTTTTCTTGTAGGCATTGGCTGCTGGTTTACAACAAGATATCCCTGCAATGATCGATAGTCTGTCAAGGTTGGGTGTGAAGACAAATGTAAAGATGGACGACTTGACAAAATTGTCCTTCTGAGAGATCAAACTTGATGCTTTTATGGCACCGAGCTTTGTATTAGGTAAAGTTGACGCTCGTAGAACTCTAGAATTTGATATTACTTGGGGTGCTAATATCTTGTTTTGTGAGCTCGAAAATCATTGACCAGTGTTTTTTTTTTCTTTTATAAAAGAAGCGTAGTCGCAAGTTTTGCGAGTATTGAAATACAATGTCAAGTATAATAGATAAAAGAGCTCAAACGAGTCGTCTCATATTTAATTTTCACCGGTTTCAATTTTATGTAGTGTTATTAATTTTCATATTTTATAAGGGGTTTTTCTAAAAAATGGTACTTTTTGATACTTTTGATTGTGCTTTTAATATTTAAAAATGGTGTGTACATGTGCCCCTAGGATAGAAAAACCCTTTTATAAAACAACAAAACCAAACAGTCTAACATGTTTGCAATCTGTCGACTGTATGTACCAACCAAGGTGTGATAAGATGGAAGTACAACTCACTCAGCACAAGTGGACAATCCCACTAATCGAGTTAATGCCTATTTCAGTATTTCCATTATTATTTTCAATATTTAATAATTAAACTTATCTTCAATATTGGGTTTTCATAATTTAATAAATAAAAACGTCAAGTCATTTTTAATAACAACTAGTCTCACAACCAATCAGGAAAACAGTTTATTGCTTTATATAATTATTTATTATGTTAACAAATGACTTTTTATTTGACCGTGTTAAGAAGATCGAAGGTTTAAGTCTTATCAATGTTATATGGACTACATTTGAACATACGAAACAAATGACATAAACATTTTATTACTAGTTATGATATGAAATGATCTATAAACATTTTAAATACATTATTTCGAGACCTTAACAAAAACAAGCAAAACTATAATGTAACTTATACAAAATGCAACAAACTATCTTACCCAAAAGTACTACTAATGTAACTCTTGGCAACATTGTTGCAAAGTATTTGCAACACTGTCTGGTTAGCTAAGCCCACGCACCGTGGTGTCTTGAACTGGTTTAACGCGGACCCTAACCCGACGTAATGATCCAGAATCTTTTGGAAGGTTCCCTTATGTAAAACCCGAAGCTCTAGGGGTCCGATTGCTTTAACTTTTCTTGAGCTTACATAACCCGCATCAACAAATGACTTGTCTAAACAATTACAACATTCTTTTAAAACCGTGTCACTTGCATCCCCGCTAACTTCCCAAAAGATAACATAATGTCCCGGCTCGGTGGTTAGGTCAACATGGCTTGTGAAGTCAACGACTTCGAGTTTTTCGGCTGTTAAGAGTTTTGCAGCTGTTTCGACAGATAACTGTAGATCTTTCTCGGTGTTTTTGTCGATGTTGATAGTGAGCATGAGGTTTCTTCTACACACAAATTGGAGTTTAGGGGTTGAGTTATGGAACCCGATAACCTTAACCACATCGCCTAGCCTATACCGATATAAACCTGCAAAGTTGGTGACCACAACCTCGTACTCTTCACCGATTTGGACATCAGTTAAGCCAACTGGTTTTGATTCTTCCGGATTTGCTAGATCGATCTCACGCAATGGTAAAAATTCGAAATAGCCAATATTAGGAAGCACGGTAAAAGTTGTCAACTCAGGTGGTAAACTCGGGTTAATATTTGCTCCAATCCACCCTTCAGATGACCCATAATCCGAACTCAACAACCGTATGCCACCCGCATAAATCCGTAGTTTTTTCAAATAAGGCTCCATTGACCCGGTCATGATGGCATAAACGTACTTACAATTAGGAAACACTTCTGGGATTAGCCTGTTCCAGTCGGTTAATCCCAAACATTTTTTGTAAATTTTGTCGGCCACTTCAGGGTTCGGTGTCAGAACCTTCTCCATCGCGGTTCTGATAGAAGGAACCTTGATTCTGGCCGACAAAACACCCGTTCTGATGTCAGAACAAAGTTCTTCCCACACAAGCTCAAAAGTTCTCAACGAATGAACAATGCTATGGGCGAATGTAGACGATATGATTTGGATTTCTTCGTGAAAAATGAGTCCACATAACAGATGACAGTATAAAGACTGATGAAAATCAGGTGAGAAAATAACTTCATCTGGGCTACAACTTGGGGTTTGCATCGCCTGCATCGTTTTCTTGAACTGTGCACTACGGTATACATTCGTAGTGGCGGTTCCAGCATGTAAACCCCCTTTGGTTATGAATTGCTTGCTTCCAAATATGAAACTCAAAGCTTTTCCATTTCCAATTGGAAATTCCCTGCATATGAAACATAATATGTTATGACCAAACTTAGTATAAGACGACACTTCTACTCTAAAACCAATTGACAAATGTGAGACTTGAGTTTGCACCGTCATACTATAATCACTTTAATATTTTCGTATATTCACAAGAATACCTGTTTCTAAATGCGAAAGAAGTGCGGTAAATCTGCATTGTATTTTCAGTCAGTTCATCGTTATATGGAACAAATTTGGGCTTCCCTTGAGTAGTGCCAGAACTAGAAACACAAACAACCAATACATTAATCTCCAAAACAACGAAAACCCGAATACAATCTAGTGTTAACAAAATGAATATCTACCTTAATGTAATAGTAGTGATTGGCTTTCCAGTAAGCACCGGGTAGGATGCACCATCCGCGATACGTTGAATATATGGCTCGAGATCTTTATGTGTAACAACAGGAACACATGAAGTATAACTTTGAGGATCAAACCTTCCATCAAGATTCCAAAGTTTCAAATATTCTGCTTCACCATTTTCTTTCAAAATCTTCTCTAATGTTTGAATTTGCACCGTTTTCGCATCTTTCGTCAAAGATTCAAATTCTTGTATCACCTTTTCGGAATCGAATCTGTTGTTCTCCATTTCTTAATCCTACAATGAATTAGCACCACATTAAACACAAACTTAAGTTGAAGAAAAAATGTTTTTTCGTTTTTTGTCACTTTCTAAATAATGTAGTTTGATAGTTAAGTCAACTAGAAATTAAGAAAATTAAAGTAATTTTTATATTTTGTGGATACAAGAAAAAGTCATGTAGGGTCTTAAATACATGGCTTGTGATTAGTGTGGTTAAATTATAGAAAATGATATATCAATTATTATCAATTACATAAGATTGAAGTGTTAAATATCTAAATAGTCCTTGATAAATACAAAATTTAGTACAATAATACATTTATTTTAATTAATTAATAACAAGAGTCACGTCAACATTTTTAAATACAATGAATCTTAAAATAACGAAACAAAATTAATATTAAAAATAAATAGGCCGGTCTTTACATAAAAGTGATTTTTTTTTAATTTTGTGGATAAAAAATATTTAATGGATATTATGTTGACAACTTATTAAATGTATTTTTTTTTAAATATCATTACATGTATTTTTGAATTTATATAGATAAACTAGGTATGTATTATGTGCCATCCACAAATATTATCCTCTTACAATAAACCACATAAAACATTTTACAGAAATACATGAATTTATCATCTAATTACATAAATAAAATTATCTTTTAGAAATGCTTATACCATAAATTATATATAGCTAAAGCCCTTATAATAACACTATAAATTAAGTTTATTTAAATATTATAATAAATCTGTAACGATGTATTTTAAAACCAGGAATCGTGTTAGATAGCAGATTCAAAGAAGAGAATCACCAATAAACAAAGATTATAAATACTAGTATATAAGATGATTATACACAAGCTGCAATAATGATTTGACGATGTACTGATTTATATTCAATTAATATAAAAAAAACACACACCAGAGAAAGTTTACAAATTGATGACACTACTATTTTGCGAAAAAAGAATCATTACAGACACTTAAAAGTGTTTGGGTTAACTTATTAGCTTATCAGGTTGATAACTTTTTTCAAAAAAACAACACCATCTCGTAAAAAACAAGTTTAGCTTATTGCATTAAGATAACGCAACTAAACAAACACATCGAACAGAAAACGTATCGAGAGAAACAGCGGTATCGAGAGAGGGATATACCTTTGTGTTTTGAATATGAAGAAAATGAGTGAGTAAGGAGGTAGCAATGGAAGATTCTTTAAGAGCATGATGTCTATATATAGCACTTACATTTAAGTATGAACATATTCAATATGACAACAATCAATGCCACCAAGTCACCAATATTATTTATTGTAATGTTTTACTCTATAAAAAAATATAATATTTGTTCTATTTTAAGAAATACAAATTATTTCTTTAACTATATAATACTACTAAACTTTTTCTCCTTAAAATTAATGAATCTTTGTTTCAAGTGGTTGAACAAAGGTAACAATTTTATACTATTTAAGAGATATTTTGATATCTAATTATTAGTAAAGTAATATACCTCTAGTTTTAAAATTACTATGGCAGATTTTAATGAATATTTTGCTATATATAAGAGTTAATTGCAAAATTCATTTATTGGGGTTTGACTAAATAACATATTAATTAATACTTTATGATAGAAAATAAAGACGAAATTCATGTGTAAAACTTTTTGTGTGAATATTGTTCTTAGCAAAATTGAAATAATTAATATATGTGTTCTTCGTTATGATTTTCAAACTACATGTGTATTTTAGTGATTTTAATCGAGCCAAAGACGTTGCATAAGTTTTACATAAAGACTGCGTTTATACTTTTAAAAATAAAAGAATGTGTATGGTGTATATGTAGGTAAGTTAAAAACTAGTCGGTGTATCATCATTTGTATTCTATTTTTTGGTAAATTTTATAAATTACTAATATACTAGTTATGTACTTAACTTATGTGTAAAAAATATATACCATTCAATATATATAAATTACTGAGTATATTAATAACTATTAAATTGTTCCAATTTTATTAAAAAAAATCAATTATGTCTTTAACTTCTTTATTGGATTTAATTAAAAAAAAACACTAACACGTTTACTTCACTAAAAAATGTAATCACATATGAATTAACATTGATTAGCAGCCTAAACATATATGCATGCATCATAATCACGATAAAAGCCAATCAGGTTCTGCCTGGTTGGTAAGGGGTTTTCCTGGTGAAGAAGAGGTCTCGAGTTCGAGCCTCTCCAGAGGGTTTCCTCTTAGGCGAGCATGGGGGTGGCCGGTAATGGTGGCACGATGATACTCCATTACTGGCCCGTAGGAGAATTGCCGTTCCAAAAAAAAAAATCATAATCACGATAAATAATATTAATAATTAATAAAATATAACAAATTGCTAAGAAGAGGCTATAAACATAAAACGACAAATATAAAGATATGTTTAAATCATCATCAATTGCACATTTTAATAAAAATAATAAGTGAAAAACTATGCTTTAAGGTTATTTTTTTTAGCAATGTTATGGCCGTTTATTAAAATTTTACAAATTTTTTGTTACAAAATGATGTGTTATTATACGAATGAAAAAAGAAATATGAAAAAATGAGTGTTATGATAGGATTGATTATATACATCTCAACATCATGTATTTTGAAACTATTTATTTGTAAACTTTTTATAATCATAGCATTTTCCATATATTTTTTCTCATTCATTCTTCTTAAGAGAAAAATAATGTAGAAATTTGAATATTAAAAGAAATCGTTTCATAAGTAATTATTTAACTTCCATCATTTTAATCTACTTTTTCATTATCTATTGATTAGAGCCTCCCAACTAAGTATTTTATAATGAATAAAATACGTAAAACAAATTTAGACACTGATTCACGTGGGAGGTAGGAGCTGTCTTACATCTTTTGGGACTTTGGGCCCTCTTTTCTGTTTATTGTTTTTTAACTAATAATCACTTTATTACTAAATTATTGTCACCTGTAAAAAAATATAGATATAAATTAAATTGTAAACCTTTATTTTTATTATTTTAAATTATTACGAAATTGAGATACATTGGTTAATGTTGTATTAAACCTAACATATTTGACTAAAAAGTTTAATTAATATTTAAAAGAATAATTTAAATATTAAAATTACTTAAATATTATTAATTTATTATTTTGGATATATATATGAGAATTTTCATGTTTTAGAAAGATATTAACGTAATTTTGATTTTTACAAATACATTGACGTAATATTTAAGTTTTGTAAGAACATAGATGTAAATCTTCCATATATATATATATATATAGAGAGAGGTTGGTTCTTGTAAAACAAACTTTAAGGTAAAATAAGTAAAAAAAAATTAAAAAATAATTTATAACGTTAGATATTTTGGATTATCGTTCATTTTAACCATATATCAAACTTTAAAAAATGAAGTTTTGTTGTACATCAAAAAATGGGTAGTTTTATCGTTGCGCATCAAATTTGAATATTTACTGCACAAAAACAATAAATTTGATGCACAGCCCCTAAACGACATATATTTTGATGCATATCAAAACTTGCTTTTTTAAAATTTGTTATAATTGAATAAATAAACATAATACAAAATTACACATATTATAAATTATTTTTTCATATTTTTTTACTTATTTTACTTTAAATATTGGTTTATAAGAACCTCCTCATATATATATATATATATATATATATATATATATATATATATATATATATATATATATATATATATATATATATATATATATATATATATATATGGTTTCAAACGAGAACCAGTCAAATATTTAGAAACCACTTTTTAACCAATAATTTAACAAAACTCACTTCATTTTCAAAAGTAATATCTTTTAAATTATAAACTTTTACAAAATAAAAAAATATATCGTTAGAACGAGAATTTAATTCTCATTTGGAAAAATATAAACTTTTTAAATTTTGACGACTTTTTTTTTATATTCACTGGTGTATATACTATATATTTTGAATTTTTCAAAAACTGTGTATATAAACTGATGAATAGCATCTTATATTCACTGATAAATATATGATTAGAATGTAGTTCACGAAATACTTCATACACCGGTGAATTGAAGTGATGTGTTAAATGTTTGTTCTAATGGTGTAATTATTTTTCCTAAAACCTACTTATACTCTAGATATGTTAATTTAAAATTAATTGTTAATTTAAAGTGGATTTTAAATTAGCGGTTAAAAAGTGGTTCCTACTATGATTCTAAATATTTAATGGTTCCTATTTAAATTCATCTCTCTCTCTCTATATATATATATATATATATATATACATATATATATATATATATATATATATATATATTAAATGGGTAATGCAAAAATCAATAGTTATGAGAGAACTACGGGAACTAAATATCAACACTTAATTAATTGATCTATGGTTGAAAAGCTAGATGAGAGTTTTGTAAATATATTAAGAAAAAAATGTTATTTGATAGGAGGCTTTAGGGGTATTATGGAAAATTTTTACTAAAAGTATTATTTTTATATTAAATATATTTAACTTAAATCTCTCCTCTCAGAAAAGTAACTGTATCTCTTTCTTGTTCTCTCCGGTACAAAAGTAAACAGAAAAAAGAAACAAGATCGATTGTTAATTTTTTAATCATGTGTGTGAATGTATCATCTAAGTCAATTATGATGGCTTTCTTTTTTTCATATCTACGAGGGTATATGAGGCTTACGATATGTAAATTTATGTTAAGAGTTTTTTATTTGTTTGTTTTCACCGATTTATACTTCATTCGTTTTATTGTTTAATTTTTGGTTTTTTTAGGTCAAAGTGAAGATCTTCAAAAGTTATTAAAGTTTGAGACAATGAAGATTTGAATATGACATAATGGCTATGATATTAAAATCAAAATATCGATAATGATGTTTGTATTGATTCATTTTGTTTACTGAATCATGACACTAATTAGAGTTTGTGTATCTGAGGAACGAAAAGTTGTTAATATGTGAACATCGATATGTTGTGTTATGATTTTATGGATTCTTATGTTTTATACGTTTGTTCATAGATGACCATGAACTTGTATACATATAAACAACGATTGTTTATGTATGAACAAAAACATAAATATATGATCATATGAACAATGACCGAATAGATGAGAAAACAACTATTTGTTGCTAAAGAAATCTACAAATTGACATGTGTGTTCTTTTCTAAGTTTAAAGAAAAAAGAAATTGGACTATTTGCTATAGAGGTGAAAAAATAATTGTTGAAAGTAAAAAGAGGGGAGAGATAATTGTGGGTTAATTAATATTAAAATAAATGTAAATGTTAAGTTTACCAATATACCCTTTTAATTATAATAAATATTTTAAAAATTAAAAATCAAATCAACCAATCAAAAGTGGTTCTCGCAGAAATATTGTTTTCGCATTAATTATTCCTTATATATATATATATATATATATATATATATATATATATATATATATATATATATATATATATATATATACACGTTTTCACACATATTTTGATATTTTGTATTATGAGGTTTTAGAATAACAATAAGGTAATAAATCATAGTTCAAATCAATCAATTTTATAAGTAAATTAAGATTATGTTTTTTTAGTTTAGTGGAGATGAAATTAAAAAGAGAATGTAATTATGTATTGTAAAAAGGTGTAAAATGAAAATGGTCTTTGATAACATCATCGATCCGATCTAACGGCTGAAATTAAAGAAGTTAACACATCCAAATATAAGAGACCTTACTTCGACATGTAGCATTTAAGGCACATATTTTATTATATATTAAAGATTTAAAAATTATAAATCAAATTTGAGTTAATTACATAAATCGTCCTTAAGGTTTACCCAAAATTACGGATGGAGTCCCTAAGTTTAAAACGTTGCATAAATCCTCCACTTTTGGAAACTAATTACGCTTTTCGTCCATAATTTCTAATTGACGTCCATTTTAGGGACGAAATGTGTAATTAGTTAACGCAAATTTTAACGGAAAATTTTAACGGACATCCATTTTAGTGACGAAAAGCGTAATTAATTTCCAGAATTGGACGATTTATGTAACGTTTTAAACTTATAGACGAAATCCGTAATTTTGGATAAACTATAAGGACGATTTATATAATTAACTCATCAAATTATATAATTTAATTAGATTTTTATAATAAAATAACAAACAAACAAGTATAAAGCCGTATCGTAACTTCTTTTTAGATAGCAAAAATCAACCTTACTAAAAGTATATTTTTGTGACTTACATGACAACAAATATTTATTACAAAATGTTCATATTTGTATTTTAGTAGTTTCCAGATAAATATTTATTTTTCTTTTTAATAAATAAAAATGGTTATAATTTGATTTTTATCGGTTAACGAAGTAATAACTATACATTTTCAATTTTAATGGAGATTTATTTTGGATAAAAGATTGTTGTGTGGAAAGAATTAGTCGTAGTAGTATGGTGTATATTATTATTACTACTAAGAATATTTGCGCGTTATAGTAACGGTTAATAGTTAATTAAATTTTCAGCAGTCATCTTTTGTGGTAACAAATTTACAAATGGTGATGATTGTTAGGTACCACAAACTTAAATTAGACTAAAGCAAATATGGCGGTGTGAAATGATTCATAATATTTTACAAGGATGTATAAATCGAGTAGGATACATATGTTTGTACTAAAAACAAATTCATATATGAGAGTCTATAAGTAAACATAAACAAAGGTATTCAAAAACCACGTGTATTTTACTCATCATATATAACTTTTTGATACACTACATTCGAAGTGTACACTCCATCTAGATCATATTTTTTCTTGACATCATTTACTAATATCCTTTTATTTCTGCATGAAATCCCTCTAGAATTTGTCCCATGAAGTTAACCATGCGAGAATACTGATCCTTGTGGAGTTTATAGTTATGAGTATATAAGAAAAAATATGATATGTAGAAAGTATATTAAAAGTTGTACATGGTGAATATGTAATTTGTTCCTATATTACATAATACTAGTGGGAAATATTTAGTATTCAAAAGAAATTTTTAAATTTGTTGTTTATATATATATATATATATATATATATATCAAAAGATTTCTTAAAAATTATTTACCAATAGGATTAATTTCCTAAAACCCCGATTTAATCCTTTATTTTTAACCAATTTAATCAATTAACCCTTTGTTTTAATTTTAACTTATAAATCCTACTAACACAATTATCTTTCACACTAAGTCCTCTTAACATAATAATCTTTTAAAATTAATATTAACAATTTAATTTTAAAAATTAATATTAACCTCTTAATTTTCCAAAAAAATCAAGTTAGCTCTTTTTATACAAAAATAAGCAAATATTTTCATAAATTCTACCTACCTCTATCTCTCTCTCCTTAACATTTCTCATATTTTCACCATAATCTCTATAACTATTTCATTTACGTAAAAAAATCTATTTAATATTAATAGATTATAAATTTAAATGTGTTAATATATATAATAAGGATAATTTAGTAAAATTATTCACAAAATTTCAATATTAAAAAAAAAAATTCATATATTTTATAACGAGATATAGATTAGTATACTCCAATGTACTATTCAATAACTTATTTTTTAGGTGAGACAAAAGATGTGACAAAAACAATAATTTTTTTCTGCGAGAACTAATTTGGAGCCATTGGATGATCAGATCAAGGGTTAAAAACGAAAATGACATATTTGTAATTAATAGGAAAATTGGGTAAGTTTTTATAAGAGTTAAAAGGGTATTTTTAAGAATTCACATTTCTTCTTGAAAAATCTCTCTCTCTCTCTCTCTCTCTCTCTCTCTCTCTCTCTCTCTCTCTCTCTCTCTCTCTCTCTCCTTAATACCTAAAATGCGTTCCACAAATTATATCAAACCCTAACCGCACTCATTTCCCCGACGATTTTGGCGATTAAATTACCGTCGCCTTCCGCTATCATCCTGATCGGCGTTGCTATTTCTGATCGTCTGAAGTCGGAGACGAAAGTGGTGGAGTAACTGGCGCACTATTCATTTAGGGAGAGAAACAGATCTTGATGGTACTAATCTTGGCCAGGTATTGGTTTTTGGTTAGTTTTTTTTTTGTTGGGGAATATGTGTAAATGAGTAGTTTGTTGTTGTAGGCGCCGTATGTTCTTTGTCCGTTGTTTAGAAAGTCGGAAGAGGTGGCAGATGGTGGTAAATATGATGAAGGTGAACAGAGCAGTGGGTAGCTGATACTGCTGATAACTTGGCTTATAATCCCGTTCTTGTGGATAATGTCACTGAAAATGAACAAGCAGAGAAGGTAAGACGAGTTTTAAAATGTAAACATAACTTTGTAATTCTGTTATTCAGATATTTGTTCTAAAGCCTTATAATAATTTTTAATATTCAGAGTTGTCCGAATTTGGCTACGTATCTGGATTCACGATTTGCGAATGATTTTGGTAGTGATAATAACGGGTTAGGTTTTCAAGATGGAACGTGTGAACCGGATGTGTGTTTATCTGAATTGCTGTCACTTATACATAATAACAACGAGTGTTCCATTAAGGGATCGTCTAGTAAATTAAGCACATCAGTGGCAATTGAAACACCTATATTTGTCCCAGTTCAGACGAATGACATGGCACACTCAACGAATCGGCCTAAATTCAAGTTCCGGACCCGTCAACCTCCAACTGACCCGATTTCAGAAAATGTTAAGGGGCAAGGCACTGCTTCTAGAAGAATCCGTTTGCAGATTGAATCATCATCATCTGGTTCAACAGAGTCCGAGGTAAGTTCCTTTAAATTTCAACCCTTTTTCCCAATTACTTGTGATAGAAGTGCATTTTCGACAATGGACCCGCGGTCAACATTTTTTTTGGTCTCATTTTGGTTGGTTTATTGCATGTTTGTGACAACTTCTCTTATGGGTCCGAGAAGAGTAATCCCGACTTAGTGGTCAAAGAACCGGAAGATGATGTGAAGAAGAATAGTCAAGGAAAAGATCAACGACTTGGACTGCAGATGAAACACGACGGTGTTAGTAGCAATATCCAAACAGTTGTTGGTTTGTTAACGTCATATGGCGGTGGTCAATTTCTTAGTTCCCTGTTTATTCAGATAATAAGCATATTACTTGTTATATTTGTTATGATTATCTCTTTAGGGGTTAGAGAATGTCCAATCTTTCGTCTTTGATTAGTAGATTATTATGAGTTGTTCATATTTGATCATACTTAGTTCATGGATTTTTTTCTCCATCACATCTGAACATCGTCACGTGTTCATTTGTAAACATTAAAGTGCGATCATATGAACACACATAAAAGTGAGTTTAGTATTGAAAAGTTAGGGTTCTCTAAATAAAAAATTCTTACTGAAGCATCATATACATTAAAGTGAAATTAATATATTTGTATATTTATCTTTTCCCAGTTGCTATGTAAAGAACGATATTGGTAACCATGCAAAAAATCATTGGCTGAAGGTTTTTAATAAAGAAAAAATTTTGTTCATAAATGCACAAGATTTAAAATATTAAACCAATTGACGAATTATTTTTTTTCCTGGCCACACAAAAGTTTTACTAGAAAATGATAATTACTTTAAAAAGATATGTAGTGAAAAAAGAAATAAATTAAGATGAGAGAGAAAAGAAAAAAAAAATTTAACTACAAATAATAAGATTACTATTTTACCCTTTTTAATTTTAGAAAAAGGTTTAATATTCAAAAATAAATGAGCGGTTGAGAATGAGTTCTCACAGTTTTCGCAAAAATCTGAGTTCTCGCATGAACTAATCTTTTTTTTTATTATTATGATGATTCATAAAGATGATTAATACGATAATGAATGATTGGTTATCAAGTAACTGGTTACTTGAATTCAGTACCTTTATTGAAAAACCCAACCGAACTTATCAACTATACTATATCTATCATTGTTAAATAGTCGAACCCAACATATATATATATATATATATATATATATATATATATATATATATATATATATATATATGAAATATTTGTTACTAAAATCTATATGGATCGACGAGGTAAATATATTCGGGGTTTTTTAGTGTTTTTAACCGAACCAAAATATCTAGTTAGATAAAAATGTATTAATGAACCATTGGTTGTGTGATCGGGTCTACTAATTTGTACGGTTAATTCAATTATGAGTTTTGATGTCCCGGAGTAAGGTTAATCAATAACTAACTAAATCTTATCTTATATACTTATAACACAAGTTCATTGAATATATAAATATGCAACTTTTGGAATTGGCTTGTTCTAAATGTACCAAATCATTTTACTAAATCTACCATGATTGTTATAATCATGATGTTTTTTTTCACTTTTTATTAAAAAATTATTTTATCTTTTACTTTTTTCTAAGCTTATAATTATTTGTGTAATCATTAAGCATTTTACTTTTTTAAGTCATCATTAATGCAATGATTGTATTCTTTTTAATTATTTATATTAGAAATTTATATTTTTGGTTTATTCAATTATGCATACATTTATAAAAAGTAAGTTTTAAGTTTTATATTTTTTTGGTTTATTTAATTATACATTTATAAAATAGTAAGCAAATACTTAAACATTCATTGATAAAAAAAACTAGAGTTACAATAGATAAAACGTTACATTATCATTTCGATAGATCAATAAATTCAGGAATACGATAATAATGCTCGTAAAACTCTTCTTGACGACTAACATAGGGGTCTTCCCACCTAGATGCAATATCACTTTTATAAGTTCTCCAAAGTGGATGAGTCATCGGTAAAGGGCAACCTTCGCGTAATTCCGCTTTAATGTAATGGTTACCATACACATGAGCAATGACAATTGTCTCATATGGCTCTAATTGTGGTGGACTGGACCAAAGTGGAAAAGATGTTGTACAACCTCCGACATTTCCTCCATTAGCTAGACTTATAACAACTATGTTGTATGCAGAAGCAATAATCAATCCAGTGTTTGGCATTTCCATCCATTTTCCAGCGTATCGTACGGTTTTATAAATTTGTTTATAACCCGCTGTTCCAAATACATACTTGTACTTTTGATGGTTAGCCTCCAACTCCCGCACCAAGTCTGACCGAATTTGAGGCCACTGGTCCTCAGATCGACCAAGAGCGACAGCGACAGATCGAAATCCGCAATTTCCATCACCTTCTACATCTTGTAAACCTGTAAGATAAGGATGGAATATTTGTGGAAGATATCTCAAAAATGTTTCAGGGTCGCTTGTTACCGTTGATAAACCATGTTTAGCAAATGACTGACTCACATACGAACTGTGTCTTGCAGGTTCTTCATTTAAATCTGAGAACAAGTTGGGTGCACATGTTTCATAGTTTGAGTAAGAACTGTGTCTCCCCAGTTCCATATTCAAGTCAATCACAAAAATTCTGGTTGAGTAAGTCCTTACACCGGGATCTTGATTTTTCGGATAAACAAAATTGTTCTTTTTTTGTTTCTTCAAGCTTGGACGTCCACGAGTATTTTTCTTTACCGCAGGTTCTCTAATTTTATTTTTGCTTGGATTGAGCATATCACCTAGCCTTCTTAACAAGCTCTTCTTTCCAGCGTCTGACTGCTTGTTAAACGTTTCTTTGAAAATGTGTAGTTCATCGTCACATTGAATGTTTTCATGCTCCAAGGGTGTTGACCATGAAACTTCTAATGTCCTCCAAAATATATCAACTGAATCTAAAGGAATAGCCTCGCCTGCAAAAAGAATTTATTTTTTGTTAAACCAAGACCTCAAATAATTAATCAAACGATTCTAGTTTAAAAAAAAACTTACCCGAATTTAAGTACGCTAAAAGTTCGCAAGCACATGGTAACCCACAACTCTTACGAAGTTGAAAACCACATGTTGAGTAGTTCAACTCAAGATTGTTCAGTCGATGAAGTTCTCGTAAAATCATATCAAGTGCTTTTTTTGAAACCAGACCCCGTAATAAGCTAAAATAGGATATGTTATGTTGATGATAACGAGATATTCTACTTCGTTCAAAGCTTTCATTTATTGCTGTAACTTGGGACTGCACGAGTTGATTTATATACCCCAAAAGTTGATCAAATGAATATTTCTTTTTATTCATGTACTTTTTTAACTTGGCGTGTTGGCTTTCAACTCTATTGGTTGTGCGATTCCCAAAGTTAAAAGACTCGTCACACCATGCACACACAAACTTCTCTTTATGATCATTCAACCAATTGTCATCCACATAACTTAAAACACCTGAAAAGTAAAATAAATATCTAAACTATATAAAAATAATTCAAATTTAAGGCCTTGCGAATTTTGTATTGCGCGTTATATATGTCTTTGATTGTTGACACATTATTTTCAAATTGCGCCTTTAATATCGATAGAATATCACTTGGTCGCACGTTCTTTTTTGTCAGATCTTCAACTAATCGATATTCATCTCTAGACAATCGCCTGACATATGGATGCCCCTCCATATGTTGTGCAGGTGGATGATTATGTTCATCACATATTACACTTATCAACCAACCGTTATATATATTTGAATATTTCCCTACCAATTGGAACGGGCAATTAATTTTTCGCGTAGCGGAATTTTTGCTTGATTCTTTGTGTTTATATTCGCCACCAAGATCACACATAAGCGTTACTTCATACAAAAAACCACTTGTGTCTGTGTATGATCTTTGAGTAATAATAACATAACCAAGAGAACGTGCTTTGATTTGTGCCCAATCTTTTAAATCTTCGTGAGAGCAAAATACCTGAAAATAAATTTATTTTAATTAGTCACGATGTTTACTTGCAAGATATCTACACAATAAATTAAACAAAAATATTTATTATAATTGATTGTTTTACCTGATTAGAGAAAAAGGTGAAATCGATGAAGAAGTTTCGACATCATTTGCATTATCTTCGTAAAAAAATGACATTTTTATATGTCAAATAAAAATACTGGAAAAAAAATAATTAAAATCAGATTCCTAATTTACATGTTTATTTTAAAAAAAATATTATGTGTGTATCGATGTCAATAAGGTTGGCTAAAAAGAAGTCATCAAAATTAATTCAAAGAAGACAATATTGAATGACTAACAATAAGTAATGCTTGTGTACCTTTAACTGCACTGTTGTCGTACAACAACACCAGCTTCAAAAGATGTACCACCTGCTTCAGAAGATGTACTTAGCTCTATTGCTGTAAATTAATTAAAAAATATAAAAAGGGTTATTCACAAAAGTTGTATCTCATTTCAAACAAAAAATTGAATTTTACGTGCTGTAAATTAGTATTAAAAATATCACCTTTTGTTGCACAAATTGAATCACCTTTGTGGGTATGTTTTTAAACAAAATTACAACCATTTATATACATAATAAACTTGTATTAATCTGAATTTAATTAGTTGGTTAGGAATATATCATTAATTAACATTTGTAAGTTTCAAAATATAAAAAAGAAAAAGCTGATTTCTAGTTTTGTTGTTTTCAAAATATAAAAGTAAATGTTGACCCAACTCACCATCCCAATGCATATTCCTTTTGACCAAGTAAAAAATCTTGATAGTTTTAGTAGTGCCATCTGGAATTGAATAAACCTCAATTTACTTGATGTATAGATGTTAGGTTTTTTTGTTTCCAAAGTTGATGAATGTTGTAACTTGTAATTGTAATGACCAGTGAGTCATGCATGACAATAACTCCACTTTAATATATAATTATTTGTTACTCTCCTAAGATTGCTTTTTCGTTTGTATAATTGGAGCACAAAAAGTGTCGTCGTGATGAAGCATAACCACAGTGTGGTAGCCATTGCCGAAACCGGAGTGGAGGCAGGGTAGAAGATGGGACGTATGGTGAGGTGTGATACATCATTTCTTGGGGTTTCTATTTAAACCTAAATGCTATTGGATTAATAAGTGAAAAAAAGTTTTGGAATAGATCATTTGTGTGTAAATTTTGTGTGACGTTGGTGTGGCATTTTCTTTTCCTTTTCTGGTAAAGTGGTGGTGTAGTCGTCGATATGAATCATATCTTGATTGTGGCTTCAACATTTATAAAATGTATTTCTTTTCTTAATGTTTTATAGTGTTTATAAATCATGTCACTTGCATATGTCATATTATCTCTTATTTTAAATAATGCACAAGATCTTATTACATAGTCACGTCATTTGATACATAACTATGATACATAAATGACGTGATATGTTATGTGACATTATACACACAAAAATGGTATGGATATTGGGCAAGCATATACACTATGATGCCAAATAGCAGCTCGAGATTTCAGGTGTCCTGTGCGATGACTAAAAAGTAAAACCAGGACTCCAATTAACATTAACAAAGTTTTTTTTTTTTTTTACTTTTATTACATAAACAACAAGATTTGTTCTTATATTACACTAACTCATATACATACGTACTAAGAAATTGAGTCTATATCACAAGTCCTCCACATTTTACAAAGATATAAATCATATCTCTCCCCTTTATTAATTATTACTACATTTAGATATAGATATAGATAGATAGAATGATAAATGAAAATGGGTTTCTCCATATATGTTTCCATCATGTTGATTGGAAAATGAAAATCAGTCACAACGCTGACTCTATTTATAAGGCCCAGTGGCCCACAACCCATTCAACTGGTCAACACTTATTAGACCACCACTTATTATTATTATCATTTTATTATTAATTATTATTATTATTATTATTGGAAATGACAATAACCAGTAGATTTATTCGAGCATTGCGACGTAACTAATCTAAACAAATGAAAGCATCTAATTTAAACAATTTAAAAACTTTTAACAATGTCTTATTAAATAATTCAAAATTTTCAATAAAGTTATTTTTTCTAACATAATAAAATATGAATGAAAATTGTCTCAATTTTTTTTTTGTTCATAGTCACGGTTCGGTTCGACTAATGAGAATGTTGCTACTTTATTTATTTGGATAACCGAAAAGGAAAGGTAAAACAAAATATTTAAAACAAAGAAAATAAACTACAAAAAAGCTTAAATAGTCTATCGAAATGAAAAGATAGTAAGCTACAGAAAAAAAGAAAAAAAAAGTTAGTAAGTAGGCTGGCTACTGGAGCAACCAACGTGCTTGCTTTACTATTTATAATGTTACTTTTACTGCTACAGAAAATATAACTTTTTATTATATTTAAATTACTAGATTATTGTCCCGCGATAGCGCGGGTAAATATAAATAAAAATTGAATTATTATGAGAATACAATATTACAAGTATAATAACAAATATACAAAAGACTTTATGTTTATTAACACGTTCTTTTAAATTATTATGAGAATACAATATTACACGTATAATAACAAATATACATTTATGTTTATACACATGTTTATAGTTATAATGACATATATACATTTAAGTTTATACACATATATTAATATTTTGTATTAAACGATTTTAGAATAATAATAATAATGTAAATCATATTCCAATAAGTGACATATGTTTTTTGTTCCAAATTAAGAGCAATACCTATTGTACCCTCCTCAAATTCTACTAATTCACCCTGTAATAATGGTGAAATTGAAGAGAGAATGCAATTATGGATTGTAAGAGGATGTAAACTGAAAAAAATATTTGATGACATCATCAATTTCATCTAACGGTTGAAATCAAAGTATCTAACTAATCCAATGGACCTTACTTCGCCATGTGTCATTTAAGGCCCTCTTTTATTATATATTAAAGATTATAACTTGAGTAAAAGTTGTGTTTTCTTTGAGTAAAGTTGTATATAGTTAATTGTTTAACATGTCTATGATCGAAAGGATAGAAATCGTGTTGTTCAAATTTGTTGAATTATTAAGTACCTCAATATAATTCCATCTACAATTCTCCTAAATATCAAACTTCATGCGTATCCACATATATCAAGATATATCGAGATACATATCATAGAGTAGATTGTGTAAGGTAAAATTATACGAGATACAATATATCGAGATAGCAAGACAAAATATGTGTCTACAAAACGCATTCTAGCAAGAAAAACTATGTAGTTACGAATACTAAGTGTGTTTTTTAGAAACAAAATTATTCTGCAAAGCATTATGGTTACAGAAAGGTTATCTGTGCAATCAATGAAATAGAATTATTACAAAAGTAAATAAGAAATGGTTATTCGACACATGGCATGCACTAACAACTACAGATTTTGCTTTTTTTTTTTTTACTTTAGATAGTTTGCTTCGGAATTGAACGATGACGCAGTTATATTTAATATAAAATACAATTAAGTGCTTGAATTTTCTTAAAATAGTTACAATTGTTACGTTAACAAAATCTTATTATTTTTATAATGATATTATTTGAACCACTTTGTTGATTTTATTTAATATTATTATAAAATCTGATATCAAATTAATCAATCACAATTCTTTATTTTAAAATTTTACTTTAATTATTCTTTTTTTAAAAGTTAATACTTAAAAACCGTAAATATATTAAACGAATAAATTACACCATTACAACGAACATTATTTTCTCTTTCTTGATATACTTTTGACGAAAAATATTTCCGAGTTTTTGACGGGTCTTGAAAATTTTAAATTATAAAATCTCAGTTTTATCACATGTGATATTAGTAGTTTCACTTATAAATTTTGTGTTATTCTTTTTATTTTAGTTAAATATAGATCATATAATATATACTTAGGTTTTGAAATCAAGATCTAGTGTTCGTATCACATGTGATTTTATGTTAAAAATATCACATTTGACCAAAAAATAAGAAAAGAAAAGCAGTCAAAATTTGATTTTTTTTTGGGGATCTATATAGATTAGACCTCATATAATACTTTTGTGTTTAAAATTTCACATTTAAAGTTAAAATCGTGTGTGTTATTGGGTTATTTGTTTAAAGTTCTACGTATATTATAATACCACATATGATTTACGTTAATATCACATGTGATTTTAGTACTATTACATTTGATTTGGTTGAATTTTTTATAGGTTTAATTTAATTATATATTATATAACAATTTTAGATTTTTAAATCCACATCTTATGTCAATATCACATGTGATATAATTTTATGATTTTTGTTCAAGAACGAAAAAATAAAAGTTGCAAAAATTTGTTTTTTTTTCCGGGTTTAGATAAATCATACTTTATATAACATTTTTTGTTTTTAAAGTTTACTCATTTATCCTAAAATCACATGTGATATTAACGTTACAATTTTAATAACCACCCGAAAATCGACAAAATGAAAGTAGTCGAAGGTATATATATGACCACTGCTCTAATTAAAAAGGAGAACACAATGGTGGCAACGATATAATTTATTTTGTCTAACGATTAAAGATTTACAGGATAAATTAATATAAAAGTGAAATTTAATTTAATCATACTCATTAAATTAAAAATAAATAAACAATAGAGATTGATTGTTTTGGTCTTTACAAAATTATTGGTGAAAAAACACACAGCTTCCTTTTCTTTTGGAAGAGTAATCAAGTTTTATTGTTAATTTACAATTAAGAACAATAAAATATTGACTTTAGTAATCCCAGTCGAAAACATTTCATTTTTTTTCACTAGAATACAATATATCTATGTGTGTAATATTATATAATACAATTTTTATCATAAGTTTAAGGATATGTGTCATAAAATGCAATCTACTTCTTAAATTGTTTCAAAATATATAATGTATTTTGAACAATATTATAAACCTGTAAATATGTTTTAATATGTATTTTAAACTTTTAAATTACATATCAATATATGCAAGTGATATCCTGATGAACATAAATTCATCCTTTTTGGTGCGTTTTTCTAACACCATTTTTTCAATTAAAAATTCACTAAATCAATATAATGATTTATTAAAACCAACATCGATTTCAAAATTAACGTAAATCATTGAAATTTAACGTTTTCTTTTCTATATGTTCTTTATTGTAATATTTGAAGAATTAAAGATATTTACCATTATCATAAAAATATATATATATATATATATAATAAACACCCAAATAAGATATTTAAACAAACAAAACTTTACATATATAATAATCTAAATTCTTAAAATAGATATTATGATTTTAATTTAGTTTTTTATTTTTTAAAATGATGAAGAAGATGAATATGATGAGAGAGAGAGAGAGAGAGAGAGAGAGGAGAGAGAGAGAGAGAGAGAGAGAGAGAGAGAGAGAGAGAGAGAGAGAGAGAGAGAGAGAGAGGAGAGAGAGAGAGAGAGAGAGGAGAGAGAGAGAGGAGAGAGAGAGGAGAGAGAGAGAGAGAGAGAGAGAGGAGAGAGAGAGAGAGAGAGAGAGAGAGAGTACTTTAAAGACAATAAAAAAGAAAGAAAGAAAGTAAACTATCAAGAACCAATCTTTCGGTTACAACATTTTTGGTCAAATTTTTTGTTATTACATATAATGGGACACGATGTGCAAATTTATTATATACAATGCTATTTTCCTGTACATTATATACTTTGGGATAATTTAATTAGTAGGTTACATTTCTATAACTTTTATCAGTTTAAAAGTTAAAGTTTGAAAATCATATTACACTTTATTTTTAAAGATTTTGATATAGACGATCCTATGACATGTCTATAAAAACAATCAAAATATTTTATTGGTTGTAAATTCATTATATTTTTTGTTAATGTAGAAACAAACAAAGTATATAATAAATGTTTAAAACAATTATGCAACACAAGAAAAGCACTTCGAATTGTTGATTAATCGCCATAAATGGCTTAAAACCAATCGTTCATTATCGATGGATCTTTTCATTCTAATACTCAATTTGGAGTTATCATTATTTATCAAATTTGTTCCTATCTAATAGAACACTATTGGATCAAATGACAAAGATATGTTAAGAAAAAGATGGCCTTTTTCCGGATGAAATGCAAATTTGATCATATTCCTTAGCCGGAAAGATACGTGGCCATGAAAGGAGAAGAAAGGATGAAATGCCAAAGCGTCTATTATTAACCTCACTGAATGGGTAATTTGCCTATTTCTAAAACGGACTATGTAATAATTGTTAATTGCACTTTCTATTTTAAATAGATATACTATGTAATAATATTTATGTAAAATCATTACTTTAATGCAGAGGATAAGGACTTAGAAAAACATATCACAATGTGCTCAAATGCATTTACCCACGAGAGACACGATTGTATGTGGCGGGAAAAAGATAAGTGTTTTATCTTTAGTTTACTTTTATGTATACCGTTTTTGTATAATTTGAATTCGTGATCAAAGAAATATTTGGTAATGATAACACATTAACATACTTTACTTGGTGGCATCATAAAAGAAACGTGAAATTCTCGTTATTGAATAATAAAATCTTTTAACAAAAAACTATATATTATAATAAAATATAAATAAACGAGAAATCTTACTAGAACTAAATCCGACCTAACATATCACACACACTTCGATCAAAATATTTTCGAATTAATTAGATCCGTGTATAAAACTCATATAATATATGTCAGGTTAGTTTGTTTGTTTGATACAATGATAGTGTTAAATATAGACGATAGCTCTTCTTTGCAAGTTCAATTAAATTAAAACCGTATTATGGGTATGTTTGGTGAGGGAGTTTGAAGTTATAACTATAAGTTGTAGCTGAATTTCAGGTTGTTAGCTTAATAAATAAATTTTTATTTAGAGATGAAAGTTGTAGTTTTATTTGTATTAATACAATTAATAAAGTAGTGCTAGCTTCTATTAGAAATGAAAATATATATAAAATGACATACAAATTAAAATCTAAATATAATTAAAAAAATTTATTTGAAGAGGAGTGATAAACATTATTAATGAGAGGCAAACACGTGATGTTATGAGTTAAAAGCTTTTATCTAGTTACAAAAACTATTTGAAATACTTTTAGTTTTATAGTTTTATTTTGAAAATAAAAACTAAAAGTTTAATCTTCCAACCATGATCATATTTCATGTTAAGAGCTTTCTGTATATAAAAAAAATATTTAAGCTTAAAAAATCCTAAAAAGCTCCTAAAAACATACCCCATACCCCAATCTCTCTTAGTCATATACATTAACCTTGTCTTTATTTACGGGAAAAACAAAAACTGATGTATAATATTATCCATGATAAAAAGAGAGGTGTTGATTCTTATAATCCAAATTTTAAGATAAAATAAGTAAAAAAAATATAAAAAATTATTTATTATGTTAGAACTTTTGTATTATCGTTCATTTTAACCATATTTTAAACTTTAAAAATTGAAGTTTTGTTGTCCATCAAAAAATGGATAGTTTTATTGTTGTGTATCAAATTCAAATATTTACTGCACAAAAACTATGAATTTGATTCACAACCACTAAACAACATATATTTTGATACATATCAAAACTGATTTTTTAAAGTTTGTTATAATTGAATAAAAATAAATATAATATAAAAGTACACATATCATAAATTATTATTTTTATTTTTTTTACTTATTTTACTTTAAATATTTACTGCAAAAAAACCGTTTTTTCCGCCATTTTTTGCTTTTGAATGAAATGTTCATTTTACTCAAATCTACATTGATTCATTGTTCAATAGGTTAACTCAATTATTAATTCGTTATTCCGCAACATATTAGTGATTCTAATCACATGTTTGTTAGTTTGAGACTGATCACTATAGGTATACAACTAGAGTCATATTGTCAAACAATACATGGCAGCGGAATTTAGGATCACATAGTAAATAATAAATCGGATAAAGAATTACCTTTTAGTCTTGAATTACCAGCAAGCAAGTTGTGTAGATCTAAGTGTAAGATCTATTCTACGGTTACGTACGCGACACCTTCTTTTAGCAACAGACTAGTATGCTAGTACACGTTTAATTGCTTTAAACAACAATTGTCTTAGCAGCAACTCTTATTACAAAAACCAAATAAAACAAAACCCCCTTTTATCCCAAAATTACGATCGGCTAAAGTTTCAAAAGCTTTTGTCGACTTTTATGTTTTGCAATAATTAGGGTTTAGGGTTTATCTTCTATTTATAGGTTTTCAAATCTAAGAGTTTGAGTTATATTACAATAAGGAAACCTCCTTATTTACATAATAACCCCTCTATTTAATAAATATTTACACTTAACCATTAAGTAATATTTAATAAATAAATTAAACTTGTAGTCGTGTCTAAATGTCGATGTGTGCGCTCCCGTAGTCTCACACATTTACGGACACACATTTGTTAAAACTATTCAAATACCAACAGCTCCCACTTTTGAATAATTTTCAAACAAACATGATAACATTGATTAATGTCTAGCAACATATCAATGCTCCCATAAATGCACGAGTAAGTTTCTCCAAAACTCACTGTGAGTCTAAATTCGGTTCATATCCTTTTGTTACAGATACTTAGTTAAAATCTTTTGATGGATCAAAATCATTCCATTTTAACTACTGTTTCTCATTTCGCGAATCACTTAAAGATTACCAAATACTATCGAGACACATCTGGATTTATTTGGGTTAGGCCGAACATACATCTTAAGTATTCATGAGTGGCCCAGTTAGTATCTAACTTCAGTTTTCACTGAAGGAACAAATCCTATCTTGACTACAATTGGTAGTCATCGTATTTCGCAACATTACCAAAAATAACCTTTATAACACCCTTATTCAGGAGTGCGTTTGACTAGAATCAAATAATGCACTACGTACATGATTCCCAACTTGCATCTCAAGTCAAAGGACATTAAACCTTATGAATTATACTTAATGCCAAGGATCCATAAGTACTAATTCATGTGGGATAATCTCGTGTTCATCTCAATGTACACTATCCGGGTTAGTGAGCCAAGCTGACTACTCAGACATTGTCTTAATTTAATCATATTCCCATATGATTAATCGACAATGGATATTTAGAATTAACATTTAAAAATTATATTTAAATATAAATTAAGGATTAAAACATGAAAAATTGGATAACAATATAAGAAATGAAATCACATATCCTCAATATTATTCATTCTTAATAAAATTGTTTATTACATCCATATGTCCAAATACTATATCAATCACAGATTACATGAAACAACTAGATAAACGAAGTCCTATACCCTCAACCAAGTGAGTTAGGTTCGTCTTTACCAGAGGCTTGGTGAAAGGATTAACTAAGTTGTCATCTGTGTGAACTTTGAGTACTTGAATTTCACCATGTTCGACTCTTTCATGAATATAGTGAATTTTCTTCTGAAAGTGTTTAGCTCCCTTTTGAACCCTCGAGTTCATTGGCTATGATCATTGCACCAGTTTTGTTGCAATATCTATCCAAAGGAGTCTTGGCTGTGGAACAATACCAAGTCCAGAAATAAATTTCCAGATCCAAACAACTTCCATTTGCATCTCTGGAAGATGCAATATACTCAGATTCTGTTGTAGAGATGGTTATTTCTGAAATCCGGCATCACAATATCCAATATTAGCCTCAGGATTTCCACCATACATAACAAGAACCATATCTTTAGTATCCCTAAGGTACTTTAGTATGTTCTTTACATCAATCCAGTATCTTTCGCCTGGATTCTGTTAACTCTTGTTAACAATGTTCTGTGCAAAAGCCACATCAGGCCTTGTGCATCTCATCACATACAAAATATATCCTTTTGCCTAAGCATAAGGTATCCTTTGTATACGCTCCACTTCTTGAGGTGTAAGAGCATTATCCTTGATGTTGAGATTAAGTCTATCATCAATGAAAGCCTTTTGACTTAACTCAATTAACCGCTTAGATCTATCTCTCAAGATCTTGATTCCCAAATCAATACTGCTTCTCCTAAGTCTTTCATGGCAAAACATTTTCCAATATGAGATTTAACATCTTCAAGCATTGGAACACTGTTTCCCATTAGCTATATGTCATCTACATATAAGACTAAGAAAGTAACATTACTCCCACTGAATTTTGATACACTCATGGCTTATCGAAATTAAAATCAACCTTTTGATTTCTTCATCAAATCTTTTATTCCAACTTCTTGATGCTTGCTTAAGTCCATAAATGAACTTCTTTAGCTTGCATACTTGTTGGAATGTAATGGATCAATAAAACCTTCTGCTGATTTATATAGACGTCATCGTCTATATAACCATTTAGAAAGGCTGTCTTGACATCCATTTGCCATATCTCATAGTCATAGAACGCCGATATGGCTAACAGAATTCTAATAGCTCTTATGTCTGCCATTGGGGAAAAGGTTTCCTCATAATCTATACCATAGACTTGAGTAAATCCTTTTGCCACGAGACGATCTTTATAGATGTGTATTTTCCCATCCATGTATGTTCTTTATCGTTAAAAAGAAACATTTTCAATCGATAGTCTTGGCATTTGGAGTTTTATCTACCAAATTCCAAACTTCGTTTGCATTCATGGATTGAATCTCCAAATTCGCAGCTTGAAGTCATTTATCAGCGTCTGGACCTGATAATAACTTTCAAGTTTCGAGGTTCATTAAGATCCCCTTATACGTCACCATCCTCTAGATTAACGTTTAAGTTCAACCTAGAAGGTGTACGTATAGTCCTTTCGGACCTACGAATTGGAGCATCAACAATTTGTTGTTGAGACTGAACTTGTGGCTCAATCTCAACTTGAGTCGGACTAGATTGAGGCATAACCTGAGGCCCAACTCTATCCCCCCCGAATTGTTGATCACCAGTGTGAGTAGAAGGTGATGTATCTCCCTCTTGAACCTTGTCAAGTTCTACAACCCTCCCACTGTTTCCTTGTCCGATAAGCCGTGTTTCGAAAAACTCAGAATATCGTGCAACTTGAACAGTTTGTTGGAATCATATTGAGAATGCATAAAGCAGACTCTAGAGCATAATCCCAAAAGATAATGGCATAATATTAAGGTTCATCATTGATCATACCCTGCCAAGCAAGGTTCGATTTCTCCTCTCCAATACACCATTGTGTTGTGGATTATAGGAAGGAGTAAGCAATTGGACAATTCCAGATGCTTTGAGATGATCCTTAATCTTTAGGCTTAAGTACTCACCACCACAATCCAATCAAAGGATCTCGATGGTTTTGCCGAGTTGATTTTCTACTTTCGTTTTGAAACACTTTGAATGTTTCAACCACCTTATGTTTATGTTTAAGCAAGTTAAACATAACCATAACTGTTGAAATTATCCGTAAATGTAACGAAATAGTTAGCACCTTTCTTTGACACATGTCTAAAGGGATCACATACATCAGTATGTATGATTCCTAAAAGACCAGTTGCCCTTTTCGTCTCATACGAAAAAGGTTTCCTTGTCATTTTGCACGACACACACAAGATTCGTATTTATCAAATAAAATATCACTTGACTTTAAAAACTGTGAAGCCTTTTAATGGAATACTTGTATATGTGCGCAATACAACAATGTCATAGATAGGTTAAGTCCAAGTTGGACTTAACGCATTTAGTGCAAATAATAGATAATAATTTAAAGAAGAATGAGCATGCAAATCTAATTCATATATGTCATTAATATCAATCATATTAATATAATAACATTATGTTTGAAACAGAAATACCAAATTCATTATTCTTTAAAACATAAACTGAAACATTCCCCCTAACATAAGTAAGTGCATAATAACAATTGTCTAATACAATTATTATGCCCTAGGGTAAATGTAAGTCTTAACTTCTAATGGCTTTCATAACTACACTTTTGACATAGCCTATGTATAGTTATAGAGATCCATTCTTCAGTTTCTTCTTTGCTCTAAATCCTTGTAAGGAATCACAAATATGAGTACCACAGCTAATGTCAGATACTCAGGTATTTGTTTTTAGAGAAAAAACGTAATTCTATAAGTGAAGATACCCGAAGATCCGGCGTTGCCGACTCTCTTCTTATCTTGCACCTCGGCTAGAGTAGGACAATTCCTCTTTCAATGCCTAATCACTTAACAGTGATTTCAACCATCATCCTATGTTCTCTTTTCGCTAGAGGGGTTAGCTTAGGCTTGTGAATATAAACAATTGCTTGTTTATTCGTTCCATCTTGTTTAGCTTTGCCCTTAGCTTGCGGTTGTATTTTCTTATCTGAACCATACCACCACTGACCGCTAGGATCTGGTCGGTAACCGATTAGGAAGAAATTTCTCAAACTCTACGAGCATCATATGAAGTTCTTGAGAATTTTAGCCATACCATGCATATTGTTGTTAGGTGTAAATTCACCAGTACCTTGTGAAAGGAAATTTAGAACAACAATAGTTTGATGATAAGGTAATTCATCCTTATTAAATGATTAACTTAGCTTGTTATGTTGACAACGTGAGTCCATACTGACGTTCCAACAACATGTTTTCACTAATGTAATTCTTGAATCAAGTCGTTCAATTCAAGACCGACTTGTTTCTCATACATAATGTGAAGCTTAACAATCATTATATTCGGCTACTTATCGCTGCTTGATAAGTTGCCCGATTTATCTCATCATAAGCATTCTTCGGCTCAAGAGATATCGGTTTATTAATGACTGGTAATTACTTCATCGCTCATAGAACGATTCTCAGCTGATGAAACCAATCATTAAAACTTGGTTCAGTAAGTATTTCACTTTTGAACATTGTTTTGATTTCTGACATAATCCCGCTTAAATCGGGATTTTGTGCCATTTCTACAAAACAAAAGAAAGTCCTCATTAGTACTTTCGACATAAGATTTCTTAACAAAACGTAAAACCCATGGTTTACTTTCCGTTAAGACTAGGACCCAATTGACATATTACCGTTCCATCAGTTGATCTGCTAGGAACTAAATAATACTCAAAAGGTAAGTGACGATCCGTAATTGCATTTACCGGTGCAACTCCTAGAAAATGGGACTTAATGTCATAATTCGATCCGAGCATCAAAATGGTGATCGTGACATTAATCATGTTTCGTCGCATCTTATCGCTATCGGCGTTTACAGTCTCACTGCATAACCCGATTTAAGTCATCCGACTGAAGACTGCAGATAGTCCACCACAGTCTCACTATGAGTGGTAATCCGCCTTGGATACACTTCACCTACGTCTCACGTAGAGTGACGAGCAAGTACAAGTTGTCTAGGCAATACGGATAGCAATTGACTTAAATTCCATGGGTGTTAAAAATCTACGTTCGCAATTGCCATGCAACAATTTCGTAACGTAATTTTATTAAAACCAAAATGTTTATATTTTACTGGTTATTAAACGTGTTTCTATGATTACCTAATTTATACAACTAATCGTAACATGGTCATCATTAAAAACCCTTTCGGTAGCTCTACAACGGGTACGACCAGGTAAGCAAGTGAGGGTAGGGGACGACTAAGCATCTCTTAAAACCTGACCTCATTAGGAGTAGAATACTCCGCAAACTTTCCTAGACATCGTCCTTTATGTAGGTGAGCCTAGTTGGGTAATAATACACTGAGCATGTATAATCTAGTTATAAATTACCAATCACACGCTTATTAAATCGATGGTTTTTAAGATATTTTGTAAATTTATACGTTCCGTCGCTGGACCAAATTACGGTATATAAACCCAACCAAATGCGTTATAGAACGTATAAAAGTGCCAAAATAAATTAATAACTCGTCATAATAATTCTTTAGTCTTATTATTAAATTTTGTTTCTTTCAAAAGACATTTGACAAACAATATTTATAATAAACAATTTAGAATTATTCTACGCAACTAATTGGGTAATGCCTAAAAAGTCTCTATGGTCATTGTTTACATATTGAATCACTCCCGTTTCAAAGGAAACGGACCACATACATCCGTCCAAATAAACAAGTTTGGATTGCGTAAGCTATCAATATGTAAACAATTCGTATATCAAATAAACCACACATAACTTTTTATCATACAAATCCTTTTGTGTCGCACATATTCATTTAACAATTAATAATATGTCACTAATTCAATTTACTTTTAACAATATCAATATATCTAATTATGCTTACAAAGTTATGCATGTAACTTTATAAACATAATTTTGCATAAAAGTAAATAAGGTAATTAAACATCAAATTGCAAGGTAGATTGATTTCAAATTAACTTTTTAATTTTGTAAAATCATACAATAAACCAACCCTAGATCCCCCTCAATTTTGATGTTTTAGATCCAAATAATATTTACCTATGTTTTGGCTGATACCACTATAGGTATACAACTAGAGTCATATTGTCAAACAATACATGGCAACGGAATTTAGGATCACATAGTAAATAATAAATCGGATAAAGAATTACCTTTTAGTCTTGAATTACCAGCAAGCAAGTTGTGTAGATCTAAGTGTAAGATCTATTCTACGGTTACGTACGCGACACCTTCTTTTAGCAACAGACTAGTATGCTAGTACACGTTTAATTGCTTTAAACAACAATTGTCTTAGCAGCAACTCTTATTACAAAAACCAAATAAAACAAAACCCCCTTTTATCTCAAAATTACGATCGGCTGAAGTTTCAAAAGCTTTAGTCGACTTTTATGTTTTGCAATAATTAGGGTTTAGGGTTTATCTTCTATTTATAGGTTTTCAAATCTAAGAGTTTGAGTTATATTACAATAAGGAAACCTCCTTATTTATATAATAAACCCTCTATTTAATAAATATTTACACTTAACCATTAAGTAATATTTAATAAATAAATTAAACTTGTAGTCGTGTCTAAATGTCGATGTGTGCGCTCCCGTAGTCTCACACATTTACGGACACACATTTGTTAAAACTATTCAAATACCAACAATCACGACCTATCAAATTCGAATATCCGATTGGTTTTCAAAGATTTGAATTCGATTCGAATTTTAACTTTTTCGTGTTCCATTCATATATTGGACACCCTACTCGATATAATTTGATTAGTTTGCAACTTTAGGCTTAAATATTCCTAATTTTTGTAGGTTTTGACTTAACATCTTTAATATATAATAAAAGAGAGGCCTTAAATGCCACATGGCGAAGTAAGGACCCTTAGATGGGTTAACTTATTTGATTTCAACCGTTAGATTAAATTGATGATGTCATCAAACACTATTTTCATTTTAGTTGTCCCACATCGCTTCAGGTATGAAACTTTTTCATACTTCTAGCCTATATATATCATAAGCCTTTAGTTTTTCCTACTTTGTCCCACATCGCTTCATGTATGAAACTCTTTCAGACTTCTAGCTTATATATATCATATGCCTTTGGATTAAAATATAGTTCGACGGTAATTTTCGGGTCAATCGGGTCAAACCCGAAAGCCGACAAACTGGAACTATTCTATCCGAAACCCGACCCTATTTATGAATCGGGTGTTGCCTTAAATGCCACATGGCGAAGTAAGGACCCTTAGATGGGTTAACTTATTTGATTTCAACCGTTAGATCAAATTGATGATGTCATCAAACACTATTTTCATTTTACACCCTTTTACAAAACATAATTACATTATCTCTTTAATTCCAATCTATACTTAAATAAAAACAAAATTCCAATTTACTTAAAAAAATTTCTCTCAATTTGAACTATGATTGACATTATTTTTATTTAAAATCTCCTAATAAAAAATATTAAAACATGTGTATAAACGTAAAAATGTTTATGTTATTATAACTATAAACAACATGTGTATAAACGTAAAGGTATATATATGTTATTATACGTATAACATTGTCTTTTTATAATAACCTAAAATCTACATAAACATAAAGTTATCAATTCAATTTTTATTTTTTTCTGCGCTATCGCGGGACAATAATCTAGTATAATATAAAAGGTAACTTAATATAAATATTCTTAAGAAAACAATCGAAAACATCTTATAGCATGACGTATGTGAATTTTGGTTCAAGTTTAGAACAAAACTTTTAATTATTTTATAGTGTCTTGTATCATTTTTTTTTTTGCTAAAACACATTTTTAAAATAACACATACAAACTAGTATTTAACTTATAGTAGTGACATGGAAATAAAATAAAAAAGTTGACAAAAAAAGGATTTGCATTTTGGAAAATAAAGTGCATGTGCTTGATTAAAATGAGCCGACTGTTTTGTAGGCGCAATGATATTATTTTCCGACAATCACACTCGTTATCACTTGCGACTTACTTTTAGAAAGAAAATAAAAATTGGGACGTTGTTACATCACATCATCTGCCCCATGTTTATGTCTACTCGTAGCTCACGCGATACAAACACTACTTATTTCCTATATATTATTAAGTCAAACATATTAATATATAGATATAGATATAGTCATAGGATTAGGATATTATAAAAAGAATTTAAAAATAAAAAGTATAGGAAGGATTCACAAATTGACACGTGTCCACAAAAAAATTAGGCGCCTGCAATTTCATTAAGGGTAGTTTCGGTATTTCCCACTTCACATTTTCATCCTTTCTTCTTTTTAGAGATCTCCCTTATCTGAACAAGATTGGTTCTTTCTTTTGTAAATACTGTTCAGATCCATTCTCTCTTTCTTAACCGATTTTGCATAAATTGTTTATATCGATTCTTCAATTCGATACATATTTTTTACGTATTCATCGCTGACGAATTTAAAAATCGTCGAAGATTTTTCAATCGTAATGGAATTGATTGCTACAAGTTCTTCATCTGATAATAAAAGTAAGCATTTATGTTTGGTAATTTTTCCATTTTTTTTTATCTAAATCGACGATTATAGTTAATCGATTATATCAATTTAGAATTCTGATTAAAATTAATGAATTTTAATGTCTAAAGATATATTAAAATTATTGTAATTATATATTCTTGTATGATTATGTATTGCTTGATTGATATACTGGTGTTTAAAAAATAGAAATTTATACTAAAAAAGATGAACTTATGCACATAACGTTATGTTTAATTTTTTTGTGTAACTACCTGTAAATTTTTTTAATTCACATAATGCATATTAAAGAGATAATTCATTTAGTCTTATATCTTTATGTTTATATGTAATGATTATATTAAAAATATAACTATTTTGATTTTTGTTTCGTATATCAAGTCAACAGTTATAGTTTTGAGTTTTTTTGTCCACTTAGTATTTGAGATCATGGTATTTCTATATTTAAAACCTTTAAAAGGTACTATATTTTATATGTTAATCAAAGATTTGAGTTTACAATACCTATGCACATAATTACATAAATCTGGTTTTAAATGTAAAAAGGATGAAGATTGCAATGAACATGGTGTTCAAACTCCGTATTGGGCGATTCTGTTATTATGGTTTATGGCCGAGATAGCTGTGATTGCTGTGGATATTCAAGAGGTGATTGGGAGTGCCATTGCTATCAAGATTTTAAGCAATGGTTTTGTTCCAATTCGGGCCGGTGTGTTAATAACAGCTTCTGATTGGTAAGATTTATATTTCTTTGTGTTGGTTTTTACGTGAGTATCAAAATATTGTGTTTCAGGTCTTCGTAAATAATCAGTTTCTGCTCTAGTTTTGAATAATCGGTTTAGAAGTACATGCAACAAACATTCAAACTTTGTCAAACACTAGAACAACTTATTTACCTGATTATCACAAGTTCAAACATTATCACAATCAAAACGCAATATCCAACTCCAAGAATTTTTCGTTTACTTTCATAAACCATAAATTCTAAGCTAATTTTAGCTAATGTGTTTTGATGATCAGTTTCATTTTCTTGTTTCTTGAAAACTATGGAGTGAGGAAACTAGAAGCGGCTTTTGCTGCTTTTATTTCAATAATGGCATTGTCCTTTGCCTGGATGTTTGTTGACACCAATCTTAGTGGAAAAGAACTACTATTAGGTAGGATTTGTTCAATTATCGTTTCAAATAGGCCTGCAAACAAATCGACCCAACTAATATAACACAAAATCTTAATCATTACATGATCAAAAGTAGAATAATTTGCATATTGTTATCTTTGTTATAAGTTTTATCAATGTTCTTAAACAGTTGGATTTGTTTGCAGCCCGATTACTAATACATATTAACTAACTAAAAAAACCGTATGTAAATAATTTTCAGGTCTTTTGATATCAAAGTTGGTTCACAAAAATACGGCGAGGGGTTATCTTCAGGAAAGATACGGCGAGGGGTTTTTCCCTATTTTGTACATTTGGGGAATCCGGCTTTTGGCTGCTAGCGGAAACAAAAACTTCAACTTCTATGCACAACACTAAGTAAACAGTTTTTTTCATGAAGAAAATAGCTGCAATATAGATTTTTTAAATAGTATATTGTTTTATTTCACATCATTTTTTGTATTACTTTTTGGTTTTTGTGTTTTAATCATTCTTTTGTATCTTCTTTTGTGTAGTTTTTTTGTTTGCTAATGAAAGTGGTCATCAAGTCTTATGTTATCACTTTCGTTTTCTTTTTATAAAGTAGTTATCTTAATGCACAACATATTTGCAACATTTATGTAAACAAAAAAACGGTGCAGGCCATCTGATTTTTATTACTATATTTATTTTCCCACATACCATATGATGTTTTCCCACATACCGTATGATTTTTTCCGGTAACCATAGCCTTACTCAACATGAATGTGACGTTCACTTTCCAAGCTATTTCTACATGCTTCCTACAAATCTATTCAAACATGTTGATTCGTGGAGAACATCTACAATGGACAATATGCGGTTTCTGTTTTAGTTTGTTTAAAAAAGGTGCGCATATATTTGTTTACTTTTCATTATTGACGATATTGTAAAGTTGTACACATTTCTTTTGTTTCAATATCAATGCAATATATCTTGGAACAAATCTTAAAAATTACAATTCGACACACTAGGACCACATTCTAATTCTAAAGTGATTCAATTTGGAACATTAAACCAGCAAATTTCCAATTGCCTTCATATCAAAGTTCTTTCGTAACAACACTATTCATTTCGCTGCATTATACCACAATATCACCTTGAGCATCATTTACGAAATACTTACATGCATTTTCTAAAGTATGTGAATCATTTATCCTGAAAAGGTAAATGTACAATGAAGCAAAATCAAATAACATCAATGTTTTTTATTCAAATATCTACTACAATTAGATGTTCAAGAAAAAAATGTTAACAAGCTGGAAGTTTGATACAAGTTTCATAGTCAAATCCAAAGACGATCTTCAATAACATATTTTGCACTTTTCTTTAGTTCTTTTTTTTTGTAGGAGTCATCTTATGTTTTGCACCCTGTTTATTCAAAACAAGGGGTCTCTAATCATTCAACTTTGAAACCAACATCTCTGTAAGGTATTTTCTTTCTCAAAATTACCAGTTGATTTGTTTGTAAACAACCCTTACTGCTCAAAGTTGATTAAGAATCTTCATCAATACCCTGTCATACATTTTCACCTGTCTAATTGTGAAAAAACCCCATAGCATATGTAATTTTCTATAGTTATTACTTAATAAACTTATACACATAGACATTAATTTACAAACTTATGCACATGTTTATTATTACTTTATAAACCTATGAGCATACGTTTATCAAAATAGAAAATGAATCATAACATTATTTTAGTATTTTATAAACTTACGAACATGCTAATGTTCTAAAAATAATTAGAATTTATGAACATAGATCATTACATTACAAACACATTCACTTTGTATCTGTCATATCATTTTACATATAATATTATTCTATAAACTTATACACATGGTTACCAACTTTAAGTTAAAACATATTATGTATGATCAAAATATTTAGTAAACTTATCCACATAGTATCGTGTAACAAAATTTTCGTAAACTTATACACATGGATATTAGCGTACAAACTTATGCATATTGTTTGCTATTTAAGCACGTACATTTATCAAAACATAAAATGAATCATAGTATTATTCGATAAACTTTATATGCACATTGTGTTTTAAACGTATGCATAGTGAATTTTAAAGTTATGCACATACTAATGTAAAACGAGAATGTTATAAACGTGTATATATAGACATTACTTATATACTTATGCTCATATATATGTCAAAATAGAAAATGAATTATAATACTACTTTTTTAAACATTTATGCACATTTGGACATATGCACATTGTTTTTTAAACATATGCACACATAATTGTAAACGAGAATTTTATAAATGTATACACATAGACATTACTTTTATAAACTTATGCATATACTCTTGTAAAACCAAAATTTTAACTTATGCACTATGTGTTTTAAACTCTTGAACATAGTATTACAAAACTAGAATTTGTAAGGAATTATGCACAATGTGTATTAGAGGATTTAATTATTTAGGACTCGATAAGTATGTAGAAGAAGCTACATAAACAAAGAATTTGGCTATTTAGGGGTTGTTTTACAAGTAAATCCTTTAATAAAAATATAATTAGTCAAACTGTAAAAATAATCGAGATTATCATAACTTCAAAAAACAGCAGCACATCCTAAAACTTGTTTTTGTAGCCCGTTTTGTGAAACCGAATATATTCTTATTATTTCAATTAGTTTCAAAACTAAAATACCAAACACCCATATTTATTATAGAAGACGTTAAAAATATGAACAAAAACGGATTCATGTCAACCCAACCCAACCCAACCCGTTTCAACCTGTAAAAAATTACCTTTTTGACTAACACCATTTACTCAACCCTGAGCGCTCTTTTTGCCACTTCTAATTGAAAGTTTAAGTATTGAAAATTATGTTTACTTGATTCACTGTTAGAATCTTCAATTTCATAAACGTAATTTTTGATTTGTTCAAAAAATTTATTAGATCTCAACTTCTTTACATAACTAATTGAAAAGGAACACTTTAAATGAAAGTAAATAACAAAATATCATCTACAATTTAAATTACCTCGACATTTATTACCTTCGAATTCTTCTGAATTTTGACATTTATTACCTTCAAATTCTTCGACGCCATTTGGTTAGTAGTAAGAACAAATTAAGTTGAATAATTGGTTCGAAATCAGGGTTTTAGAGTGTTGAATTGAAGAAATTTTTGAACGAAATTGAATTTAGAGTGTTTGATGGAAGAATTTGGATGAAAGAAAATTGGGTGTTTGAGATTTGTTTGAACAAATGACCTCATTTTTGGTCTGTAAATATAAACGAAATTAGTTATTTTGATAGATTAATTGAGTGTAAATTTGAAAAATAGCGGAATGTTGATTTAACCTAAAATGAAGAATTTGGGGAAGATTTTAGATTATGATTGAAGAATTGAAGGAAAGTTAGGGTTAGGAAATTGGGGATAAAAAATGGAGATGATGAAATAATTTGGGGGTGAAATAATTGAGAGTGTTTTGTCTTATTTCTTTTGATTTAACTTGTTATAATAAAGCCCTCAAAGTTCAATGTTTTTACAAAAATGCCACCGTGTGAACTTGTTTGAAAAGTTAGAAAATATGGAGAGATGGATGGCTAAGATCACTTCTTATTCTTTTTATTTTAATTTCTTTTTACATTAACCCTCCCCTATAGTCATATAGGTATATGATATTATATATGGTTATACACATAAAATATTATAGTTTACGTTTTTATTTAATTAGTTTATTATTTCATTTTCTTTTTTCATCAATTTACAGTTAATAATCTTATAACAAAAAGATTAATTGGATATGACAATTTTACCATACATGGACGACAACCGACTTGAATTAACTGTTGTTTTAGCGGTCGTTAAATAAAATTTCTAATTATTATATACATTTCGGATAAAAAAAAATATGGATGGTCGAATTTACTCTATTTTAATTATTTAATACACCCTCGGTTTTAAAATAGGTGTTTATTACACATTTTTAAAAGAGAATCCAACTTTATGATTGGTTCTCAATTACTTGTAAGTTGAGATTTTGATTTTTATCATAGTTATATTATCAGTTTATTAGTTAGTTTAGTTAGTTTAATCATTTAAAAAAAATATATTTTAATAATAAATATCACTTCTACATTTAAAATTGCATTAAATCTTGATATATGAGGCATGTCATTAGTGAAAAATGATTATTGGTAATAGGGGATTTAATAAAGTCATTAGATAAAAGAGTATTGGTAATATTGGATTTGATAACAGCAACTTATATGTTTTTAAAAAACTATTACATTTTTGGTTTTCTTATTTTGAGACGAAGGATCTTTAATATATAATAAAAGATGGGCCTTAAATGCCACATGACGAATTAAGGTCCCTTGGATTAGTTGACTTCTTTGATTGCAGCCGTTAGATCAGATTGATGATGTCATCAAAGATTATTTTCATTGTACATCCTCTTACAATACATAATTAGATTCTCTCTTTCATTCTATCTTTACTAAAATAAAAAACATAACTATAAATTACTTATAGAATCGTTCAATTAGGACTATGATTTAACTTATTATTATACTAAAATCTCCTAATACAAAATATCAAAACATATGTATAAACGTAAAAGTGTATATGTTATTATAACAATCAACAACATGTGTATAAACGTAAAACTATATTATTATACATATAACATTATTTTTTCATAATAAATTAAAATCTACATAAACATAAAATTTATGATTCAATTTTTATTTTTTTCCGCGTTATCGCGGGACAATAATCTAGTTACTACCTAAATTAAAGTAAAATCGGTTAAATGTTACTCTAATTTTTTTTTTTAAGATTAAATGCTAACCAAATTAATCAAAGTTTTCAATAATAAAATTTGAAAAAATAAAAATACATGGTTGATATTTATTAGTACGAAATACGTATTATTTAATATTATATCAAATATCAATTGTAGCACATGTGGATTTATTTGGTAAAGACCTTTTGAGCAAAGACGGAAAGACATTACGACTATCGGGTCGGATGGACCATAACCGTCCTAACTTTTCCGTAATGCTATTAAGGCCCTTTGAGTTTGATACAATATTCAAATCGGTCAACAGAAAACTCTAAAATTCATAAATACTCGTTATAGAGTTATTTAAGACGTTAAGTAAGGCCACGATCAAATAATCGAGAATTCAAGTCTATGCAACAAAGATGTAAAGTAATATTATGTGTACCCTTGAATGTTAACAATCATACGATTACGTTATATAATCACATTAGACCTTATATACATGTCATGGGATTTAAACTCAAACATACGGAAAACAAAAGGATGTTAAAGTATGAACTGAATTATTGTTGTCGAAATAGAAAATGTACAAATTCACATGATCTTGTAAATTTTGATTCGTCATGTGATTGTATCAAGATGAACAATGTCAAAGTACTCCTTTTCAAGTCTAAACTCGTCCATTTATGGAAAATTCTTGAATTGACATATTTGTAACTTATACATGAAAATGAAAATATGGTTTTGAAATGGTCTCCTAGTTTCCAAAAAGATGAACACATATACAACTTGTTTTCAAATTCACGATTAAGTTATTAACCTAAATGTTGAAACATCCAAAACAAGAGTATCATCCACATCAGTTTTCCGACCATATTTCTTCACATTTTCCATGTGACATATATATCGTAAATGATGATGTTATATATCGTATACAATGATGTCAACGATAAAATATGATAAGTTTCACAATAGTATAAAAATTTATATGATAAGTTTTTTAAATTAAAAATAATACCTACTTTTTGAAAATAAATGGTCAAATTCATAATCATAATCATTTAAATTTCACAATAGTTTAATAAAATATATGATAAGTTTTTTTAATCAAAAAAAATAAAAATAATTACTTTTTGAAAATAAATGATGCAAATAATTTAAATTATAAGTTTTAATATTTAAGTATATATTTCTAATATTTCTATACATCTATACTATTATATAAAACAAATTTGGTATTCCGCTTTTAAAATACTCTTAAAATTAAGTTTTTGAAAACTTACTTTTAATGGAAATTTGTAACTATCGAATAAATGGTCAAATTCTTAATCATGATCATTTAAATTTAATAATAGTTAAATAAATTATATGATAAGTTTTTTTAATTAATAAAAATAAAAATAATTACTTTTTGAAAATAAATGATGCAAATATTTTAAATTATAAGAGTTAATATTTAATTACATATTTCTTATATTTCTATGCATCTATACTACTATATAAAGCAAATTTGGTATTACACTTTTAGAATACTCTTAAAATTAAGTTTATGAAAACTTACTTTTAATAGAAATTTATAACTATCAAATAAATGGTCAAATTCTTAATCATGATCATTTAAATATAATATTAATTAAATAAAATTATATGATAAGTTTTTTTAATTAATAAAAATAATAATAATTACTTATTGAAAATTAAGGATGCAAATATTAATTATAAGTGTTAATATTTAATTACATATTTCTAATATTTCTATGCATCTATGCTACTATATAAAGCAAATTTGGTATTCCACTTCTAAAATACTCTTAAAATTAAGTTTTTGAAAATTTACTTTTAATAGAAATTTTTAACTGTTAAATAAATGGTCAAATTCATAATTATGATCATTTAAATTTCAAAATAGTTCAATAAATTATAAGATAAGTTTTTTTAATTAATAAAAATAAAATTAACTTCATTTTGAAATTAAACGATGCAAATATTTTAAATTATAAGTGTTATTATTCAATTACATAATTTTAATATTTCTATACATTTATACTACTATATAGAGCAAATTTGGTATTACACTTTTAGAATACTTTTAAAATTAAAATTTTGAAAACTTTCTTTTAATGAAAATTTTTAATTCTCAAAAAATGGTCAAATTCATAATCATGATCATTTAAATTTCACAATAGTTCAATAAATATGATAAGGGTTTTTAATTAATAAATATAAAAATAATTACTTTTTAAATATAAATGATGCAAATATATTAAATTATAAGTGATAGTGTTAGTAGGTGATGGCTTATATTTATAGCCTATCAAACCTAACATTTGGGTTCGGCCCACTGAGTCTCAATATGACAAAAGGACCAGAACCCGGAACGTGAGCCCGACACCCAGAAGCCCCGTGTCCGGGCACAATGGCCCCGTGTCGGGGAACCAGGCCCTGTGTCCGGGCACAATGGCCCCGTGTCCGGGAACCAGGCCCCGTGTCCGGGCACAATGGCCCCGTGTCCGGGAACCAGGCCCCGTGTCCGGGAACCAGACCCCGTGTCCGGGCACAATGGCCCCGTGTCCGGGAACCAGGCCCCGTGTCCGGGCACAATGGCCCCGTGTCCGGGAACCAGGCCCCGTGTCCGGGCACAATGGCCCCGTGTCCGGGAACCAGACCCCGTGTCCGGGCACAATGGCCCCGTGTCCGGGAATCCGGCCCAGTGTCCGGGCAAAATGGCCCCGTGTCCGGGAATCCGGCCCCCTGTCCGGGAATTTGACCCCGACACCCGAGACCAGGCCCCGTGTCCGGGCAAAATGGCCCCGTGTCCGGGAATCCGGCCCCCTGTCCGGGAATTTGACCCCGACACCCGAGACCAGGCCCCGTGTCCGGGCAAAATGGCCCCGTGTCCGGGAATCCAACCCCGTGTCCGGGAATTTGGGCCCGGCACCCGAGACCAGGCCCCGTGTCCGGGCAAAATGGCCCCGTGTCCGGGAATCCGGCCCCTTGTCCGGGAATTTGGCCCCGGCACCCGAGACCAGGTTCCGTGTCCGGGCAAAATGGCCCCGTGTCCGGGAATCCGGCCCCGTGTCCGGGAGTTTAGCCCCGGCACCATGGCCCGGTGTCCGGCACTCGTAGCCCGGCGTCCGGCACTCGTTGTCCGATGTTCGGCACTTGGTAGCACTTACGCCTAGGCTGTCACTAATGCTTTTGGCCCGGCACTCCAGAGCCAATACTTATACCTTGTATCTAATAAGTACCGTATTCCTCCAAACCAACACTCGTGCCTTGGGATTCATCTCATAGTATCATACTCCTGACATCCTACCAGTCAGACACTCAAGCCTAATCCTTGAGTGTAACCGTCAAAGCATTAACAAGGTTATATAATGATATGGACGTTACATGTATCTTTAATACACGTTGGAATCCTATTGATGAGTCATAAAGGGTCATCATGGTCATATGTTGTTAATACCTGGTAGTGTTGGGTATAAATACTCCACACTTCAGGTTTTGGAGGGCAGCTTCATCATCTTCCTCACATATTCACTGACCGGAATACTTAACCACATTCCGCCAAGTCTTTCCGATCAATCTCTTGTCCACCTTAGACTCGCCAAGAGTCTGTTAGGTTTGCACTGCTTGAGCAGGAGGTCAAGAGAGTGATCAATCTAACCCAAGTTACTGAGCCTGTCAATCCTTGCTCTAACAATAACTGTTAATATTTAAGTATATATTTATAATATTCCTATACATCTATGCTATATAAAACAAATTTGGTATTCCACTTTTAGAATACTATTAAAATTAGGTTTTTGAAAACTTAATTTTAATGGAAATTTGTAACTATCAAATAAATGGTCAAATTTTTAATCATGATCATTCAAATTACACATCAATACAATTTCAGTTATTGGTCAATATAATTTACCACATTAATAGAATTTAAAAGTTAGTCAATACAATGAATATAAATCACTTCGTATTAAATACAATTAATGTCAAAAAATATATATTTATAACTCATTTCTCCAACCAATAATCATTTTTTCTTGTTTGTTCATAATATTAATGGAAAATTGGAGATTGAGGTATTAACGAACATGTTTCTTTTATGAGTTATTTTTGTATTAACGAACATGTTTTTTTTTTTTACTTTTACAAGTTTACGTTCTAAATTTATTTTGGATTCAACAAAGACATGTTGTAAAAGCAAATGTTGTATACCCATTGTTCTTTTTACATAATGGCATTTCACATACACAAGTTTATAAGTGACACTACTTCAAACAAGTTAAATTCAAAAAGTAGTTTATATACGATTTCAAATGGAAAGAAAATTATCCGCCGCGTAGTGCGGGTACACTCCTAGTATAAGTTAAACAATATATGTATACTAGGCGTATTCCCGCGCGTTGCGCGGTGACAATTTCTAAAGAGACTTGTCACGAACAATGATCAGAATCGGGTTGTTTTATTTACCGGGTTTGATATCTTTCGAATAAAATTAGGGGTGTTGTTTTAGGGTTATTGCAACAATGAGCAATTTTTTAGGGGACTGTTTTGGAACTTTTTTAAAATCGGTACCGTAAGAGTAACTGGGGAATTATGTTCCAGGCGAATTGATTTTGTCTTCTTATATACCTAATTGAGCCAAAAATATAGAGCGTGCAAACTCTACCTGATTTGTCGTTTTACACCACAATTTATAAAAATTGCATATTGGAAGTTTTGTCTCTTTGTTAATTAATCAGGTTTATAAGGTATAATATTTGTCCCAATTATAATTTAGGTCACAACTAAAGGTCATTATTAGGAAATTATGTTTTTATACTTGGGGTGTAATTTAAATTACAATTAAAGGTCTTAATTAGGCAGTTATAACAAAAATGAAACGGAAAATAGGGGTTACAAAATTAGGAAGCGTAATGGTTTTGTGATTTGTATATGGTTTTGTACTTGTCAATTAATCAGGTTAATAATGAATAAGATTTGTCCGATTTATGCTTTAGGTCACAACTAAAGGTAATTATTAGGCAATTATAAAGCACTGTAGTTTCATTATGTTTCAATTATGCTACAATGAATTTATTTTATTTCCATATGTTCCATTACTTTTTACCAAATTGAAAAACACAATAAACAACTTGAAAAAGTGCATTGTTTGCTAAGAAATTAGGGTTATTTATAAACGCTTCTTTATAAAATGACCAAATCTTTTCTGCTTTTTAATCGTATTAAAGTTTCGTGTTTACAAACCATGATTCTAGATAGGGAATAGTTGGGGGGATACACATATGATATATCATGAGGTCCTTATATGGTTCAGATGCTTATAAATAACCTGGATGGAAAAAACTGCCAAAAGTCGCTAACTAATGCTCTTGTTTTAGTAACTTACAAAATAAAAAATTATTCAACTCATTGGGCACGAATTAAAGTCTTGGATTAGTGAAAGATCATGTTGTAATTACTAACCCGTCTTTTGAGTTATATATGATTAGTTATAATTATAGTCAACTTTAATAGACATAACAAAATTAATTAGCATAAGTTGAAAAACTAGGAGTTTCAAATGCATGTGTACACTTCCATTAATCAGTGTGATTCTGTGAGTTTTTGGGTCCGCATAGATGGATAAGTGCCAATTTTTAGGTCCGCATATATGATTAGTTATAATTATAATCCGAATTTTTGTGAATTTTTGCTCAATAAAATGCCAAACAAAAAATATTGTAATAGAATTTCTTACACGTAGTTGTAAAAATAACTATGTTGGCTAAAAATGTCAAATCAATATTGCAAATGATATTGGCTCAAAAGCTCTTTTCGCTTGATACTATATGACTTTGGTTTATCAAACACCTTCTCCGCCACGGAATTGAAAATGGTAAATATTGTATCATTTGTCTGATCAACAACATGCACATGGACCCTATACCTGCAACAACGAAAACAAACATTACAAAAAGCAGAAATTGGGTAGGTTAAGACCATAGTCCCTACAGAAAACAACTCAAAACAACAACCTTATCATAGGGTACTTGCAAAAGTCATTGCAAAGATCGCAAAAAAACAAACCATCCTTTACAACTAACTCTTTGTTGCACTCTCCACAACTCTTGTAAGACCAACCCAATTGAGTATATAGACGATCAACTGTTGCCAAAACAGTGAAACATGGTCTTGTAGGCCATCGGTCAACGGCATGCCAACCAACTTGCCAATACTAATTTGCATAGCTACCAACGTCTGGATCATTTTGCAAGAGGAATACAAAGCCGTTATTTATAGGTCATGGGGCAACTAAAGAGTTAGGACATAGTAAAAACTCTCAATTATGGTACTTAAACTCAAATATTAAAAGATGGGCAACTAAAGAGTTAGGAGTTTAACATGGGACAACTAAAGAGTTAGAACATAGTAAAACTCTCCATTATGGTAATTAAAACATATATTAAAAGATGGAGCAACTAAAGAGTTAGGAGTTTAACATGAGGCAACTAAAGAGTTAGGAGTTTAACATGGGACAACTAAAGAGTTAGGACATAGTAAAACTCTCCATTATGGTAATTAAAACATAGGGCAACTAAAGAGTTAGAAGTTTCAAATGCACACCATTCCACTATTTGGAATAACTCACACATTAGATGGTTGACAACCTTAGATTATAAGTAATAGTATATATATATATATATATATATATATATATATATATATATATATATATATATATATATATATATATATATATATATATATATATATATATATATATATATATATATATATATATATATATATATATATATGGGGGAAGTGAATATGGGGCTGTTACACGTGTAAGCTTACATGCGAAACTCATTAAAAACTATGTCGTTTTGTGGTTTAAATGCTTTTCAACGCTTGATTTGTCCTATATTCATCAAGGGAGAGGTGATCCTCAAAATGCATGGGGGTCATTGTTTATTATGAAGAAGTTATAAAAAGTGACTTCGATAGATGCCCAGTAATGAAAAAAAACCTTATATTTTAAAAAGACACGATTAATGAAGAAAAAGATGAGAATAGATAAAAATTTGTAAAGTTAGTTTAATAAATATGATTAAAATTATATAGATTTGAAGAATTTTTAATAAAACGACATATTTTTTGATGAGTTTTGCATGTAAGCTTACATGTGTAACAGCCCCATATTCACTTTTCCATATATATATATATATATATATATATATATATATATATATATATATATATATATATATATATATATATATATATATATATATATATATATATATAGTAATTGGATCGGGTAAGAACGACCCAAAGTATAGGAACGCTAAGAACCAATGCTGGTCGTCCGATTAAGGTGATGATCAGTAGTAACCACTTACTACTGATCAGTAGTAACCACTTACTACTGATCAGTAGTAACCACTCACTATTGATCAGTAGTAACCACTTACTACTGATCAGCACTGCGAGTTTTGATATAAAATTCCTAATCGGACGGCCAGAATTTGTTGCTGATCAGTAGTAAGTGGTTTCTGCTGATGAGTTGTAAGTGGTTACTACTGATCATTACCTTAATCGGACGGCCAGCATTGGTTCTTAGCGTTCCTATACTTTGGGTCGTTCTTACCCGAACCTCACCCTACATATATATATATATATATATATATATATATATATATATATATATATATATATATATATATATATATATATATATATATATATATATATATATATATATTTCGCTCAATGGGGACGGTACCCCGGCAAAACTTATATAAATAAAATTACAAAACAAGAAGACAATATATCTTCTTAAAAGAACCCAGCTGAAAACAGGCTTTCAACCGGACTCAAAACCACAAAAAACCAAACCCGCAAAACGGAAACACAAACAAAACTAGCAGACTAGTCTTCAAGCATGTCAACAACCTTCCACTTTAAACAAACCTCCTTCCATTTAACGATATTCTTGATCCGAATAGACAAGGCTTTTAACCGACACGAGTTAATAATAACATCAAACAGCCGATCAACACTTCTGGACCCTTTATTATGCATCCGATTGTTCCTTTCCTGCCAAATAAAGTAAACCGCAGCACCAAACATCAATCTACCTGCTAATCCCCACGCAGATCCTTTAGCACGAGATAGCAAGAACTCGATGACATCAATAAAACACTTCAAATGTATTGGGATATTAGCTTCCACGCATGCCTTTTTCCAAACCTCCTTTGAAAAAGTACACTCAAAAAATAAATGGGTATGAGAATCAGGAACAGTGTCACAGAAAAGACAATTTTGTCTATTAAACCTGTTTGACTTATCCCACTCATGCAACTGATCCTGAGTTTTTAGTTTCCGCAGCACAAGGAGCCAAACATAAAAAGAATGTTTCGGAACCCCCTTTGGAAACCAGACCACATCACGCCAAGCCACGACATCAGCCCGATCACGAATAACATCCCATGCGCCTGCCACCGAGAAACCCGCTTCAACACCATTTGCATCTAACCAGACTAACCTGTCTCGAAAACTAGCAAGGCTCGGAATAGGTAGCTGTGACAAGGCCTGGTATTTCCGAGCCCAGCTATCCGGCCATCGCCACGCCCCATTTGCTATATATATATATATATATATATATATATATATATATATATATATATATATATATATATATATATATATATATATATATATATATATATATATAACGAGATTTCAAATATATTTTTACATATATTATTAACAGAATTAAAATATATTAGATTATAAGATAATTTTTAAATTCCGTAAAAATTTATTAAATGGAACGAGTGTTTAATTTTCAAACCGTACACACGTAGTTAACAAGTAGTTGACGTTATAGCTTTAAGTGCATGTATTTACATGTTTGAAAAGTTATGCTCTTGTTAAATCCCTTAAAAACAATTTCATAAGTAGTTGAGTTATGAATATTTAAAAAATTTGAAATACAATATCGGTTCAATTCTTATCGATTTTAATTTCTTAATTAAATCCTTTAGAAACTTAAAAAAAAAACAGTTTTAGAAGAATTACTTTGCGTGATAGTAACATTCTAATTTTGGTTCACTAAACTTGAATTATCATTTGTCTTAAAAAGTGGGCTTTTTGTAAACCATTAGACAACTTTTATATCCGACCTAATTTTCTTTACAATTTGTCGTCCATCTTGACATTCAGAATTAATTCTGTATTTTTTTCCCCTTAACTTTTGCATGTTATAAACGTTCACAGTTTCATAGCCGTAGGGTTTTTAATTTCATTTCTTTCTTATTTATAACCGGAATAAATAAATACTACTCCGTATATAAAATAAAATGATTATTAGTTTTGTATGGTTTTCCTTAATTGCGTGTAACCTCAAATGAGAACAAATAACAACAGTACTTTATAATCATACTATATAGATAAATTAAATCGTTTTCATGTAATCGTCACCAAAGTTAACAAATTATAACGCTAAAGTGATAGGTTTAATGGACTAACGCATGGATATACATGATAGAAAGTTTTAATTTTTACATATAAAATTTTATTTAAAAATGAGGAATAGAAAAAAAAAAATGTTTGTGAACTGAAATACAATAAAACGACATAGTTAACATAATTACTTTGTTATAATAAAAACAATTTGATTATAGTTGTTAAATTTCTGTGAAAATTTTCATTATTCAATATTAAATCTATAATACAAGACCGTGTAATTATTTCATTTTTGTCAAACTACAATCTAACACATTGAAGGTCAACTATTAAAAAGTAATAAAGGAATAAAGGCATTTCTGAAATTGTGACATTTATGTGTATCTCCTTTTACCACATCATATGTCACTATTTTAAATATAAATCTCATTATGTAATATGCATACTTTTAATCTTCAAAGTTCAATCTTTACTCTATACGAGAAATATTTGTTTGCGTGTTGCGGTGGATATTTGATTAGAATAAAGAATCAGACCAGAGTCTTTTAAAAAACGTGATGCACTTCAATAACTCGGATGACCTGCTCTTTTGTTCTAATTTTTCTATAAATTATGTATGTGTTAATTAGCTTTTTTAATAGATATATGGCGGTGGAGGGAGTAGAACGTTGGTCTCCCATGTGTTAACAATATGCTTCAACCATTCCAACAATACGTTATTTGGTAGTAGTTTTGGTTTCAAAAAAATAGGTGTACTAATTTATAAAATTATTTATATAAAAACACTAAATGAAAGCGCGATATCTTATTTAATATCGTAAACCAAAAACGAACAAATTTATATTAATAACACTACTTATTCATATGTATATATTATATGTTTCGATAGAAGAAATTAAAGAAAGTTATGTAACTAAAAAGAAACAAAAAAAAAATCAAAAGATAAGCGAAATAATAATAGATTTGTAAAAGAGTTAAAATAAATTAGAGGGTCTAATTTGTAATATTTCAAAGTTTAAATCTATGGACTATTTGATTATTTTTTAAACATTAAGTAAATTCTCTGCCAAAAATAAAGTGAGTATGACTCGAACCCGGGTTACCAAGGAAGGGTGGCGCATGTTTTACATGTCATTAAGCAAGGACTTTAGTTACCAAATTTGGTCGGATATTTTTTTTTTTTTTTTGGAAACGGCAAATGATAGTATATCGGAGCCTGACTTTGTTTATGAAACATTATCATTTCCAAAATTATATATATGAAATATGATAAAGCTATTATATAATTTATTATTTACTCATACTAGATGTAAACCCGGGCGTTGCAGCGGAACAAAAAAGTTTATAAACCATAAAATTATATTAAATTATATTATGTTGGTTTGAACATGAGATTAATAAATAGAAAATAACTCTAAAGATAGATTTAAATTAAATTGTATTTAAATATATGTAGGAAAAAAAATATGAATTAGTGTATTTTGGTAAGTTTAATAGTAGATATGGAAAGATGGGTTGACATATTAGTAATAAAAAGAAAATTAAGGGGTAATCTAGTAATTTTAACTTTAATTTTCATTATTAAGGAAAACACCTTAAATGCTATATATATGTAGTATATATATTGTTTAAAATCTTATTTTATATTTAAATATTTGTTTTAGTTAAATTATTACGATTGTAGAAAAATGATTATTAAACATATTTTGAAAAGAAGAACTAATCATCAAAAAAATCATCCAATACTTCTACTATTAAAAGAAAATTATCTGATTCGTGACGGAACTTTCGCGATACTTTTTCGTCGCGAGAAATAGATAAAACAAAACCCGACCAACAAAAACTAGATACGTTGTCGTGAAAGTGAACAGTGTCGCGAGACTCGTGCAATGTGTCTAACTTTTATTGGTCTAATTAATTTATGTATACTTTCGTGATGTAAAAAATGTCGTTATAAATCCATTGCAAATAAAATAATTATTTTTATAAAGTATAAATATTAAGTGATTATTTTGATAATTTGATAATTTGCTCTAAAAAGGAAGAGATGTACTTCAAAGTTCAAACTCCCTCACTTTGATGTAGTGGATTTCTTATTACTACGGCCCAATAAGCCAATCTATTTTAATTTATTTTGGCTACTTATGCACTTGGTTTTTTGAAATTAGTGTAGTGAGTTACGAGTGGAAATTGGGTATTTGTAAAGCCGAGTAGGTTCCCTTGATATCGTTATGACTAAATAGATTATGGTTCATAAAATTCGTTCGATCCTCGAATTTTCGGTATGAGCCAATCCGGGAGCATACATTATGCAAAGAAAACAACAAAAAGTATAAACTTTGTAATAATTTATGAATAACAATTTTGATCTTTCATAACACTAAGGGGGTGTTTTGAGCTTATACAAAGGCTTATGAACTTATTGAGTTTTAATTTATGTTTCATAAGTCCGAGTTTTATGGCTTATGTAAAGGCTTATAAACTTATTACTATAGTCTTAATAAACAAAAAAATAAGTCCATAAACCCTTACATAAACCATAAAATCCGGACATATAAAACATAAACAGAAACTCAATAAGCTATAAATCTTTATATAAACTCAAACAAACACCCTCTCTGCTCACCTCCCCTCTATTGTATGGACCCGGATTTATTCTTTTTGTCTTTTCCGGATCCACACAATTTATAGAAGGTATGGAGTCACGAGAAAACTAAAGTTGTATGGATTCACAAAGACTTTCTTGAGAGAAACTAAAGGATTGACTATAAAATCTATTATACGCATAAGTTGACTTAAGACATAATGTCTTTTGTCAACGATTATAAGGGACCCTATTTGAGAACCCTTAAAACAAGGTTCTACGGCTCAAATAGACCCATAGAATGCATATGAAAATAACATCACAATGAGAATGTATATAACCCTATTAGGGTCTGGACCGATATAAAATGACTTATAATCGTAGAATCGACTGTATTATTTTGGTATAACTATTCCCGACCTCTAGAGTACCTATTAGCATAAAAGCTGATATATATGCATATGAAGTAAATTATAGTGAACATTTTTTTTTTTCAAAAGACATAACCTGGTTATTTGATGTTTTAGTTTTTTCGATTATTATGCTCACCCTTCATTCCCTATTATAACACTAATTTTTTTCTTCTTCTTTAATATTAAATATTTAAACAAATTGTGTAAAAAGAAACTCCTACAGAATAGGTCATCATCTTCATTTCACTCACCATACACACACTCGATCACTCCACCGACCGTCGCCGGCGTCACTTTCTCCGGCGTCTCTACCGCCGTCAAAGCACCAATCCGAACGTACAAAACCCAAAGATGCCACGTGAAATCATAACATTACAAGTAGGACAATGTGGGAATCAGATCGGTATGGAGTTTTGGAAACAACTTTGTCTTGAACATGGTATATCGAAAGACGGCATTCTCGAAGATTATGCTACTCAGGTTAAACATATATGTATCTATCATCATGTTTTGTTTTGTTTTTGTATGTTACATTGTTATAAAACAAGTTCTTAGGCTTTACGTTAACTACTCGAATGTGTCCATCAGTTTGGAGCATTTGGACCAGAGACGAAACCATTTAGATGCGGTCATTATATATTATCGAAACTTTGTTAGGTTATTTGTGGATTTAGGTTTGATGTTGCGTTTTAGGTGTATCATTTGGGTTTTACAAGTCGTTTATTAGGATTTTGTTTTTCGGTCTCGTCTATTTTTAGGTCTTGTTGTGGTCGTGTTTGGTTGTATCCTTCGGTCCCTCCTTGTCTCCGCTACTGTTTGGACGACTTATAATAATTATCTTTTGTATGGCCGAAATGTTTTTCATTCCAGTATTTCAATTTATTGCAGGGAGGTGGAGGTGATAGAAAAGATGTGTTTTTCTATCAAGCTGATGATCAACATTACATTCCACGAGCTTTGCTTATGGATTTAGAGCCCCGGGTGATTAATGGAATACAAACGGGCGAGTATAGGGATCTTTATAATCAAGAGAACGTATTCATTTCTTCTGATGGAAGCGGTGCAGGAAACAATTGGGCCAGTGGATATGATCAGGGTAAGCATTTTGAGGAGGATCTAATGGATATGATCGATCGAGAAGCAGATGGAAGTGATAGTCTTGAAGGATTCGTTTTATGTCATTCTATTGCAGGAGGAACCGGCTCAGGTTTTCACATTTTCCTATTTCGCTTTAAGTATTATTTTTGATAATTTGTTTCGTAAGTTATTACATTATATGTAGGAATGGGTTCGTATCTTCTTGAGACTTTGAATGATCACTACAGCAAAAAACTTGTTCAAACATATAGCGTTTTCCCGAATCAGAACGAAACAAGTGATGTGGTGGTTCAGCCTTACAACTCACTTTTGACTCTCAAGCGTTTAACCTTAAACGCTGATTGTGTTGTTGTTCTTGATAACACTGCACTTAACAGAATTGCAGTAGAACGCCTGCATATACAGAATCCTACGGTTTCTCAAACAAATTCTTTAGTTTCTACTGTTATGGCAGCTAGTACAACCACTCTGCGTTACCCTGGTTACATGAATAATGATTTGGTTGGACTGTTAGCTTCTTTAATCCCGACACCAAGGTGCCATTTTCTTATGACCGGATATACACCACTAACTGTGGACCGTCAGGTAAGATATCAATTTTCATGCCTTTTTTTGTGTGCATATAATGGTGTAGAGGATCAAAGATGTAATATGTTTCACTTCGCTTATTTTGGCAGGCTAATATGATTCGCAAAACCACGGTCTTGGATGTCATGAGAAGACTTCTTCAGGCAAGAAAACAAATTATCTTGATGAACCATATTTTCCATTTTTCCTTAAAGTGATATTATTACGTGTCGTTGCCTTTTGTCCGATATGACAATAATGTCCGCCAAGACATTAATTAACATAGAAGATTGAGTGTATCGGAAACTTTGATGGTTTTTTCTGAAGTAAAAACAGTTGATTAGCGGAAATAGAAATTGTAAACTAAAGTATGTTAAAGTTACATTGTAAATTTGTAACTGTACCGTTGTATGTACAAAAATACTGATGTGTGTTTAAGTATGCGATTCTAGCCTTTGATATTGTAGATTTGTTGTGAAATACTACAACCGTTATGAATGGCCTAACATCACAAACTCGGCCATACTTTTGTGTTCCTTTTTTTCATTTTAGCAAGTAAAATCTTTAGAAAAGTAATTAACAAAGTATAGTTTTTGCAGACAAAGAATATGATGGTATCTTGTAACGCGAGAGGGAAGCAAGCAAGTCTAGCAAAGTACATATCAATATTAAACATTATTCAGGGAGAAGTTGATCCAACTAAGGCGAGTACAATTTACTTTTTGAATCTGTAATTTTGTTCTTCGAGACATATTAACCTTTTCTATTACATATTTGAATCTTTAATAAATAAATGAAATTTTTCACAAGATGCATTATGATAGTTATGTATTATTTCCTAGGTTCATGAAAGTTTGCAAAGAATACGTGAAAGAAAACTCGTTAACTTCATCGAATGGGGTCCTGCTAGCATTCAAGTTGCTCTCTCGAGGAAGTCTCCATATGTTAAGACTGCCCACAGGGTGAGACGTCACTAAATCCTTCAATATGTGTTTTGTCATAAATAATCAGGAGGTCTTATTACTTATACTTACTTTTGTTTGTATCATTTATAGGTCAGTGGGCTCATGCTAGCAAGTTACACAGGAATTCGACATCTATTCGTCAAGTGTTTGAGCCAGTATTCGCTCTTGAGAAAAAGGCAAGCCTTTCTCGACAAGTACAAGAGTTTCCCCATGTTTGCAGTAAGTTTTTCTTGATAAATTATAGATATGAAAGAATTGTATCTTTGAATCTGTTCCATTGTTTAAATTGTATCTTTGAACGTTTTCTAGGACAACGACCTTTCTGAATTTGACGAGTCCAAAGACTTAATAGACAGTATGGTAGATGAATATAAAGCGTGCGAGTCTCCAGATTACATCAAATGGGGAATGGAGGTACGCATTCAATATTTGGAACTTTCTATTTTCTTATTTTCTGTCTAACAACTTTATGTGCTGCAGGACCCAGATCATGTCCTGACTGATGAAGGAAGTGGTATAGGAACGGTAGATCCTACTTTACAGTTTACATAATGCAGGGGCATTTTGAGGGTTTCGTGTATATGCATGGTACGCTACCCGCCTAACGTGCTTATTCTTTCTACTTGTGGGGTTGAATTATTTTTTCTTTTTACCTCGGAAGCTTCTTGTTATGTTTTGGATTCCGTTATTAGTTACTCAAATCCTTTTTTCCATGAACAGAATGGTGAAATCAGTAGACGTTTCACTTCATGCAAAACAAATCTCTAATTTTTTTTTTTTAATTTGGTTTGTGACAAATCAAATCGTACCTACATTATCATTGGTTTCAACAGTTTTAATTGTGGGTTTGATCGGTTGTAGTTTTAATTACTTGGTATAGTCTTCGACAACATCTTATAATATAAACTCAATTTTGTAAGTATACATACACTCTAAATGGTGAATAAATCCTTTTCTGTAGCTGACCCATATTTGTCATGAACCCGAATAAGGACCCTTGTTGGGGTCTAGTGTGAAGTCGAATGTTAAATTCGTGATGTACATAACAAAATAATTAAACTAGTTGTGACACTAACCCCATTTGGTAACTGGTGTACATTTTAACATAGCACCGAATTATCTTATGTTTGACAGTTTCCTTATTATCTCTTTTCTTATTTTACTCGTTATAAATGAAAACCCAAATGCAACCCATTTATAAGTAAATGGGTCGAAAAAACAGTTGAGATGCTTTGAGAAAAATCCCTATTTAGTTATGATAACTACTTCCATTCAAAAAACTAATAACTATGTGGTATGTGCATATATATGACGTCGGAAACCAATAGAAAAAAAATCAAACCCATTAACCAAACGCTATTGTTACATTTTTGGTATTATTGGTAATGGAGGTACCAAATCAAACCCATTAACCAAACGCTTTTGTTACATTTTTGATATTATTGGTAATGGAGGTACCATTATAACTCGTATTATTTCTTTGTGACGTTGAGTTCTTGACCCTTGCTCGGTTCTTATAAAAGTTGTTTGCCATTATTAAAACACTCAATCACTTGTTCCAAAACTTTGATTTTGTTGTCCAACATAGATCCAACAAAAAAAAATCCGACGGTCAATATTCATAAAACCGAAAAGATCATATCATCGTCGAACATAAAAACTATTTTCTAAAAATGTACAACTTTGTAATTGAAGGGCATTCAAATAAGGTTAAATAATAGAGTTATTAATTCCACTTATGCAAAACAATAAAACCAAAATAACCTTACCTTTTTGATTTATGAGTTTATCACGTTCAACTTATGCCGTATTTAACTTAATAAACTCTAGTTGATAACTCATAAACCGATAAACAGGGGCTTATAAGTTTTTCAAAATTACGTAACGGGCCAACTTACATTTTATATTATTTGGGCTAAGTCACAAACAACAAACCCATGCAAATTTGAAATTGATGAAGGGCTCCATAATTAATCTATCCAAGCCCTAATTTCTTAATTTCCCTCTCTTTCTCTCTTACACACACATTCACACAGTAGCTCAAATCTTTGTTACAGTGTACAACAATGGAGTTTGTTAGCCCTGAAGGTCTTCGTTTAGATGGTCGCCGCCCCATGGAGGTATTCAATTTTTCTAAAAAAATTCATAATTTTTTTTTTTTTTTAAATTTTTTTAAATTTTTTTCTTTTTAATTTTGATTTTTATAGATGAGACAGCTTAGAGCAGAAATTGGCACAGTTTCCAAAGCAGATGGGTAATTTAGTTTATTTTATTTTATTTTTTTTTGGTTAAAATTTGGCTGAATTAGTTAAATTTGAATGTATTTAGGTCAGCATTATTTGAAATGGGTAATACTAAAGTTATAGCTGCTGTTTATGGTCCTAGAGAGGTATTTCCGATTGTCGAAAACGCGTTTTATTTGTATTATATATTTACATTGTTAAATGTAAGGGTGTTTGTTTTAGCTTTTGATCTGATTGTGAACACGTGTCTTTTCAGGTTCAACATAGGAGCCAGCAGATTAACGATAAGGCATTGGTAAAGACCTCCCGTTAATTTTCGTTTTGTATTTCGTTGAATACTCTAATATCGTGTTATGAATACAATTGGGACAGATAAGGTGTGAGTATACAATGGCTAATTTTAGTACGGGAGATCGAATGAGAAAACCAAAGGGTGACAGGTTTGTATATTTGCATATAAAACTATGATATTGAGTTATTGACTATGGATAACATAGAACCTTGTAATATTGCAGGAGATCAACGGAGATTTCTTTGGTTATTCGACAAACAATGGAAGCATGTATATTGACTCACTTAATGCCCCGATCCCAGATTGATATTTTTGTCCAAGTTCTTCAAGCAGATGGAGGTAAGAGGAAATACAGACTATTCATAACGATTAAAAGATGTCTGTTTTGTTGAATAGCTCCGCTTTTTGTACATTTGGTTACAGGAACAAGATCTGCTTGTATAAATGCTGCAACATTAGCCCTTGCGGATGCTGGGATTCCAATGCGTGATCTTGTTACTTCATGTAGTGCTGGATATTTAAACACCACTCCTCTGCTTGGTAAGGGAAAATCGGTTTTAACATTAATCGTAGCTTTCTGCCATGACATCTGTTAACAAATTATTTTGAATCGACAGATCTGAATTATGTCGAAGATAGTGCTGGCGGGCCTGATGTTACTGTCGGACTTCTACCTAAGTTAGACAAAGTGACTCTTCTTCAGGTTAAGCTTCTAACCTCGAAATATATTTCAAACGTGTATATAACCGGCTTCTTTTACTCTTGATTTTTATATTGTTTGATTAGGACGATGTAATAATTAAATATGTTTTTGCTAGATGGATGCCAAGTTGCCTATGGATATCTTTGAGAATGTGATGCAAGTGGCTATGGAAGGCTGCAAAGCGATAGCAAACTACATCCGAGAAGTAAGAAACTTAATTCATGTAACTAAGCAATAATTTTTCACATGTATAGTTGTACTATCGTTCCTTTTTATTTCTGTTCCACTTTCATTAGCATGGGGTTTATGTTTATTATTATTATTATCGATATGCAGGTGTTGAAAGAAAACACAAAAGAACTAGAAAATCGCCGCGGTGTATAGTTTGAACTTATGTGAAGCTCCAAATGATTTTCGGTGAGCTGATCGGATTTTTACTTTTTGCAGTTGTGCTATAGTATTGTTTTCGTCTGAACTTTAGGCAACATTTGAACATACGTAGGATCTGAAGCTTTTGTGTTAGAACCTGTATCGGCTTTGGTTAAATCTAAATGAAATTTGGTTACTATCTTCAAATATCTGTTTGTAGCAAGAGTTTTCATCTCTGGGTTCCTTAACTGAAGTCATAGATGCTCATTAGGTCGAGATTGGAACCGAACAAATCATAATTATTATTTAAACAAGTCTGGGTTAAACTGTATGGGGAACCAGATACAAACCCGAAAATTTTATTTTGACAATTATAAGTATGAAACAAAATTTAATTTTTTTTTCAAATGACCTGGTCTGAACAGAGAATTCGTTTACGAAAAGTTTTAAAACCAATGAATTGGTTTGGATGAGACTCTGTTTACAGTCCGGTTTTGGGACTGAACTAGTTCTAAATCTAGGCTGGACCGGCACCAAACCAGTTTGGATTCGTCCGGTCCTCGTTCTGTTTTATCGATCTGAACCGATTTCCACACCGAGGAAATTTCATTTGGAGTTTACATAATATCTTTTGAAAAACTGTCCTAAAACCGAATACAGAAACTTAAAAATACTTGTCTATAAAACATAAAAACATAACGTTTCATCTAAAGCCTCAAGTAATCATTGAAAAATCACAAATTTAATAGCCATGTGATGTTTTGTATATTAGGCATCTAAAGTTTTGTGTCTGTCTTCAATTTAAAACTTTTAGCTCTCGATAAAACCATAATATGCAGATCTAACTAATAAAATTTATTCATATCGCAGTTTCGCACAAACTTATGTGCTCTTAGATCACAGTACCTACTATACCAGTGATCTAAGTGTAGCATTCAAGATCCACTTTAAAACCGCTAAGAAACTTAACCTTCTATCTTAGTCTATAACGAAAAAACTCAAGGTTCTAGGCAATAATCATCTAGAAGAAAAATAAAAAAGATTGCAACATTTGTAAAGGCATCTCAACTTAAAAACAGAGACCCTCGCTGCAAAAGCTTGAAGCCACGGCAGTGATATCCAAGCGACCGGTCCATTCTTCACCTGGCTTCAAAGTAACCGGTTTCTCAATCACAGCACCATCCACACAGACCATCTGCCTGTATTCCTCATCTCCCATATCCGTCATTGCTTTTGACTTTTTCTCCCAAGGATTCCACACCACTGCACACAACAATACCATAGAAGTCAACACATATTCTGCAGTAGACTTTTCAAATCAAACACGCAAATTTAGATTAAGCAAAATCTTTTTCTTACCGACATCTGGTAGGCCTTCCTTTCTTATCACGTACGTTCGTTTCCTTTCATGATCAAGTACAGCAACACAGTTTGGAGAATTAAGATACACACGCTCAAACTGAAACAGAATAAGTGATATCACAAATAACGTATATGAACTTTACAAATGCTAATTAAAAATAGGAAATTGGTGAAAATTGAGATTTACTTCGGATTCAAAGGTAATAGCGTCTCCTTGTTCAGTAAACCGCTCTTTTTGGCAAAGGTTGTCCAAGTAATCCATTGTTTCGAGCCCTTCAACTCTCACTTCACTGTCAATTAAGACCAAATTATAGTCAAAGTCAATTACGCATAGTGCTTATTGAAAAGTTATACTTACTAAAGAAGCGTAATCCTTTGTGCATACCTGATGTCAGAAACCGATAGGTACGAATGAAAAGCAAATGAGAAGCTAAAAGGCTTCCCATTCATGTTCCTAACTCGGGATATTAACGTCAGGTTCCCATTCAATCCAAGGCACACTCGAAGACGAAGTTCAAAGCTGAATAAAAAGGATCTCAAGCAGCCATATGTAACATAAAAAAACGAGCTGTAAGATTAAAGGTTAAAGTAGAACCTGTGATGCCAAAACTTGAGGTCTTCTTCAGAAGGTTTTAGTAGCAAATCAACAAACGATTTCCCGTTTGAATCTCTAGCAGGAAGTGGGGGAGGATTTTCATCAACGGTCCAGATTTTGTTTCTGGCAAACCCATGTTGCTCAAGTGAACCACAATTACCAAACTGCACAACGAGTTAGATGATCACTACTTTTAGAGCACTAATCACACGGGTTTTTACAAGATTTGGGGATTTACCTGAGGAAAACAGATAGGAATACCTCCTCGTATTGCTTTTGAGGACTTACCATTTGCCTGCAAATTGATGGAAATAAATATGTATCAAGGTTGTACTACCACAAACGTAATTTGCATTTTTAAAATTGTAAGCTAGAGTTGCCTGTTAGTATGTACTATGTAGTCATTATCACAAGCCATCGATAGTACTGATCCTAGTCTATTACATGAGCTTATTTTAGACATTTGACGTACAGGCGTACACTTAGACGTAAGCACTATAGGACATGAGCCAGTAAAGGAAGGATTTCGCCACACATAGAGTGAACATTCAGACGTAAGTGATTATCACTTTTAGGTAGCGTTACAGCTATCTCAGTAATCAAATAACTTACAGTTACAACTCATAACCTATATCTTCAAATTTAATTGTTACCTTAAATTATCGATAAACTCTAGATGCACATTCTAAAACCCTTAAAAGGGTCACACGATTTGAAGAGAAAAATGTACTAGAAATAAACGTTAAACACTAAGAGCATAGTTATCACTTGAATCGATCTAATTATAGAAAACAGACGCAAGAAAATATCAAATTATGGTAAGACTGTAAGAATTCAATCAAGATCCTTTAAATACATTAAAAGAACAACACAATTCAAGGGAGGAAATCAACACCTTACTACTAGTAAACAAGAGTTCTTCGCCTCGGTCATTCCGCCACGAAACGACTTGTCCACCGTGCAAGCTGACCTGGGAAACCGATCAACCACAATTCAGTACACAATTCTAAACTAGAACTAAAACACTTCCATTAACAATTCAATCTAAATCCAAAATCTTGGATTAATAAAAAAACATAGTTTATAAATAGAATCAAACCCTAGCCGATGCGCCTTGGGGATTCCTAAGCACGATTTGATCGATTCCCTTGCAATCTTTAACCATTTCAGTTGCCCTCTTGGAATCCCAAACTGCTGCAGAATGCCCCATTTGAAAAATGCTCAAATCTCTTCTTCTTCACCCTTCCCTCCCCTAGATGGCTTTTTATAAAACCTTAATCGAACATGTAACGCGTGATAAATGTCGACATCATTCGAGAGGTGGTGCCAAGTGTCAGTGAATATAAACAACAACTACTGATATCATCTTTCATGTGACAAAAAAGAACACAACCCTTTTTAATCTTGTGAACAATCTTTAAAAATCCTCAACTACTTATCTTACCCTCTTCGATACAACATCGAAATTACTTTCTAAAATTAGAAAGTGGTACCAATTGTCAAGCTGCTCATGAACTCTTACCTAAAAATCAAGAAAACAAATCCATCCAAATTTCATAAAAGTAGCAAACAACACATGTTACCAAAAAAAAAAAAAAACAATAATATTAAATGGCATTAATCTTTGTCTAATTAAAGTATTTCCATATCAGTAACGAATCTATGACTTATGAATATGTCTATTATTTACATGCATCATATATAATTCAAAATTTTATCCAAATCTTTTTGCTTCAATGAAATTAAAAAATATAACATATCAAGATATGTAGACTTTAAAAAACAACAACAACGATACCCAATCCCGTAGTATAAAAACTTAGAAGGGAAGAGTTCACTTACATTGCTTGGTGAGAGACGAAAAATGAAAATTGTTTGAAGAAAAGGAGTTGAAATGGTTAGTTAAAGTTTTTTACTTGTGGGTTTCTTAAATTGAAACTTAGTATGGTAAAGATTTGATGAGGCCTAATGTTTGAAGTTTGTTGTGGAACAGAGGACCATGAAGCTGGCAGTGATGGCAAAATAACTTATGGACCCCTCTGTTAAAACATTTCTTACAAGCTGAATATGCTAATTTTACTTACTAATTATTACTTATACATAACAGAATACAAGTATACTCGATGCAACTTTTTACGCAGGGGCGGAGTTAGTATTGGGGTAATGTGGGCAGTTGTTCTTTTGAAATTTTGATACGAATGGTAATTTGAGACGAAAATATTTGATTTTTAGATTTTTGTCCCCGTAAAATATATTATTTATAAGAATTAGTTGTAATAAAATAATCAATAATAACCATTTGTTGTAGTGCTAAGACCCATTTCTAGCTCCACCCGAACCTAACAACATGTGAATTAACACGTCAATTTACATGTTGTGAGTTCGAATTTCGTAAAAAAAGTTTAAATATTTATAACGTGTAATGCAATATCTGTCTTTCTGGAAATAAATGTAATTTTAGTATACTAAATGATATCTTAAGTCTTATTAAAGTTAGAAATGACACATGATAAACAATGATTTAATGAAAAGACATAAGTAGTACAACTTTTAATTGAAAGAGATTACTTGAAAAGAAACTTCATCTATACAAAACAACCAAAATGGATGAAACACCTAGGTCCCTAGCCATATACGTTACAAGAAATTAAAATAACAAGAAATTTAAGTAAGTCGAAACTAAATAAATCTACTTAAATCTGGTTACGTATTGACTCTTAGAATCTGTACATACAACTAAACCCTAAGCGAGAGCGACTCCAACCAAAAAGTATCGAAGTCGGGTAAAACATTGAAGATGACTTTAGTCTCTACGTAACTCTCAAAAGACAAGAGAACCTGAACAACGAAATCTCCCTTGTCATCATATAATGCAACCAGAAAAACTTTCGCATTTTTTTATCCACACCTTTAAGTCATAACTTGAAACACCATATTTCTCTCGCATAAAATAAAAGCTCGCCTTTAAGCCATAAGTTGTGGCTACTCATCTCTTTAACACCTTTTAACAAAAGATTACTCATCATAAACGTTTTTACTTACAAGTGTCCATTATGTTGACAATTGTGAATAAAATAAAAAAACCCGTTAGGATTGTATGATTTGATCATTAGGCTATATAGGTTACATATATAAGATAATTGGGATACACGAAAATATATGTACATATTGCAACTAAACAATATGTTTTGTATTATTAAACTTGAATCAAGAGGTACTTGGTTAAGTAATGTGCATTGTGATAACTCGTCTCACATCATTAACGGATTAAAAAATGTATAGGCCCTTTATCACTATAAAGTTTGAGTCGTAGGACCGGGCCCTCCCCTAAATTTTGTTTATAATAAGGTAAAAGAAAATAAATGCATACGATATATAACAAACAAAACGTCTCTATAGATTTTGGATCATTAACGGTGGGCGCACTCATAAGGGCCGTCATGTCGTGGGATATGTATAACTTTTATCATGGTTTTAAAACATGAGATGTTGATATCGATTCCATGAGACGAAGAAAATGAATTCAAAAACCAATTGAATTATGAGAAAAAACAAAAACAAACTGACAACCTCTGAAGATAAAATCAATGGAGGAATCCAATGGAATGGGGAATCAATACATGGTTGCACATGGGGTCCTCTCTTTCTCTCTCGTATGGGTCGAAGTTCCCTCTTTTGTGTCATCAAATTTTATGTAGATGTTGATTTGTGTTTTTTCAGAATTTATTATTAAAGCTAAACATAGCTTTTCAAAACATATGTTTAGAAGCGGTTAAATGACGATATAAATAATAAACTATGATTACCTGTATTTCTGTATTTGTTTAACGGTTATTTTATGTTGATTAGTGTACGTGTAACTGATACATAAAATTTTGTATTTTAACTATAATCCGGAAGCTATGACATGACATTATGACGTGTGAAATAATTATGTGGTGTAAAAATCGCCTTTGTAATTGTTATCGAGCATATTTTACAGGGTGGTCAGTTGGTTAGAGGCAACCACATTGTATAAGTGACGACATTTACAGCATGCTTAAAATAATGAAACCAAATATTAGTTCCGGATTGGTCCCAACCGGACCGAATAAATACGACTTTCTGTTATTTGAAAAAACATAACTTAAAATAACATCGTTTCAAAATTCAGAAGTAAAAAAAGACCAACGGGGACCAACCGAAAACCTAACATGAAAACAGTTTATAAACGAGTTCTACGGACCTCTAGTTTTGATATATATTAAACAAACCGTGTATATAGGTTCAATGAGATCAGATCATCAGATAATTACAACTATCGATTGCAGACTCTGAAACTAAAAACACATTTCAGTTTGCTGCTGAAATTTCGGACTCAAAATTCTAAAACTTAATGGTACCTATTCGGGATAGATTCGTATGCTCTAACTTACTGTTAGAAGTAATTTCGGTAACATAAACAGACCGAAGTTATGCAATTAACTTTTGGAAATTAAGGTAAGAGTGGTGATACTTCATACTTTTTGTGGGTTAGCCAACAACAACAGCATCGGCCATGGAGCTAGCATCCAGAAGTTGACGCAACGGTGCACCAGAACTGGTGGCCCATTCAACAACAGAACCAGAACTGTTATCGACTCTTGAGAGGAGGTTTGCAGTGCTGAGAGATAAACCTTTTTTGTCGGGCCTTGGGTCTTCTTCTGTAGCTTCTTCAACTTGTGGCTTCTTAAGTTTTTCCTGTAACCGAAGTACCACGTTATAGGGTAAATGGAAGTACTCTATTCATCCCAAAAAAATTGCATGTACCAAAATGTCAAAAATACCCTTGATAAACCACTAAGTAAAGAGATCAGGTGAACACAGGACAAAAGGATAGTTGGCAATTACGACCCGTTAAGTAAATGAGTCGATTTGGGTTATGTTTTTTTTCTCTAACAGGTCACATGGACGAAGGATTAAGCTTGAAAAAATGGGTCAAATAGGTCAAATGAGGTGAAATTCGTACATGAAGTTTTGTTACATAAAATCTGCTAAATCATTTTATCCAAAACCGTTAAAATAATTCTCGTATAATTTAGGGAACCTGGTCTGCCCAATTTTCCACCTCTAATTATAATCTGTAAATTTTTTATAATAACACAGGCAAGTGTGACATTTTGACTTATAAACTTTTCAAATAAGAAAACGTTGCAATAATCATGAGATTTATCAAAGACATATAAAGGAGAAGATTTTGAAATTTCAGTACCAGTAATTGGGCATTTTGAAGTTCCAGATTCGCTGAGTTAACAGTTAACCGCTTTATATCAGACCTGAGAGACAAATTTTCCGCAGTGAGGTATTCAACTTTTTAACCTAGTTCTTCAGCTTCAGTCTGAATATTGAAAATATTATTCAAACATGTAAGTAATATATAGTTAATAATACAGGTCATTCGGCAACAATGATTCGCTGCAGTTGGAAATAGTATGATGTCATAGCTTATAGGTCAAATTCCAATTTTGGTGATGCGGCGTTCAGACTGATTGTAATGTAAGAGTAAGGCACTGTTATTTTTTTAAAAAAAAAAAGTCTGAATAGGCTCTGACATCTAACCGGTCAGAGGTTTTAAAAATTTTGTTGTTCTTTTTTTTTTTTTTTTTCAACCAAAGACAAAAAACCTCTTTTTATCTCTGATACAACCCTACATAAAAAACCTCTTTTTACCTCTTTCTCTTCACCAGTAAGTTTTTCATCCTTAAATTCAAATAATTTTGATTTTTTTTTCAATGGTTTGTCACTTGATTTCGTTATATAAATTGATTTTGATGATTGTTTGTTAGATTTAGGTGATATAATTTTTTTTAATATGTATTTGTTTTCGATTGCATATAAACTCCTACTATTACATTGACTTTTATGTGAACTTTTCTTTTGTAAATTATTTTTATATCTTGAAATTGATGTTAGACAATTAGTTTATTAATTTGTTCAAATAAGTAATATGAATATGTATGGATTGAGCGTGCTTTTGGTGTTTTGAAAGCACGTTTTCACATATTGAAGAGAATGATTCTGTATTCTTTGGTGAAAAAAGAGATATTACTATTGCATGCTTTGCTATTCATAATTTTATACGAAAAGAAGGATTAAGTGATGATTTTTTCTCCGAATATGATCGAGGTGAAGTACATGCTAACGAGAATGTACAAGATGGGGACGAGTACGATGAGGACGAGGTTCAACAACATGGAAATACAACAGATCAACAATATATGATCAATTGTCGAGATCAACTTGCGGCACAATTAATGCAAAATGTTGAAAATGTTGTTTGAATATTATCTTTATTTGAAAAATGTTGCCGCTATGTTTGAACATTTTTATGAATGTTTTTATTTAAGACGGTTTATAAATGCAACAGTTTAGTACTAATATAGTAAAACAGATGTTACGAAGGAAAAAAGAACATAGTATATTGATTCAGATTTAGAGTTTTGGACCAGCTCGATTATTAAGAGATGTTATTAAAAAGAGTTCGTTGTACCTGTTTCCTTACTCTTGACCTTTTGGCAGAATCTCGGTTAGACTGCTTTCTTTTCTCCCTTTTCAGTTCCCGCTCATTCTGGAAATAAATCACACGATTCAAACTAAGAAGTCAGAACAGCTATTCAAAAGAAAAATATTTCATGGCAGTCACACTGAAATTTGAAAAATACAATGCCGACATATGTATGAAACTTACACTGTGAGCCTGAACCATGACAGGAGTGTGTATCATGTTAGCAGCTTCAGGAGACATCTTAACCTCGATCTCGTTTCCTGATGCTTTACCCAAAATTGAGACACATGTCACCTTCCTGGAACCTCCATTTGCATCACTTTCCTCAGTCTGGACAGCTTTAGCTGGTGATATAAAGATTTAGAATACATATAAACACGTAACTCATTTTTTTTTAAAATCATATGCTAAACCACAGGTCAACGAAAAAGTCAGCACGGTGATTTTCATGATAAATGATTACATATATATGCAACTGATGATCCTAATTAATAAAACTATAATGAAAAATATAGAGATACCTGAGAGTTTATAATATTAATTTGAAGAAGAATTATGGTGCATTTAAAAAAAAAAATAGAAATAGAATGAGGGGAGAAATAAATATGGGGTTTTTTTGCAGGATGTGGACAGAGAGACAAGCGACAATACACGTCAGCATGACACGTGTTATGGGGATTAATACAATGACAGGATAATTATCATCTTAATTATGCATTAATATTAAATTAATAACTGGATATACAGAAATCAGTATTGATTTTAGGGAGCTGATTTTTACACTTAACAATTTACTTCACACACTTAAAATTAATATATAATTACGTTCATACCCTCACATTTATTCCCAAATATTTTACCTTTGACTTTTGACAAAATATACATGGAAACTTACCTATTTTCTTAGAAAACATAAATAAATTCTATTATATATAAGTATTTATTTATTATAATGTATTTATTACCAATTAAAAATTTATATTTATTAATTTATTCAATTACAAAAAAAAGTTAATAATAATAAGAAATGTGAATAATAATGTTGAACAATTTTTCAACACATCCATTTTCCTTGTATATGTTCATAAGGTATCTTGATTGCATATATCTTGAATGCATATAAATTCATAATAAGATTAAACTGCACCAAACATATATTTCTACTTAGTATCCCTTTTGACCTCTTATGGGTCACTTAGTAAGCGTTTTGGTATATAAGGCTACATTTAGAACAAATTTAAGGTTATATAATTATCATTGTATAAAAGTTTGTTACGTGATATCATTAATATTAATTTAACTTTTTCACTTTCATTTGAATTCCGTTTGATTTTTAACATGTCAGAATTTTTTTCGATTGAGGTTTTCACAACCACTCGAGGAGATAATTTTTGAAATTTTTGATGGGTGTAGGCCCTAGTGGAACTTTGATATTTGCATATTATAAGATACCTTATGATGAACAAATACAAGGAAGATGGATGTGTTGAAAAATTGTTCAACATTATTATTCACATTTCTTGTTATTATTAACTTTTTTTTTGATAATTGAATAAATTAATAAATATAAAATTTTAATTGGTAATAAATACATTATAATAAATAAATACTTATGTATAATAGAATTTATATATGTTTTCTAAGAAAATAGGTAAGTTTCCATTTATATTTTGTCAAAAGTCAAAGGTAAAATATTTGGGAATAAATGTGAGGGTATGAACGTAATTATATACTAATTTTAAGTATATGAAGTAAATTTTTAAGTGTAAAAATCAGCTCCCTTGATTTTATCGTAAACTAGATAATAATGTAATAACAAATTAACACGTAGGTATATGTAGATGTATCACGTAGAATGTCTTATTGGGTCTAGCGAAAGTGATACCATCACCATTCACCGCAAACATTCATACTCTATATGTGTAAAAGATCTCCGGGTCCCAACACGTGATTTGTGAAAAAGTGATGTGGCTCATATGGAAGCCAAGCAAACCACCAGACGAAAAAGAGGGTTAAGGAAGGATTTGAGTGCGACGCAGTGGAGCTGGGGTGCGCCGCTGTCACACCCCACCAGTGGCAGAAACGCAGGATGTGGACGACCGACGATCGTCATAACACAAATGGCAAATAAGAGATAGTCTATACGATAAACGAAAAGATAGCATGTCATGACGTTGCCTTGTCCAAGCTAAAAATCATTGGAACACGAATACGTCAATCACTACAACCAAATATCCAACAATAACAACCAAGTATAACGTATCAAATGAGTACTTAGGCATGTATGCCCGAAATAATCCAAAGTAGTAATGTATAAACGGAAGTGCCACAATGCACAATGCAAGTCCTGAAGTCTTCTAAAGTCAAGTCTCAAAGCTACGTCCTATGTCTGCTTATTACCTGAAAATAAAGCTAAAAAAGAGCATCAAATAATTTTACAAAAGCTAAAAAGAGCATCAAATATTAATCGGGTTTTTTTAGATGACAAACAGTGACAACATATTATAAAGGGGATCATTTTTCACGATTTTTGATATTTTTTTGTTAATATTATCTTTTAATAGAACAAAATATGTCAAAATGAACGCACAAATAACACAAAAATTTGATTTAGGAAAAGATTTTAAAATTTGGATAAACAACTTGTCCAAAAATTTGATTAAAGCCAACTTTTGTATCATAAATTGAACAAAAAATTATAAACACCCTCGATAAAAACAATTTAAACTATAAGTTATTCTTTTAGAAATTTGACCCTTGTTTACCCAACATATACTTGACTAATAAATCTCAAACAAATCCCCAAGTTATGTTTTTATTCTCAAATGATCACATGCTTGCATCGAGGCAAACAAAATTCCGCACAACACTCTTTTAGTAAGGTGTTATATTTCATTGTAAGATGTTTTTTTCTTAAATGTTTAATATATTTATTTTAAAAGCCCATCTTCTATCAAACACTTTTGGTAAGTCAAATATGCATATACTTCTAGAGCATATTTTCAAGGTTTTATTTTAGTAATGAAAACAAGAGATTGAGTATATATATGATCATATAAAAACATTACAGCAGGTTGGAAGCTCTTTCGCGGTCAGACCGTGGATCAACCACGAGATAGAAGAAGCATTTTATTTCATCTATTTAAACCAAGCCAAGAAAGAATTGAACCTCACCTATCGCATTTGTAACTTTCTTACATTCAAAGAGTGATCAGCATTCATATTTTCATATTTGTGTTATCATATTAAGAGAGGACTTGTAGTAAGAAACCATGTAAACAAATAAATTTTCTACAAACTTTGTATGTTTAGCTTTTTAAAGGGAATTGAGAGCTAGTAGTTACAATTTCTAGTGGTTAGGAATTTGGTGTTGTTTTTAAATTGTCAACCACACTTGTATATATCTTTCTAGTGGTTATAGGGTGTTTTAGAATCATCTGAGTGGTTAGTTAGTACATCTTGTAGTGTTGTGTTTGGATCATGTATCATTGAAGGTGATTAGTGTTCTTAAATTGTGAACTAGAAGTAAATTAAGGTGTATTAGTTAACATTCATCCAAACCACTATACATCGTTGTATTATTGTGGTGACTTCTTTCGTGCTCTAATCTCTCTTTTTTTATTTTTATCTTTATATTTACAAGATTTCAAGTTCATAGTTTATAAAGGGAAAGAAATAACAAGATAATCTATTTATCCCTCCTCTAAATTATCTTACACACTGGGATCAAATACATTTAATGCTTAAAATATACTTCGGTAGGAACATTTCAAAATCAATTAAAAAATAATAAAAAAATATATTTTTCAAAACTATTTAGGAGAATCATCCTGAAATAACCTTTTTAATCATTTTATAAAAAAAAAAATTGATTTTTCTTTTTGTTTAAAAAAGAAAAAAAATGGTAGATGCATTTTTTCGGTAATTATATTTTTTTATTTTTTCAAAAAATGCATCTATTAATTTTCAAAAAAGTATTTAGTTTTTTGATAAAACTATCTTTTAGTACAAAATATTACAAAAAAATTAAGATAAAATGCACCTTATTTTTTAAAATATATATATTTTTCTTAAAAAAAAATGCATCTATCGAAAAAAAAATGCATCTAAGATTTTTTTGAAAAAAAACCAAAAAAATCAAAAAAAAAAATTAAAAAAAATCTTCATAAAACGATTAAAAAGTTATTTTAGAATGCTTTTCCAAAACAATTTAAAAAAAGAATAATTTTTTACTATTTTTAAATTGATTTTGGAGTTTTCCTACCGGAGTGTATTTTAAGGATGGAGTGTAGAAGTATCAGGAGAGAAATTGATTTTTGGTGAGAGGTGAGAAAAGACATTGATTCAACATGTTTTTATTTTGATTCAAAGTTTTATAATTTTAAAAATATTATTTTTATGTAGTTATGATTCAATTTGTCCATAAAAATAGTTATTATGTTACGAATTCTAATTTCGATTCACACTTTCTATGAATGTTTTTTTTCAAAATTTTGAATCAAAATGAAAATCTGTTGAATCAATGTGCTTTCTAACGTTTCTCACAGATAATGCATCTTACCGGATTCGAATCATATATATATATATATATATATATATATATATATATATATATATATATATATATATATATATATATATATATATATATATATATATATAAACAAAAACTACATAATATTTGACAATAATTTTATGTTGTCTTACATTGTTAATGACTTTCTATATACATAATCTTCTTTTAGTTTTCTATCTGTTATAATCATATTGTTTTCGATAGAGTAATCTATGTATACTAATTTAAAGATGTAGTTGAAAACACGTATGAAGTAACAAATATTTGCACCACAACTTATATTGTCTCACACTATTAATAACACCAGTGCCAACGACGGAGCTCCTTCAATTTCGTCTCCCAACCGACGAAGGGTACCACCGATGGCACCGCAACATCGGTTCGCTCGGTGGTGGTCCCAGTTACCGCAGGTCGCTTGAGCGGCGAGAGGGGACGGAGGAAAAAGGTTTGGTGGTGGGCCCGATGATGATTTATCTGAAAAAGTTGGACGACATTAAAAGTCTGAAACTATTTCCCTCTTAATAAATTGAGTTCCATAACATAAGACATAGCGTGATTAATTTGGGATTTATTGAATCATAAGAGATTAACAATTTTGTGAAAGTTATTTATAATTTACGAATTAAGATTTAAAAGAAAGTGTATCCAGGAGGAAATCTTCAAGCTTTAGGATCAACTTCTTGTTTTTGTTGTTATTGTTATTGTTGTTGTTTAATAAAAATACTAGCTTAGTACCCATGTGATACATGGTGTTATATAAATAATTTATATTAAAATGGTCGAATTGGTTAAAATGATTTTTTCTAAAAAAAAGTTGGTTAAAATTAATTAATTTAGTTGAGTGTTAAATGTTCTTTAACAAAGCTAAAAAAGAAGATAGTAAACATACATATTTTATCTTTAAGTGTATTAGAAGTTGGTTAGCAAAAAAATAGTTAAATTTTAATTGGTTTTCCCACTACCATGGTTGATGGCCGATACACCAAGAAAACAACATAAATTCCATGTATGCACACAAATTAGTGAATCAAAGTATCAAACTGCATATAATACACTAACACAATAACTAATTTATATCATAGATTCCTAAGATGTAATGAGGGGTTTTGAAAAATCGAACTTACAAACCAAAATAATTATGGGTTTTGAAAAATCGAAATAGATTAGTGGAATAGATAGCTTAGAAAGAAGATGAATAAACCTGATTTATATGACACTATTCAAAAACCTCAAACAATCTACATCATTTTAAAAGCAAAATTATGAAATTGAAATGTTATCAAAAAGTGAAAGGATATTTCAAATTTAGTGTTTCTCAAAGGCGTATCAAAGAAGGAATACGAATTAATAAAAAATAAAACAAAAAGAAAAAGAGATTTACTTTCTACAAAACACATTTTCCTAGATATTTTCACATGTGGTTCAGAAATGTTTTTTAAAAATAGTTCAATTGGTTGTCCAAATGACCCCTTAAATTCTTCAAAATAAGTTATTAAATTTAATTAAATAGTTATAACCTTAGATTAAATGATGACATCACCCTTACTAACAACAGTCCTATGTGTACAACCTAAATTATCGCCACATCAGCCATATGACATCAACCACATCTCCCATTTATTATATAGAAAGGATTAAGATTTAAAGAGAAAATGAAGAAATGTATTCAGGACTCATCTTTAATGACTCACATTTACGATGGAAATTTACGATGGAAGGCAACTCCATGTACTATTCTTCAATGACCAACAGAGAACATGAAGAAACAATCTTTTTTTTAATAAATGTTTTTTTAATAAATATATTTTTTTTATTTAATTTGTAATTAAAATAAATAAATATGTTGGTCTAAAAAACCTAACTGACAGGTTTACTGTTGATCATGATTTAGTTTGATGTCAGTTTGATGTCTGTTGAGTTGACAAAAACTGATCATGTCAGTTGGTACAACAATTGTAAGTGGTCTAATACCCATTCTTTAAATTTTTATATTTGTAATTATATTTTTTTGATGATTCTTTATATATCCTAGAAAAGAAACTAGTTTTGTAGCAAAAGCAAAGAAATTTAGGTTCAAACAAACAAATTAAACTAAGAATAGACCACCATTTAGTTTAGCTAACCTTACTTTCCATTTATCGCAAAGCAAATACCCACAACCTCTCATTTACATGTCTTAAGTTGATAGTATACGTCATCATTAGACGTCTCTATTAACCGATCTCACGACCAACATAAATAAAATAAAATCATAATTTTTAAAACAAGTAAATAGTGTCAATATTTGAATTTGAAACCTCCGCTACAAATCCACTTTCCTTATTATTAAGCCACAAAATGAAAACACCAACCTATTGATGATTGTTTATATTTAATGCAATTTGTATAACCATATATGTTTGAAAATAATAAAATAAAAAATAGTTATTAATTTTGCATATGTGACTGGATGTTGTTTTTATTGACGTGTCACATGGAAAGCAACTCTTATTAATGTGGATGTGAAAAATTAAAGTTTTGATAGAATCCTCGGAATTTTTGTGTCACTGTGCAGTAGTACAACCACCGACAATATCTTCGATGACGTCAACAGCAGCGGCAACCACCATTTCAATGCCGACCACTGCCGCCATGTTACCTCGTCTTCCCACTCTCCGTTGTACTGCCTTACCTAACTTCCCACCTCGTCCATCTCCGAATTCCATCAAACTAGGTTCAGGTGCTAATTTTTGTTTGTTTTTTTCTCTGAGGCATTTCGTCGAACACTTGGTGAACAGTTAGTAATTACATGTACAAAATTTCTAGGAAAGCCAGGGCGTTATATACCACTCGAGATTGTGCGTGGTTATGTATGCTAATGTGGGACAATAATTATAATAGGAGTGATCGATTTTTTCGACAAGTGTACTTAACTTGTTGTCAAAGGCGGAGTTAGAACTGGGGCAAAGTAGGCAAAGTAGACAGTTATCACCATCATAATTTTCCGCTAAATAGAAAATAGTTATATTTATGTTATTTTTGGAGTTTTGACCTTATAAAAATCAAAATACGCTTTACTTTGCCCCACCTAAAAAAATATTTCTAGGTCCACCCATGCTTGTTGTTTATGAAATACAAAAAGAAAACATTATACTCTCTCAGAATAAGCATTTTGGACGGACAATATATGTCGAGTGAAATGGTATTTTTTTGCATTTATGTTTTATAGTGATTTATTCACCATTGCTGGTTTAGTCGTTCTTGCAAACTATGGTTATCGATATTTTCGTAAAAAGATAAATATTTCATAAGTATTTTATCTCAATTTCATTTTGTTAATGAATGCCAGAGTCACGAAGGTTATCTCTGTTCCATGTGAAGGCCTCAGAAGATGCATCATCATCCGTCGAAACAGATGAGTTATTGGGTGACCTAAAAGAAAAGGTAAATTTTATACATAGTAGTCGTATTTAATTGGATTAGATGATATATTTCTGCTGCAAAATCTCTCTTTCGTTTACATCATGTTGTTTCAATAGTGGGATGCAGTTGAAAACAAGCCAACAGTTATAATCTACGGAGCAGGAGGAGCTGTTGCAATTTGGCTATCGTCGGTTATAATTGGTGCCATCAACAAAGTTCCATTAGTAAGTTTTCTTAGGTTTTTTGTAGGGGAAAACTGTAGCTGCGAGTAAAGGGAACTAATATAACTTATATTGATTTTAGAGTTATAATTGGTTGTGACATTGTTTTAACTTGACGTTGCTCATATACGATAGCTTCCGAATATCATGGAGTTGGTAGGAGTTGGATATTCTGGATGGTTTGTCTACAGATATCTTCTCTTTAAGGTAAATTTATGCTTATAAAAGAATTAATTAATGAGTTTGTAGCCATTGTGTTTATAGTTTTGTGGTAGAGCACACATTTGCACTTGTAACTAATTTCACACTTCCGGAAATTTCAGTCGAGCAGGAAAGAATTGTCCACGAAGATAGAGTCGATCAAGAAAGAGATCATAGAAATATAAACAAGGGTAATTCCAAATGGAAATTTTCGTTGTGCTTTTCATTTCTGTAATTTCATGACATAAAAGACATGTATAGAGGGTCTTCTATGAATATTACACATGATAATTTCGGTCTTTTCATATATGAAAACAAGAAGCTATATTCATTTACACAAACTTTAATGGCTCGTTTGTTAATGCATCTTTTATCTGACCTGACACGCGACTAATCGATATATTCAGTTTATTCTACAACTTTTAAACTACAAGTTCACAATTCAATACATCACGGACTCGGGGTAATTTCTTAACATAAAAGATATTTTTAAACTTTAATGCATTCAACCCTAAATTTGTATATGTTTCAATGGTTGCACGGTCTGCTGTTTGTATCAAAGTCTGAATCGATATGTTTATGTGCTGATTCAACATCTAGAAGTTTTACGAACGTCAATGTGACTATAGCCAAAAAAGACGGAATTCCATATATCAAGATAGCTTTAACCGACATTACCAGACAAGAACCAAAAGAATATCTTCTAAATCCAGGATACCAATTTACAACTCATTCAGTTAAAGTTAAGTTACTTCTACTTCTTTAAAACATTTGTACCTTTATAAGAGCGGAAAAGGTTTGTTACTTGTTAGTTACATTGTCTAATGGTAAGCTCAGCCCTAAGATGCAAAACACCATCAATGAAGAAAACACTGTCTTCCCCAATAAACGAAGTCCAAGGAATCGCAAACAGGTTCCGGTACCCTACAGCTTTTCCGCCTGTAAATGTATAATTCCCTTTATACTTGCTAACATACTCTTCCAAAGGCTTTGACCTTGCTGCAAACTCATAGTCAACCGCAAAAGAAACCGACCCTTTTTCCTGCATACCCAGAAAAAGCCCGAAACAATGAAACGAGCTTTGTTGATCCATGTTGCAATGAGCAGATAGGAAAAACCCTTGTCCACCCAAATGAAACGCTTGAGAATAAACCCGTCCTGATGGAAACAAGCTTGCACACTCTTCACGCTTTAAATCCAAGTACACCACACACTGTAAACGTGGATGTTCAAACTCTACCACCTTCACGGGCCGGTACTTGTAGGCCCGTTCTATAAACCGATGGTAGAGAATAGAATTTTCATCACCAATATATGCACGCTGCTTGTGAGGGGCCTCTGCTTTGAAAAAGAGTGCTTCAACTACGACCTTTTGAGCAAAGTCATGATCAAAGTCATTGCAAGTCATGACTTTTCTGAGTTTTCTGCAAGTCATGTAAGGGAAGCGGATAAACAATGCAAGGCGGTTCACAAGAATTTCACGTCGATCCTCGATTTTTGGGTACTGATTTCTGGCCCACTTAAGAACAAAATCGTAAACTGCATCCTCAGATGCTACCTGGAGATCATCACTACACAAAATTGCCTCGAAACCAGTAAGGGGCAACTTAAGAACCTCTTCTTGAAACCTGCCAATCATTTTCCAGATATTAATATAATGCATTTTCATTTGAAAAATTGGGAAACTGTTCTTCCTATACTTGCAAAACTTTAATCAATATTTGTATAAACTTTAGAATTACGTCAATATTATACCAAAATTTGAAAATACTAGTATTTATTTAATTATAATTAAAATGATTTTAATAATTAAACTTTTATCATAAGAATGATTAACAGGTTATCTTACCTTTTTACCCTTCTCTCAAATTACACAATGAATGAAATTCCTCAAACATATTTTGGCAAATGAATCACATAATTGGCATGAATCCACAAAAATCTTATCTAGAATATTTGTAACATATTTTAGCACAATTCATGACCGGTGTATTCATTTCTACTTCACAAAGATGGACGAGTATATTCTTAAAAGAAAAATCTAAGAAACATTAATTTAATATATTTATTTGATTTAGGGTGAAGGGTATAAATGTAATAAAACTTGTAAATTAAATTTAAAATTATAATATTTAATACTAAAATCATTTAATTGAAGTTAAATTATTTATTTATATAAATACGAGTACAAAGGATATGGATGAAGTTTAAATTTATTAAGGGTGTTTTAGAGTTTTCGCTAATAATCAAACTTTTTCATTTACTAAAGAAAGAAAGTTTACTTGGTTATGTCTTTGTAGCGGAAAGATAAGAACTGTTTCGCAGCATCAGCTAATGGCTGAACTGCTTCCGCCATTAGAACACCGGAAGGAAGATCAAGATAAAGTAGAGCTGATTCAGGGGTCATTGGGAGATTTCTCAACAAACGGCTACAATATCTCATGCATGAAGCAACCTCAAACTTGTCAGCAGACATCAGCACGTCAAGTAGGGCAGGAGCAGTAGTCACTGTCAAAGTATTGCTGTACATAAAGTTCAAGAGCTCCATGAGGGCGGCTTCCTCTGTTTAAAGACCAAAAGGAAATAGCAAAACAAGTAAGAATGAATACATGAGGTCAAAAGAAGCTCAAAATGATCAAAACAAACCTGAGGCATTGATTCGCAAGTTTACATGGCGCTGTTCCGACTCTCTCATTCCATTTGAAAAAAGCTGCATGAAGATATATCATTTAAAATTAATATAATCAAGTAACGTATTCCAGAACCAGGGATAATACATCCACTAGAACATTGAGACATCACCTTGTAGAAAAACGGGCTTCTTGCAGCTAATATCGGAGAGCTAATATGTAAGGTTTTAACTCTTACAGAACACTCCATGCCCCAGTTTGACGCATTGTCATTTGCACCTTTATCTGAAGGTACACATTCGATTTGAATTACAATCAGCAAATAAATAAAAAGGTAAGCATTTGATGTAGAGATAAGAAGTAGCAAGTGCATAATTAGAAAAGGTACAACGTTATAGTAGGCAATTCAGACCTGTTGCTGACTCTTCAATCATTGCTGCCGGTTCTTCATCCGGATTTTCAGTGTCCAAACCATCATCGGGAATATGATCAGGCTGATTAAGAACTTGTTCCTCTGGATATCCAGCAGCAATATCTACAGCTGTAGGCACCAAAATTACATAGTTGATGTCAATGACGACATGTGCATGCATTAAAATATATATAATAGATTATGCATGTGGTCATGTATGTTTCTGAAGTATCCAGAATGCTCATCTAGAGAACAGTCGTGCTATTCTAGACACTATGTCACATGTCTATGGAAGATAACAAAACGATACAGGGAAAAGAAAAAAATACAAAACATATCACTGATCTCATATAATAGCAAAACTGAGTGTCACATGTCTATGTAAGATATCAAAACGATACAGGGAAAGAAAAAATACAAAACATATCACTGATCTCATATAATAGCAAAACTGAGTGTTGCGACTTATAAAACTAAGTTGTTTTATCACAACAGCAAAATGACCTATTACCAAGAATACAATAACCCACAACGTGTTTCTTTAGAAACTGATATAGAGAGAAATTACCACATCGCCTTAAACCTTGAAGACAAAAATATTCCAAATTACATAATATGCTCATATGGAATCAATAAAAGAATCAAGATATGGCAGAATCCAATGTAGTAACGAACAAAAGCCCATTGGTAAAATATAAGATAGCTAGAAAATATGCATTGTATGCAAGAATTAGAATAATCATTTAAATTAACAGAAAATGGAGTATGCAAATGCAGCCACTAGAAAATCTAGAAAGAAAGAACTAAGATGCTGAATGCCATAGCTATTACGTTGTTTGTGACGATTTAGTATCCCAGGCGTTGCTAATTAGAATTCACTCTCCTTGATGAATAACTTATGACACCAATATATGACCAATATGCAACCCATATACGAAGAAATTAACCCAAAATTGAAGACCTAAATAATCAAATGAGACTCACTACTCCCACAAGATAAATTATTCATTACTCTCATCACCATGTCACTTTGGTCATCCTTACTGCTTTTAATTGTTCTCTTATCGTTTCATTTTCCTCTTTCTCATTCAGTGGAATAGGATATCCATAAGCTCTTGTTTCTATATTAGCTAGCTTCTGGACTAACAGGTTCTAGCACGAGCTACATTTCAAACTGCTGTCAACGTCTCATTTTCGCAAATTAAATTATTAACAAACACAAGTGAATACTAGTGGTAAATAAGCAACTGTGGACCGATAACAATCACCAAAGAAATCCTAAACTCGGATCGAAAATAATCTTTAAATCAGTTTCACACAGATTACAACAACAGATTATGATTATATATTAATAAAAAAAAGCTGACCGATATCTTTTTTAATATCTTGTCGACGGCGTTTACGATTGGTAGCCCAATCAGGTAAACTGGTACAACAATCTCCTCCATCAGATACAGGTTCCAGATGCTCAGAAACAATCTCGATTCGAAGAACACGATCTGAGAAATTGCTGTCGTTGAAAGCGAAAGCAAAGTCGCCGTCGGTTGCCGTTCGAGGATCTAAATCTGAATCTCGCATTTTGTTTGGGGAATTTCAAAAACCCTAATTTGTTTGTTGTTGTTATTGTTATCAGAGAATGGTGAAGAAGATGATGATGATGAATGAAATGCGCACGGGTTAAACTCGTGACCATCACAGAACACAAGTTTTGTTAATATTATTATTATCAAGATATACAAAAATTATTATACATAATTTTCCAAAGGAAAATTTATATCTACATCCTTATAAAACTTTTATATTACGTCAATGTGATTATAAAAATCAAAATTACGTTAATATCCATCTAAAACATAAAAAATTCTCATATATATACAAAATAATAAATTAATTATATTTAAATTATTTTAATGTTTAAATTATTTATCTAAATATTAATTAAACTTTTTACTCAAATATGTTAGGTTTAATCCAACATTACCCAATGTATCTCAATTTTATAAACTCGCAATATAGATTTAAAAGAGATTGATTTCTATAATTTTGAGCATTAACCGGAATAAAAAGGTTGCAAAACTTCATTGTCTTGAATGATTAATGTTTGTAATATATGTTTATAACAATTTATTCATTGAATTTAATTTATTCAGTTCATTCGGTATTTGATTATTCATTAACACATTTGTTTAAATAAACATTTGGATTACTTTATTGATTTATTCAATCATTTAAAATATTTAAAATCATTTAATTAATATTTAGATGAATAATTTAAATATTAAAACCATTTAAATATTATTAATTTATTATTTTGGATAAATATGAGAATTTTTCATGTTTTGGAAGGATATTAACGTAATTTTTATTTTTACAAGGACATTGACGTAATAGTGAAGTTTTGTAAGGACGCAGATGTAAATCTCCCTTTTCCTAAATATTCATACTTCATAACATCTTAATTTTATTCTTTAACATATCAACGTTTCTTCGTATATCTTTTTTATTAAGGGGTATTTGTTTCGACTTATATAACCGGTTTATGAGATTATGTATAAGTCCATTTTTTTCGGTTTATGGGCTTATCAAGTTGAGCTTATGACTTTAAAGCTCATAAGCCGGAAAAAATAAACATAGAAACTTATAAAAAAATTACATAAACTTATAAACCCGTTTAATAAGCCGAAACAAACATTGCAGAAACTAATTTGAAATACATAACATAATCATTATGGAAGGACTTTAGTTTCAAGAGATGAACAAAGTTACCTGAATTTCCATATATGCCCATTAACATAGGAAAAAAACAAATTGTATATTAGAAAGAGAACAATTATCCGTATCGTACACCTTTAATTTGTTAAGGTATTTTACAAATTATTTGAGTTTTTGATTTTTAAATTAAAACATGTTTGATTAGTTAAGCAACATTGGAATACTTACTTATTTGATTGGGAAGGTTTTCACCAATCTTTTACTATAAGTGTCAACATTTGGACTATTTAAATAGAGTCATTATTAATACCTAAATACAAAATTTTGAAACTTTTAAATTAAAAATGAAAATCGATGTAGGTAGTGTTTCTTTTATTGAGCGTTTTTTTTTTTTTAACCACTGTGATAGAAATAAATAACCCCATTCTTATTATTTCTTTGCTATATATATATATATCTTGCACGACATGTGGTTGGGATATGAAGAACATAAATGGATGTGCTTAGTCTCAAAATATTTATTGTATGTCCTATCTTTAATTTATCTTTTTTCTATATAATAAATACTAAGCAACCACAATCATTGAGAGTAAGTCACTGGCAAAATCTACTTCCATGGAACAAAATCTTTTAGAATCTGTTTAGTTCACAGAATGTTTTTTGATGGAATGAAATTTGAAGAATCCGAAGGAATTGAAATTAAGGAAATATAATTCAATTGTACGTTTGGTTGTCAAAAATTGAAATGGAATTCAATTTATATTTTATGTTTGGTTTGTAATTTTGTTAAAAGAATTGGAATGTAATTATATAAAATGACCAAAATATCCTTTAATTGAATTTTATTGTAATTACTTTCTTATTCTTTAAAATCATCGTGTTTACTTTACTTTGTAAAATTACAAAACCATTTTTTCAAGTCTATTACAAAAATTACAACATTTCACACCAAAAATATGTCATAAACTAAAAAAGGATCATGATCACTTCATTGATAGGAGATGATTCGTCTCTAAGGAAGGTCTCAGGTTTGAGTCTCCCACTGGGGTTTTCTCCTTTAGTGAATATTAGGAGATAACTAACTTTGGTGTAAGATTTGTGGGTTGCATACTGCCAATTGGATATCACTGTGGCCCTGAATCATTAACATAGTCGTTCAAAAAAAAAAATCTTAAAAAGTAGTAGAAGAAAAACACAATATGAGAACAAGAACAATCTATATAATAACTACAACTAAAAACGCAACAGCAACAACAACATCAAGAACAAACAGCAACAAATTAGTTTTATTTACGAGTTTTGGGTATGCTTAAACATGCAAACAACGTAATATTACATATATAAAACAACAATTGACGGACATGACATGAAACAACAGTTAAAAGGACATAAACTCATCTTAAAAAATTGGTTAAGGTTGCTATAACAGCACAACAAAAGAAACCAGCAACCATTATAAATGCAGCAACAATAGTTTAAAATAAATATTAAAAACACACCAAGATCGCTTAAAAATGCAACAAGAACAACGTAACCGTGATTTAAAAAAAAACGCATCAACATCATTACAACAATTTAGGGGAACTAATTGAGAAGCCTTGAACGTGATATTAAAAAACTAAAGGCAGCAAAATAATTACAACAAAATTTGTTACAATACAACACAATCAAAAACTAAATAAAGAAAAAGAAGTGGATCCAAGGAACATACGATCATTATGTATTAAAATCGGATAATAGAAATTCGAAGTAAAGAGGGAATGATTCAAAATTGAATACGAAATCTAAAAATCGAAGCATAAAAATCTAAATTTAAGTTACCCGATTTTTGATTGATCGATGTTTGAGTTTGGCTTGAGATTTGTCTATGTCAAGAGATTCAGACAAGAGAGAGAAGGGGATAAAAAGGAAAAAAGAAGTCGTATGTGTTTAGGTTACACATGGCTATTTTGGTCATTTAAACATTCCTTCATAGATGAAATTAAAATGAAGGAATGTTTCAATTCCAGATGGAATTACATTCCGGTAAACTTGACAACCAAATACGATACAGAATGGAATTTAATTCCAATTCCGTCCAAATTCCATTGAATTATGTGAAACGAACACCCCCTTAGAATCTTTGACTCTATTGCAAAAGGTTAGAGAAATGTAACCTATTAAAAAAAATTGTCTCCAAAGCAAAAGGAAGAAAAAGTTTAAAGGCTAACCATTGGAGATTCTCTATGGGGCTAAATTAGCTTATGAGTTATGTTGCAGACTTTTTCCCTTTAATTAGCTAAAGAGCCATGTTTAAAATATATTTATCTCAATGAATAGTCATCTTTATCTTAATATGGTAAAAATTGGTCAATTTTGTTCAATTATTTGATTCTTAATAAACATAAATTTAGGCATGTGATCGTGTTCTCAACATTTTTTTATAACAATTTAAATTATTTTTGTATGATAGTGATAGTATTAATAGGGTCTAGGTTATATTTATGGGACCCAAATCCTAGAGACACATAAAACTACAACACCCAGAGCTTAGGAAGCTTGGGATATGTCCAATACCAGAGCTTGGGAAGATTGGGATATGCCCAACACCCAGAGCTTGGGAAACTTGGGATATGCCCAACACCCAGAGCTTGGGAAGCTTGGGATATGTCCAACACCCAGAGCTTGGGAAGCTTGGGATATGCCCAACACCCAGAAGTTGGGAAGCTTCCAAGCGTCCAAGCATCCACGCGTCCAAGCTTCCACGCTTCCACGTGTCCAAGCATCCAAGCTTCCATCCAAGCGTCCAAGCTTCCAAGTATCCAAGCTTCCAAGTATCCAAGCTTCCAAGTGTCCGAGCAACCAAGCAAAGCACGACCGCCGACCAAGCAAGACCCAATCGACAGCCAAGCGAGGCTCAGCCGACGGCCAGGCTTGCCACATCCGGCAGCCGAGCAAGAAATCCAGTTGTGGTTGAATGTCGCAACTCTTTGAGCGAGCTTGGCTGGCTGTCAATGTCTAAACCACAAATTCTTGGCCATCCAGGCAAGCCGTTTGGTTCAAGTCATTTGTAACGCCTACAATAACTACGAAATTATATTGGAATAATGTTTTGAACGTTAGGCCATTATTAACCTAATCAATGGTTACTTAAATAGACATTAATATATGTACGTTGGAATGCTGAGGAGTATAAATACCCAAGCTATGGTCATCTTCACCGACATGTTAACTTACTCGCATACACATACTCTTCCACACACGCACACATGCAATATCATATTCCTACGCTCTAGCTCACAAAATATCCATCATCATCTTGCACATCGCACAATGCAAATCCTGAAGTCTTCTAAAGTCAAGTCTCAAAGTTGTGACCACCGTCTCAAACGCAGGTCGAGTTCATTAACTATTAACCTCGAATACATACTTGTGATACTTGATATAACTAATTTTATGTGTTACGTGGCTACGTAAACATAACTCATTATTAAGCTAAGCTATATATAACTCATGCAAAACTTTTAAAGTAAGTTTTACGTTATTTTAAACGTGTGTGTCTCGGAATCGGAACCGAATCACTAAACGAACCCTAATACCAAGAAAACATATAATGAACTTGTCTAAGTTCATTGCAAAACAATCGTATACTCTAAAAACATAAGTGCTTAACGATAATGCAAAGGTCAATGTCCAGCCTCTCGCTGCGCCGCAGTAAAACATCACTGCGTCGCAGTGGAGGGGCAGATGTATTTTTTTTAATTACTTGATTAGTCACTCTTAGTATGTTTAAACCTTTGACATCTGTCTTAAACGTGTCTTATGCTCAAATAACACAGAAATGACTCATTAGGAGTCTCATTAATATCTTCAAGAACTTATTATCATAATCATCTTTACATAAACTCAAAACATACACACAATCATACATACACTTTGGAATTTTAAAAGGGCAAGTATTTTGTAAGGATTTTCAAGGAGATTTTGGTGTTCTTTGGGTAAATTTGAGTAAGCAAATAAAGGATATTAAGGAGTAAGCTTGGAAGGAAGATTTCTACAAAGAAAGTGTCACACCCCGCTATAGCGGAAACACGAGATGTGAGAGCTGGAATATCATTACACGGGTTATAATCAAAATAAACGGTTCAAGTCATTGCATTTAAATAAACTAGTTCACAATCCGAAAACAACCAAGTAACTTAAGTGTTTAATAGAAATACATAACAAAAGTTTCAAATTCATAAATTCCAAAAATAAAGGTCTTTCCCAAAGTTTCGCCTCACGTGACCATTCCGACCCTTCCATGCCATGCACTTCGATACTTACACTAGTTTCCTGAAACATAAGATAAAGTGTCAACTACATAAAGTAGTGAGTGAGTTACAGTTTTGAGTTTCTCGATAAGAGTTTCCAAAGTGAAGATATATATGTAAAAAGTATCATAAATGAAAGAAGCGTAACGGCGCTAAACCATATATATTTATTTAAAAAGTTTCGAACACACGCAAGTAGAGTAGAACTCGTATCATAAAAGTTACAGCGGAAGCAATCGCTAAATTAATGTATATTTATTTAAAAAGTTTCGAACACACGCAAGTAGAGTAGAACTCGTATCATAAAAGTTATAGCGGAAGCAATCGCTAAATTAATGTATATTTATTTAAAAAGTTTCGAACACAAGCAAGTAGAGTAGAACCGTATCATAAAAGTTATAGCGGAAGCAATCGCTAAATTAATGTATATTTATTTAAAAGTTTCGAACACACGCAAGTAGAGTAGAACTCGTATCATAAAAGTTATAGCGGAAGCAATCGCTAAATTAATGTATATGCGTAAGTAATATGTGATTAACTAAATTAGTATCTTGTATCAATCTCTTGGCATAATATAAAAGTAAGTCTACACTAAACCGATTGTCTGGTCAGAATACGCCCCAAAGTTTCACAATAAAGGAGTTTCCAACTGATTCTAGTAATATGTACTTAGGTCGCGAACCACAAGCAAGGAGTGACATCTCCTAAGTATCGATACCCATAATACTAACGGCTAATGCTAATAGTGTATAATGTTTCTGAACTCTTAAAACGGGGCACTTTGAACTCTGTTTCTAAAATAGTAGTAAGCACTTACGGAGTTTATATTCTCATCAAGGATTGGTTTCGCATACAAGTAACCTAAATTTAGTTTAGCCAATTTACGGGGCAATAACACATTTTACGCATATAAGTTTCACAAGTTTTAAAGTTTCACAAGTTTCTCCAAAAGTTTCACAAAGTTTTCATACGAGTTGTCAAAAGTTTCATAAAAGTTACATAAACAAATACATCTTATGTTTCCCCCAAATAAAGTTTAAAACAATAAAATAGTGGGGTTGTAACTCACGGGTTGCGGAGAAAAGATACGAGTAAGCGAGAATGGAGCGGAACGCGTCGGGAATTAAAGGTGACCTAAAACACCGAAATGTTGTATAAGTATAAAGGGTATGATTTAAGTTATGTTAAAGTTCCCATTTCAACATTTTTAATATTAAATCATAGTACTTTAAATTCTGTCCCAAAGGTTCAATACGGAAAATTATAACTTAATACGTGTTCGTGTACGTTTTAGGGTCCGATTAGTCCAATTATGTCCAAAAAGTGTCAATGTTCGAGGTCAATATGTATAAGTTTGAGCAATTGGCTTAGTTTTTGAATAATATCCCAATTTTCAAGCGAAAATGGTGTAACCGGATATTTACGCACTAACTCGGCATGATAATAGGTTAAAGTACCTTGTTGGCGTAAACCACATACAAGCTATTGTAAGTCGAATTTCATCTTGTGGGAACATCCCAATTGTGGGCAAAAAAGAATGAATTTGTTTCCTTACACACTTTCATATATCCCTTATATCTAATTTTGTGATTTGAAAATATATCGGCTAACATTTGTCTATAAGAGCTTATGGCGTTTTTTACTTCGGTGACTTCTAGTACGTCTTGCACAATAAAATTTATAATGTGTGCAACGCATCGACTATGATAAAAGTCACCATTCATTGGTGGTTTGTATTTTAGTTTTAGTTTACCCACCAGGTTTGTATTATTACTCGCATTATCAAATGCAATTGAAAACACTTTTTCTTCCAATTTATACCTTTGTAAAACATCCCTTAACATATGAAATAATTTTTGACCCGTGTGAGGATAAGGAAATTAGTCAAAAGCAATAACCCTCTTCATCATACGATTCGGGATCACACCAATGTGCGGTAACACAAAGGTATGAATCGGGCAAACCATGAGGAGCCAACCAAACATCGGTTGTTAAGTTTACATTTGTATTTCGTTTCAAAACCTTTTATTACCATTGTTTTAGCTTTTTTCCATATTTTCAAAAATCACTTCTAAGAGTATTACGACTTACATGAGTATATCGCGGTTGAAGACACCTTTGAACCACCCCGGTTGACAGGTCCTTAAAAGTCTCCTTCTCTCTATACACTCAGTGAATCGAAATGAAACATGTCATGATGCGGAATCTCATGACCTGAGTTGAATCAAAAGCAGAATCATGAAATTGAAATTGAAGCTATTAAGAACAATATATGCGTAACTGTTTAAGATTTCATTGATAGTGTGAATTGGTTTTGGATCGAGCTTGTTACATCAGACACTGACAAGCTCAACGGCACTCAAACTGAATACGGGTTTAAAGACAACAAACTCTAACAACCTATCACACTATTTATAGACAAAATCTAAACACTACGAATTAAATATTACAACATGTCATCATCTTAATTTCAACTCGGGGAGTTCACTTCAATTCGGAATCAAAGTCTTCAGCCTCCGAGTTGATATCTTCAACGTTGACTTGAGTTGACATAAGTTATTCTTCAGTCTGTTTTCAGTTCGGAGGAACTTCAGTCAGTTCGGAGTATCTGAACTAACATGTTCCCCGAACTGAAAACTTCACTTCGGATTATTCATGATTTCAGTTCGGACCCTCCACGAACTAAAATCATCTTTATTCAAACACACTTTCAGACTCCATAGCTTCATCCAGTCAATTTCTCTACCCAACACCGTTGAATCAAGGGTTGTCAAAGTGATTGAATGGCAAGGCGGACTGAATCACATAACCCGCAAACTCTTGACGCATCCGCTCCACCGAAGATACAAAATTAGTCCCGTCTTGACCCATCGATGATTGAACCGGTTCCGGAACTTTATTGAGTACTTTGAAATGCCTCTCGATGTGATGCTTCAATGTCGAGTTGGAATCAATTTTCAAGACAATTTCACCAAACAGAATGACACCAAATGGCTCGGTTTCGGGTTGTTTTGAGAATGACTACAATCGTTCTTTCGCTTGAGGAACCGAAACTGGTGGAAGCGGAAGAGCTTTGAGTTGCCATTTAATTGTTGATGATTTTTCGAGAATTTTTCTAACATTTTTCTAACAGTTTTCAAACGTATTTTTTGCGTTTTCAGAGTTTTGAGAGTGTTTTGAGAGAGTTAGAATTGTGTGATTAATCTCATACTCAACCTACATACTTATAGTACATTTGGAACGGAAAAATGGAAAAAAAAAAAAAAAAAAAAAAAAAAAAACACTCAAAATCCAGCTCCCAAACGGTAACAAAAAACGGCTATATAGTTGCTGCTGCCAAAACCGGGTATTAGAACCGGTTTTTCGACCCGGTTCGGGCAAAACCGATCCATACCCGGTCCAAAACCTAAAACTCCAACACGGGTTCAACCCGCCGGGTATTGGCCAACCCCAACCGGTTCCGGTCAAACCCGGGTTTAACCGATTCCGATTTTCGGTTTTTCACGATTTCAGTTTCGGTTTTGGGTTTTTTTCGACACGACTACCCTTGATGGTAGTTACGAGTTTGTACAAATACAGTACATAAATAAATATATACAATACTTACTACACACTAGTAGCCCTACATGCAGACTCTGTTGGTTGGTACAATTATTGTCCTTGATTTGCAAGAAATTTTAAAACTAGGTGCTCCTTGGTAGATCGAATTTTGACAAATGTAACTATGCATATCTTATATTTTTTTGGTTGTAAATTATTTACTTTTTGAGTCTTTTACAAGCTCCATATGGAGAAGTTTGTTTGTGTGTTCAGTGGTGCTACTTCACTAATTTGTGGAGTGGATACTTTTTAATCGAAATGTTGTTCGAAAAATATTTGACCATGTGCTTTTATATTGTATGAAATATTACATTTCTCATGTTAAAATTGCATACGACATGACTTCAGTAGAAGAAAATTTCATACTTTACACTTTTTGAAGGAGCTTTTAAGATTGCTTAATTACTTAAAAAGTGTTTACAACATAATAAGTAATGAGTATATCCTCTTTAGAGATACTCCTAACTATTTATATATATTTTCGAGTTAATTACACAAATCGTTCCTATGGTTTATTCAAAACTATGGTTTCCGTCCCTAAGTTTAAAGAGTTGCATAAATCGTTCAATTTCAGAAATTAATTACGCTTTTCGTCCCTAATTTCTAATTTGCACCCGTAATTGGGGCAAATCTTAAGGACCAAATCCGTAATTGTCAAAAACTTTAGGAACAAAATCCTTAGTTGGAGTAAATCTTAGGGACGAAAAAGGTAATTAGTTTATAAAAGTGGATGATTTATGCAGCTTTTAAACTAAAGGACGAAATTCGTAATATAAGATAAACCTTACGGACGATTATTGTAATTAACTCTATATTTTCTTAACCCAGTAGTAAACAAACAATTTTAAAAGGTAATCTGAAAACCATCTAAATTGCAAATCCGTCATCGGCTCACTATATAAGATTATGCACCAAAATCATTTTATTAACATTAGAAGAATATGAGGCATCATTTAAACCTTCAATGATTTCGAAATACTTAAGATTTGGCTTTTGCCCTCATGTCACGAAATGCTTCATTATGTCTCATTAACCAAAACCTCTCTATTTCTTCCGGTTTTCGACCAGGAATCCTGCCGGCTATTAAATCCCACCTGAAACATTTAACCAATTCTGAATTTAATTACTAGTTTTAAACTAATAAGCATCCACACCACAAAATAAATACTACATGATTTTACCCTTCAGGTTACTCGAAAGGGAGAGTAAAACCGGGGTATCCATTTGTACATTTTCTTTCTTCAAAAGTCATTTATTCTTATGACATATATATTACTTTTTATGTTTCAAAGAATGTTGATTCTTGAAACAAATTTTCAAGTATGATAATTTCAAAACCTATTTCCTCAAATATTTTTTGTTCTTAGTTTTTTATGTTTTTTCCGTTAATTTATATAATCAAATCAATAGATACCAACAATTCTTATCAAACTTTTCGTAATCGCTCTATACTAGAGAAGAGAATATAACATAATAACCTGTTACCGATGAGCTTGTGCATCCTGTAAACTATATCTTCTTCTTGCTCGCTCAAGTTAACAAATTCCCATTTTCTACTGCTCACTTCTGTAAAATTTAGGTGTTCTGTCAAACCCAAAAAATTGTCCTAAATAACTTAAATCAAAATTTTGATATGTGATTGTAACTTGTAATTTTGATATGTGATTTTGATATAAATTTATGGTAATTACATAGAATTAGAATAAACACTATTTTAAACATCTATATCCATTATATTTGTGTTTAAATATCAGGATGAAAACATTGTTATTTCAAAATGACTGGAGAAACATAGGCTCTTTAACAACCCTATTTTATCAACAAGACTATTATTTGTAAACGCGCTCTTTTTTACTCTATAAATATGTAGTTCTAGTTTCAAAGTAGGAGCATAAATTCTCCGGCTCACGCACCCTTATAGTTCAAGTGTACGTTACTAGTTTTTTTTTACCAATTCATATTTCTAATCAAGAAATTACTATACTATAATTTGTCACAACTTAAACCAATCACCAATTATCATTAATCGGTTTTCTTTGAATGTATGTGTCGTTTATGTAATTTCCACAAAAAGAAGAGAGGTTTAGAGAAAATTATAACATCTTTAGGTCATAATACCAACAAAATCATATAAGAAGACTAAAAACAACGACTTTATACATATGATAACTAAATCACCATAAATTTAAGGTAAGTTTATAAAAAAAGAAGAGAATAACGAAAGATAAAATAAGAATAATTATATAGAAAACTCGCCTTCAAACTCATTGCTTTGGTTCATGGTAGATTGAGTCTTCCTCCTCCTACTTTTATCCATCAATGGGAGAATAGAAAGAGAAGGGCTACTAATTTATCGGATGTGAGGCTTCACTGCTGTTGGAATTACTCTATGTCTACACAAAAGTGCTAATCTAACATATACATTTATATATACATACATGCATATGTATGTAAATGCACGTAGTTCAGATAATATTTAGATATTATCCGGATAATATTTAGATATTATAAGTATAAGAGTTAATTACAAAGATTGTACCTAAGATTTATCTTAAATTACGGATTTCGTTCCTAAGTTTAAAAAGTTGCATAAATCATCTACTTTTAGAAATTAATTATCTTTTTTGTTCCTAACATTTACTTCAGTTACGGATTTCGTCCCTAAAGTTTGTCCTCAAAGTTCGTCCCTAAAGTTTGTCCTCAATTACGGAGTTTGTCCCTAAGGTTTGCCCAATTACAGATGCAAATTAGAAATTAGGGACGAAAATCGTAATTAATTTCTAAACTTAGACAATTTATGCAACTTTTTAAACTTAGAAATGAAATCAATAAATTTAGTTAAACGATAGAAACGATTTATGTAATTAACTCCAAGTATAAATAGAGAGACAACAATATCAGTTTCGTGGTCTGCCACATTCGGCACAGCAAGAACAAGATACGGGTTAGATATAGTAACATTGTCATCGGTGGATATAGAAATATAGATGATAATTTAATGTATGCGCATTCTCTACAGCACATGGACCACGTATTATCTACTATCATATGGACCATTCATGAGTTGTAGACTTGTAGTAGTTAAGTTTCTTATAATGACATAAAACCTAACAAGTTTCTACATAAAACTTTTTTATACTAACGGAGTCCTATCGGCCGGGTATACAACTCAATTCAAACTACAATATGTAAGTGTTATGTCAAGTTTATGCTACTTTGAACAAAAGAAAAACACATTACAAGTCGGGGTGGAGCTATATAGGGTCGAGCATATATCTATGGTCAAATTCGTTGAACATTATAAGGTTATAACCTGATATACTAAATTTAGTCTTGATAACCACAACATTCACGGTTGTGAATCAAATATAAAGACAATTTTTTAAAACTTGTACCCCGTAAATCTCGAAAATGAGACCCTCATATACATGACAGTTGTTAGTCATATACAATGAAATTAAATTTGTAAGTAACTATTTAACAACAATCCTCAAAATTGTTATCATAAAAATTCAACTAAATTAGCATACGTTTATGCAAAATTTGAGTTATAAACCCATTAATCTTACATACAAACTTCACTAATTTTAGGTGTGAATCCCCTTTTGGAGAAAATGTCCTTCACTTCGAACTTATATTTATATTTATATCTATCGAAAAGACTAATATTTACTAGGATGTAAAAACCTAAGTAATGTTATATATTTACTTTTAGAAGATTTAAGTAGAAAGATAAATAAACCAAGTGGCACATGTTCAACTCCTCTCCATAACCTTTTGAATCTAATTATGAAAGGTTTACACCATGAAAGCACATAAACTTTATAAAAAAGAGCAAATTACCAAAATAATTACCTAACATTTACACTTTATAAAAATAATCACCTGATTCGCGACGAATTTCTCGCTTCATTTTTTTTGTCGCGAAAGTACACATATTTTAATCAGACCAATAAAAATTTGACACGTTGTCGCGACACTCTTCATTTCTCGCGTCAATATTCATTTTCGCGACGACGTGTCTGCTTTTTATTGGTCTGATTTTGTTTTATGTATTTCTCGCGACGATAAAGTGTCGCGAGAAATTCGTCGCGAATCAGGTGATTATTTTTGTAAAGTGTAAGTGATAGGTGATTATTCTGGTGATTAATTCTATAAAAATTATCTTAAATGTTACATATGTACTAAAATATTTACTTCATCAAATTAATAGACATTTAATTTTAAATAATTTAAAAGTGTATTGTTTCTATCCTATAACTAACACATGTATGTTTGGTTTAAAAGTGTATTGTTTCTATCCTATAACTAACACATGTATGTTTGTTTTATAGTTTATTAAAAAAAAAAAACTTGGATAATCAACCTAGTATTTATAATATAACATGACAACATATAAGTACATAAATCTACCTAGGATCAAACCGAATTAAGAGAAAGAAAAACATGATTATTGGAAAATCTAGTACTTCCATAGTACATTTCATGTGTATATGCCAATAAACGTCTTTTTCTATCTTTAAATTTTATTTTCTTAGGTTATCATGTTGATCTTCTTGTAGATTATATTTTGTAAAAGACAAATTTATCTATTCCACAACCATTCTTGGCTGTTGAAAAACATGTGGATGTAGTATTCTTATGAAAATTATAACCAAAGCCACATTGAGTGTAACAACCAAAAAACAATAAAAGGACGTAAGACAACTAACAAGTTGGAACACAAAACAAAGAGTGTCTAGTCAAGTTCACTATTTCAGAATTGATAAAACAAAGTCACCAATTAAATGTTAGATTAATCAATAGAGAGATGATAAATCACGGAACACACAAAATAAATACGACTTGTCATATCCTAAAATGAAACTACATGGGTACGTGACCTAGTCAAGTCATTAATGAATGAAAACTTTTAATGCCTCATTGGTAGAAGATGGTCCCTCTAGGGTTTTCTCCTTTGGTGAATATTAGGAGATAACTAACTTTGGTGTAAGATTCGTGGGTTGCATACTGCCCAAATGGATATCACTGTGGCCCCGAATCACTAACATAACCGTTCAAAAATATATATATATATATATATATATATATATATATATATATATATATATATATATATATATATATATATATATATATATATATATATATATATATATATATATATATAGGGGAGGGTTCAATAGAGATCCTCTTTTTGCTAGAGATCCAGAGATCACATTCATAGCCACACAAATTCATTAATCCATCAAACCCACGGAGGGGTATTTTAGTCATATTGAAAAAATATTAAAGTCACACGCGCCTCTATGTGTAAGCTTTTTTTCACTTTACTCTTTCTCTTCCCCATTCTCTCTCTCTCTTTCATAAATGGCTTCTCTTTTCAGTAGAGAAAGAATCCTCGGCCATTCCCGGCGAGACTCCACCGGCTCCTCCACCACCACCACCGTCACCTCCGCCGTCACCACCACCACTCTAGATCCACTCCCATCCCCATTCGGCGACCTCACCCCATCTCTCTCCCCCACCGACCTCCGTGAAACCGCCTACGAGATCTTCGCCAGGAGACATCAGACGAGTGTTGTCGAAGAAGTCGGGATGAAGAAGGCGTTTGGGATGAGATCCAGCTCGAATTTAGGTAGTCCTGGCTCGGGTGGGTCTGGTGTGAGCTCAGGGGGGAAGACGAAGAAGAATGTGATGACTGTTGGGGAGCTCATTAGGATTCAAATGAAGGTTTCCGAAGCGAATGATTCGAGGATTCGAAGAGCATTGTTGAGAATTTCAGCTGGGCAGGTATAATTGGTTTATCACTGTGTGTGTGTGTGTGTTTTTTGAGGTTTTGGATTTCATTTGTTAGATTTAGTATTTTGATTGCGGAATTGAATGAATTACGATCTAATGTACGAAATTGGATTAGTAGAATAGATATGGAAATGTAGATGTTTCGTTTAGTGGATCGTTGTCCAAAGCTGGTTCTATTGCTTTGATTACTTCATGTACTTCCTCTCCTAGTAGGTAGAGGTCACATGCTATAATAAAGTCTTGCAGCATTATATATGTAGAATTAGTATGGAGGGATGGGGTAATGAATATTGTGATTTTTCTCTACTTTTTCATATGAGATCTAGGTGGTAAAATTGCATAGGAAGTGCACTACTCATTGATAAATAATGTTCCATTTTTTTATGGACAACGATCTGTGAAATACAGATAAGAGCTGATACTTGACAGTTGAATTTAGATGTCCTATCTATAGTAATCACCTGTGATTGTATTAATTTAGTGCCTTAAATGTCATAAAAAATGTTTAGTAATCACTTGTGATTCTAAAGTTTTTACATTAAGAACTGTTTATAATTTAGTGGCTTAGTACCTTGATGTAAAATGTCACCAAAATGTTTAGTAATCACCTAGTAATCACCTGTGATTTTATTAATAATGTGCCTTAGTATGTTGATGTAAAATGTCACAAAAATGTTTAGTAATCACCTGTGATTTTTTTAATAATGTGCCTTAGTATGTTGATGTAAAATGTCACAAAAATGTTTAGTAATCACCTGTGATTTTATTAATAATGTGCCTTAGTATGTTGATGTAAAATGTCACAAAAATGTTTAGTAATCACCTGTGATTTTATTAATAATGTGCCTTAGATTGTAATATTAACAATCAATTGAAGGTTTGACATAAATATTTTGAATTTAATATGTTACTTTACTAGTTGAATTTTATTTGAAATGAGTAGACAAATATTTTGTTTGAGAATACTTTCGGTTTGGTGTATTTTCTTTGAACAATAACTATGTCACATGTGATTTTATTAAATTAAGTCACTAAATATCTTAAATGTAATTTTGTAGTCAACAAATTGTAAAGGAAAATCACCTGTGATTTAGTGCCTTAATACCTTAATACATTTAAGGTTCTTAATTTAGTGCCTTAATACCTTGATGTAGAATTTCATCAAATGTCTAGTAATCACCTGTGATTGTATTAATTTAGTGCCTTATATGTTGATGTAAAATGTCATCAAAATGTTTAGTAATCACCTGTGATTTTATTAATAATTTTCTTTAGTATGTTGATGTAAAATGTCACAAAAATGTTTAGTAATCACCTGTGATTTTATTAATAATGTGCCTTATTATGTTGATGTAAAATGTCACAAAAATGTTTAGTAATCACCTGTGATTTTATTAATAATGTGCCTTAGTATGTTGATGTAAAATGTCACAAAAATGTTTAGTAATCACCTGTGATTTTATTAATAATGTGCCTTAGTACCTTGATGTAAAATGTCACAAAAATGTTTAGTAATCACCTGTGATTTTATTAATAATGTGCCTTAGATTGTAATATTAACAATCAATTGAAGGTTTGACACAAATATTTTGAATTTAATATGTTACTTTACTAGTTGAATTTTATTTGAAATGAGTAGACAAATATTTTGTTTGAGAATACTTTCGGTTTGGTGTATTTTCTTTGAACAATAACTATGTCACATGTGATTTTATTAAATTAAGTCACTAAATATCTTAAATGTAATTTTGTAGTCAACAAATTGTAAAGGAAAATCACCTGTGATTTAGTGTCTTAATACCTTAATACATTTAAGGTTCTTAATTTAGTGTCTTAGTACCTTGATGTAGAATTTCATCAAATGTCTAGTAATCACCTGTGATTGTATTAATTTAGTGCCTTATATGTTGATGTAAAATGTCATCAAAATGTTTAGTAATCACCTGTGATTTTATTAATAATTTTCTTTAGTATGTTGATGTAAAATGTCACCAAATGCTTATTTAATCACCTGTGATTATGTAGTTTTTACATTAAGAAACTGTTTATTATTTAATGTCTTAGTATGTTGATGTAAAATGTCACCAAATGCTTATTTAATCACCTGTGATTATGTAGTTTTTACATTAAGAAACTGTTTATAATTTAGTGCCTTAGTTCTTTGATGTAAAATGTCACCAAATGTCTAGTAATCACCTGTGATTTGCTTTTTAAAATCATAAACCCTACATATTCTAATTTACAACCCAATAAAATAAATGGTTTGCTTTTTAAAATATATTTCAACTTTTAAAGAGAGAGAAAGTATGAAAAGGTGACATTTCAACTTTTACAGAGAGAGAAATGTCACCTTTTCATACTTTTAAAGAGAGAGAAAGTATGAAAAGGTGACACAAAAGCAAAAAGACAAAAAGACAAAAGTGAGGAAAAGCGCGTGGGAGTAAAAAAAAAAGGAAAAAGGTAAAAAGACCATATTACCCCTCCGTGTCTTTTCCTTATAAATTCATTAAAGTCAACTTTTAATCTCAGCCACACAATTTAGGTGATCTTGTGGCTGAGAAGGGGATCCCTGGATCTCTAGCAAAAAAGGGATCCCTATTGAACCCCAATCTATATATATATATATATATATATATATATATATATATATATATATATATATATATATATATATATATATATATATATATTTTTTTTTTTCTTTTAAGCTTTTATATTAAATAAGAAAAGAAATTTTGGAGAGAATGATTGTGACTATCACTACTCCTCTACTGTATCATGTATTACAGATACATGTATGATGTTTGACAGTGGTCCTGGTATGTAACTTGGTTGTTTCCTAACCACGTAGGAGGAGAACGAGTGCCACATAAAAGGGATAAAACTTGTTTAAAGTGAGATAATATACAACATCAAGTAATCACGGGCGGAACAAGAAATCTTTTCAAGGGGGGTTAAATATTTGGAACTATATCGTGTCGAATCCTCGCATCCTTGGGTTGATTGTTGTTTAGTCTAATTGCAAACAAAACTCAATATCAAATTCAGATTGGTTTTCGTTCAACCTAATAATTCTGTTTATGGTTTTTCTATTTTTCTTTAAAAGAGAATTAGCTTAACTTAAATTGAAACTAAAGGCAATTCGTACGTTCTTGTTTCAAAGAATAAATTTCGTATATCCTTTTATGTAATTAAATCCTTTATGTAAGTAGAAAAGAAAAAAAAATCACCACTTACATTATAAGTTTAACCAAATTGTTTAGATCGATACAATCTATATAAAGATAAATGTTAGAAATTGAGAAACTGAAAACTGTTAAAATATATATAAAAAAGATAAAATAAACAAACCCTAAACTGAACATGGAAAGAAAGACCAATAGCCCCTATTGTACAAGGACGAAAAACAAATTCTAAACAAAGTAGAGATCACAAACTACACTTACACGTATGACCATCACAACTCATTACGGATCTACCAATAGAACAATTTTTAAAACTCAAAGTCAAACCGGTTGGTTTAATATATTCAATCATGCCCCGGATAGAAATCTAGTTCAACTACGAGTGGTTCAATGAGTGTTTTTTGTTCGATTTGAACCGACTGCTTCGAGTAAAGAATCGGTTTGTAAATTTCAAAGCGTTTTATTTTTCTTTTCTTTTTGTGAAAACTCCATTATATATATATATATATATATATATATATATATATATATATATATATATATATATATATATATATATAGGAGTGGGTTATTGTAAAAAGTTTTTAAAATAAAAAGAATAGGAAGGATTGTTGTGATGACATGTGGCAATTTGAAAATTCTTTTTTTTAATAAAAAAAATATTTTTATTAAAAAAAAAATATTTTTAATAAAAAAAAAAAATATTTTTTTAATAAAAAAAAAAAATTTCGGAGGAAAAAAAAAAATTTCGGGTGAAAAAAAAAATTTGGCTCGGAAAAACTTATGCACGAAAAAATTGACAAAACTGATGCACAAGAATTCATTTTTTCAAAAAGTGATGTACGAAAAATCTTTTTTAAACAAACACATACACCATAAATCACTTTATTTGTAAAATGATGCACTAAAATTGTCATTTTTTTATAAAATAATGCACCAAAAATCACTTTTTTAGTTGGTGCATCACTTTTTCGTGTACATAAATTCAAAACTTGTGCACGAAAATGATTACATTATCGGAAAAATTTTCAAACTTTTTTTTTTTCCCCGAAAAAAAAAAAATTTTCCCCGAATTTTTTTTTTTTTTTTTTAATTTTTTTTTTTATTAAAAAAATATTTTTTTATTATTAAAAAAAAAAAATGCCACATGTCACCCCTCACACTCCTTCCTATCCTTCCTATTTTAAAACCCTTTTTATTTGATCCTACTCCTATATATATATAGGGACTGATTCATGCGAGAACTCTTATTTCTGCGAGAACTCTTAAAAAAAATGTCAATTAACATGTAATTATGTCTATTGACATGTAAAAACTATTGAATGTTAAAAATCTAGTAGAAATATAAATGAAAAATTAAAAAAAATTGTATGATATCACGCGTATTTTAAATTGTTCACATGTGACCGTTTTTTTTTCAAAAAAGAGTTCATATATGAACGAAAATGTTTTACGTTATTTTATATGATTTTTTTTTAGTTTTTTACGTTTATATTTACTTGATTATTGATCTCCAAAAGAGTTTGCATGTGAATGAACAAAGTGAAACGTGATTTAACAATTTTTGTAAGAGTTCTCGCAGTTCTCGCAAAAAATAAAGTTCTCGCATGAACCATTCACTATATATATATATATATATATATATATATATATATATATATATATATAAATTTATGTGGTAGTTATTTCAATATCCTTTGAAATTTTTATAATCACGACAATATCTTTTGAAATCTTAAAAACGAGGTTATTTAGACGTGTTATAACACGGGTCATTTTCAAAAATTTGTGACATTTCTATTAAAAATTTTATGATATTTTGATTTCTGTTACTTAATAAACATAAATTCGATTATAATTATGAGAATTTAAACGTTAAAAAAACTATAAAAAAAAATAATTTAAAATAATTTATTACTTAATAAAGATAGATTTCAAAGCGTTTTATTTTTCTTTTCTTTTTGTGAAAACTCCATTATAGTACATTGGACAATTTCATATATATATATATATATATATATATATATATATATATATATATATATATATATATATATATATATATATATATATATATATATATATATATATATATATATATATATATATATATATATATATATATATATTTTTTGAAATTTATGTGGTAGTTATTTCAATATCCTTTGAAATTTTTATAATCACGACAATATCTTTTGAAATCTTAAAAACGAGGTTATTTAGTCGTGTTATAACACAGGTCATTTTCAAAAAATTTTGACATTTCTATTAAAAATTTGATGATATTTCTATTTCTGTTACTTAATAAACATAAATTCGATAATAATCATGAGAATTTAAACGTTAAAAATAGTAAAAAAAAAACTATAAAAAAAATAATTTAAAATAATTTATTACTTAATAAAGATAGATCAGCTAATAATTTGGAATTATGTAAACGATGAAAATGGTTAAAAAAAATACATTTATCAATTTTTAAGAGCCTTAAGTGTAAATAAAAAAAGGTGGGAAAAATAGTGGTGAGGAATGATGGGGTGATGACATAACATGTGTCATTCTTAAATATTTATGACATTTCTATTAAAAGATGAATTGGAAGAAGCTGACCATGGATATCATAAGTTAAAAGGTATCAAGACTCATAGCATCATGAAAGGGGAAGATTGTTGGGAGCTGAACTGATTAGATAAAGCTATGAGTTCTAAAAATGGTACTTGAATAAAGATGTTTTTAGTTCGTGGAGGGTCTGAACTAAAGACATGAATAATCCGAAGTGAAGATTTCAGTTCGGAGAACATGTTAGTTCAGATACTCCGAACTCACTGAAGTTCCTCCGACCTGAAAATCAAACTGAAGAATAACTTAAGTCAACTCAAGTCAACGTTGAACATATTAACTCGGAGGCTGAAGACTTTAATTTCGAATTGAAGTGAACTCCCCGAGTTGAAATTAAGATGATGACATGTTGTATTGTTTAATTCGTAGTGTTTAGAGTTTGTCTATAAATAGTGTGATAGGTTGTTAGAGTTTGTTATCTTTGAACCCGGACTCAGTTTGAGTGTCGTTGAGCTTGTCAATGTCAGATGTAACAGCTCGATCCAAAACCAGTTCACACTATCAATGAAATCACAGTTACATATATATTGTTCTATCAGTTTCTTTCAATTTCAATTTCATGTTTCTGCTTTTGATTCAACTCAGGTCATGAGATTCTGCATCATAAAATATTTCAATTCGATTCGCTGAGTGTATGGATTGAGAGGAGAATTCAGAACCTGTCACTGTTCAACCTACACTAATGCAAATCATGAAAAGAACAAGTGTTAGCTAAAAGTCAAGTGAGACACTGTAGGTTTATAAAACGTCTTTATCAAATCATCTATAATAAAACATCTTTAAAAAGAGTCTTATGATACATCTTATCGAAAACCTCTTTCTTTAACATCTTTAAGAAAACATTTATCTCAAGACACCTTTATCAAAACATCTTTATTAGTTGATATGTCATCAATAATATTAACAATTCAATAACAATCACGCAAGCAATAAAGCAAATAATCAACAGACAATAAGAGGATCAAACAAATTGTCTAAGTCTAACACATCTCATATCTTAAGGCCATCTAACCATTAATCCATCTAACTGTCACACCCCGCTTAGGCGAAAATCGGAGGTGTACAATATTATAGGTATCAGAAGACCAAGATTACATCGAATAAAACTACAACATTAAGTTTACAATAATAAAGTTCAAGAGTTACAACAATACAAAATAAAACAACATAATAAATCAATTTGTGGCTTAAATAGAAACTAAACTATGTTATCTATGTCTCTTCAAAAGTCCACACAAAATCCAAAGGTAAAGAATGTAACTCCAAAATCGATGCAAATCTCAATCTCCTGAAAAGCGTTAAAATACGACGTCAACATAAAGTTGGTGAATAATTCACATAGTTTAAGTGACAACCATGCATGCAATTTTGTAATACGAACAACTTTAAATCATAAGTAATAAGAGTTTATAAGTAAGTGACTTGGTTTATAACGTAATTCTGAGAACATTGTCCTAGATATCAACTATTACATCTGAACCTGACAAGTAAACCGACTAACCCCCACCTTGGCGTGTCAAACCAAGTATAGCAACGAATAAGTAAACGGTCATAACATAGACTCATTGGGACAGAGTACCCTTGTCGTCCCATACAAGCGATGCAGGTTGGTCAAACCCACATAGATCTATATATATGTACCGAGGCCTCAAAGTATTAACAGATGTGTAAAACCGAGGGTCTTGTAAGCCAGAGGCCATACAAGAAAGTGAAACTATCTAAAGGCAATTCCTAACTCACAAAGGTATACAAGAAAAAATAATAAGATATATAGATTTATTGCGCTTTTCAGCCCCAAAAGTAAACGAAAGTGGGGATGCGAATACTCACGACAATCAGCAAAACAAGTGTCGGGGTGACAATCAGCAGAAACCACTCCACCGCCCAAGTGACTTAGATCAATAACATCAAGTAAATCTATGTACCTCTAAGATCAAGTCTATTCTGGTTTAGCTTTCAAGTTAAACTATATATTATATTCAAAATGTCCGAAAGAATAATATTTCGAGTCAAAGTGACGAGTAGAAGATCACGATATTTCGAGTCAATAATGACTACTAGAAGATATCGATCATTCGAGTCAATAATGACGAATAGGAGGTATCAGTTGAAGGTTGAATATTGACCAAACAAAGTTTAGTGAGAGTTCACCAAGTTCAACGTTTTTAGGATATTTGACTTTAGCCAAGTCAACGTTTACGACTAGGAGTCGAAGTCAACCTTCGACATTTGAAGAATTTCAATATTTTGAGGAAAAATAGTTCGAAAACAAATTTTATAAGAGTTTAACGAAAGTTATAATTTATTATTAAAATTTAAGATTACGGTCGAATTTTTGAGAAAAGTATATTTATCGAAAATATATACGTTTAGTGAATATCATAATAATAACTATTATGTTTATGATTGCGATTACATCTTGAGTCCTAAACGTTTATTTGTCAATATATATTACTTTATGTATAATAATATATGTATTTATATTCGTGTTTGTTCAAATATATAGGATTTAGGTGGCAAAACGTGGAAAATACGTACTGCAGCTTCACTGCGGCGAAGCGAATCACCAACCACGGCGCAATGAGCTTTGTTCCGCAACCCGTTGCGTCGCAGTCAACATATAATGCGGCGCAGTGTGCCGAAACCCCCCTTTTTAAATTTTCTTTTATACGGTTTAAGTGTCGTTATCATTTATATTAAGTCTTATTATTAATTATTAATAAGTAATATGTCCAAAATGTTATAATATATAAATTTGTATATTTCCATATTTATACTTTATTATGTAAATATATATATATATATATATATATATATATATATATATATATATATATATATATATATATATATATATATATATATATATAAGTTTGTACATATATACTCCCTTTGTCCCAAAAAAAGTCTACCTTTCTATCAATGTTTGTCCCAAAATGATTGTCCTCTTTCTAAATATGAATGGTTAAATGTAGTAACTTCCCATTTTGCCCTTAAATATTTTTAACTTATCAAACACTGAAAGTAACCGACGTCTTTAATACAGGGGCATAATAGGTAATCTAATGAAAAAATACTTCATTAATTGCACATATCTTATTTCGACCGTTTTTTGTTTTTAGACATTTTTTTTGGGACGGAGAGAGTAGTAAATATGTAAATTTTTACATAATAATTAGTTATACTAATTAAAGTCCAAATGACATCTTATATGTATATTTATGTCCAACTTATTTCAACAAGTCCAAAGAGTCCAAATAATCAACTCTCGGTGGGAATTACGAATACTACATATTTACTTATATGTTCTCATTTAATAAGCTTATTTTCATATTTATACCATTTTTATGTTATTATAAACTAATAACCTACAATATTAATTTAATATGTATAATATGTTAATAACTTACATGTTCATCCATTTTTATCCATATTCATCTATTTTATATATTACTTAGACGAATTAGGTGATAATTAAGAAAAAGTAAAGAGAATTAGGGACTATTTAGAGAGAACCGAAGACCTCCGCAATATTCAACCAAAAATCGTCGGAAATAAGGTTACGAACTCAAACCCGGAAACGAGCTCCAAAATGTTGGTTGTGAGGATCCTAGCTCCAATACAAAAACACACACCATGTTAGTACGAGAGCTAAGAAAGAAAAGATAGAGTGATTTTTTTGGTGTATATTTTGCTTACTAAGCTTCAAGATGGAGAAGCCTCCATGATGGTAAGCTACAACTCTGAAGGTGGAAGATGATGATGGAAGATGAATCCTTGTAAAAACACAAAAATTCATGTTAGGATCTCTAACATAAACAAAGAAGAAGAAAGAAACTAGAAGATGAAGATTTGTGTTGGAATTACTCACCAAATGGAGAAGAATCAAGGATAGAGTGTTGAATATGATGTAAAATCTTCTTTTACCATAACACTCACTCAAATATGTGTTTATAATCTCCCATAACTTCTGGAATTTGGGAGAGAAAGTGAGAGAATGAGTTAGGAAAAGAGGATGAAATGAGAGAGAATGAAAGAATGTAGATGTGAAGTATGAATTATGGTATGGGAGAGGTTTGAATATGATGTTACATCCAAAATGAGGTCAAATCCACCCATATTTGGGAGTTTCCAGCCAAAAATCACGTAGAAAGCAAGTTGTGGATCTCAAAACAATGGAAAAAGACATTTATAACTTTTATGTCTGAAACACTGACTGCGTCGCAGTCCAAGATGATTGTGGTGCAACCCACTTCTTACCAAAGCCAACCGCCTGCTGGCCAGCCTCCTGGTTAACTTTTCGTTAAAGGACTGATCCGTAATCTATTTAACGTTTGTTCCCGTTAAAGAACTAGCTTTTTATATTTTTTTAACATTAGTTTTATCCAACAATCAAAGATATAAACACCCTAACTTATTTTAAGAGCACAGTATCTACAAGGCACTTAGATATCTAAAACGCTTTCGTCACGAAGGAAAAAGCAGTAAATAAAACCCGACTAAATAAACAAATAAAGTGTGGTATAAACGCGTAATAACATCAATAATCAATAACGCGCAATAAATAACTATAATGACAACCGAATTAAAATTGGGAACAATTGCGGTTGTCACATTACTTTATAACAACTATATTTTTAATTACTAATACGAATATAAAAAAAATATATATATATATATATTGATTAAATAGATACAAAAAAAATATCAAGTTATATTCATTAAATAGATACAAAAAAATCAAGAATGCCTTATCGAAAATAAAATTATTCAAAAAAGTTTAAAGCGGGAAATTTTTTAAATATTTCGAGATTTTTGAAAATCTTTAAAATTTTTAATTTTTCCTGTTTTAATTTTAGTACAACAATATATTTTATAGAATTAATTGAAATTTTGGAACTAAACTAAGTATTAAGAGAATAGTTTGTGTATACTGTAATAATAAAGTATGATTAAACTTTAATCCAAATGTTTTTTGTTTATTGAAAACTCAACATCTTCATATACTTAAATTTCAAACTTTTTTTTATTCTGAAAAACCATAAATAAAACAAAACGGACGGTGACGGCACTTTATCAAATTCAACAACATTTTCGTAGTTACAATTAATAATTTAATTTGTTTAAAACCTAATTATATTTTTATTATATTCTTTTGTCTAATGAAAAAACAGACGGTGACGGCACTTTATCAAATTCATTTTATGACAAATATATATATATATATATATATATATATATATATATATATATATATATATATATATATATATATATATATATATATATATATATATATATATATATATATATATATATATACACACGTCTTTTAATCGAAAATAACCCCACTATCATATACTTGTATCATTTTATGACAAATATATTAAGAATAATTTGTGTAAACTGTTATAATTTGGAAATCAATCATAAATTAAACTAAAATATGTAATTAAAGTTTATACTCAACTCTTTTCACATCATTCTCAAATTACCGGTGTCCTTGTGGTTTACCCAAAATAACACATTTTGTCCTTTAAGTTTAAAAATCACACTCTATATCCTTGATCTTTAACAATATACCACCGTATGTCCTCTATTTGGATGGCCGTCTATTTCTGCCGTTAACCTTCCACACGTGACATCCACGTGAGGGTATATTGGTATTTTTACCTTTGTTTCTCTCTCTTTAAATCCCCCTTTTTCAGCTACAAAGCCTTGTGTTTCTCCAACATCACAAAACCCTAAATCCCCTTTTATTTGGTCGACGAAGCAATTATTCATAATGGTGTTATGTGGATGTGGAACACAAGCAATTATTCACACATCTTGGTGATTTTCTTATCCCTAATTAATATTGTTACTCAATTTCTTGACCTAATTTTTTGCCCTAATTTACGGGGTTCGGACTGTGAATTCATTGATTAGTATGATCCAGTTATATGTAGAGATGGCAAAAAAAACCGTATCCGATGGAGACCCGAAAACCGAATCCGAGTTGACCGGGTAAATCCCCGAGTTGACCGGGGACGGGGACGGGTACGGATAATAACCGAATTCAAAAATCGGGGATGGATGCGGGGATGGTATTACCTATCGGGTATCCATAACCGTACCCGAAACCGGCCCCGATGGATACCCGAATATATATATATATATATATATATATATATATATATATATATATATATATATATATATATATATATATATATATATATATCCGTATGAATTTTGCTATTTTGGCGATTGAAGTGTTTGCTTATTATTATTTCTATGTTTTTTTTGTTGGTAGTTACAAAATGTGAAGTTATTTATAATAAAAGTTTAAAAACTTGTAATGGGGAAAATTCCCCGATTACCCGTTGGGGATCCCCGTTACCCGATGGGGATGGGGATGGGGATGGGGCCAAAATTTTAATACCCGACGGGGATGGTTACGGTTATGGGTATGGGGGCTGGGATCTGGTTATGGGGATGGGAAATGCAATACCCGGCATAACCGTCCCCGTTGCCATCTCTAGTTATATGTCGACGTGCAACAACAATAATTACATAATTGGTCCCTAAGCTTGTTCCAATTTAACGGGTTCAGTCCCTGGGTTGAAAATCCTTCGGGTTCAGTCCCTGGGTCGTCATTTTGACTACAACAATAGTCCCTTTGTCATTTAAAATGACTAAAATACCCTTAATAAATAATTATTAATTTATCTTTATCATAAACAACCATGTTCTTCCCCAAATCATTATTCACAAAATCAAACCTAAATAAATCAAATCAAATCTTTCAATATCATAAATTCATATAAAGCAAATATTCCAATTTCTTTCATGAAAACCTTAATTCCTCAACAATGAAATCTAATTACTCCAATTCCACATCTCAATTTCACAAACTACTCCTCTTTTCACCACATCAATTTCTCCATCTCCACAGGTATTATCTATGTTTCTGATTCATGTTGTATATGTTTTATATTGATACCGTATATGGTAATTTAGGTGTTTTTTGGTTCGTTTTTGAGGCGGGGTTATTGTTGTTCCAGACTGATGGCTAACAATACTATGAAAGTGGTTCAAAATTCGTATTTGAATCAAGGCGAAGCTGCAGAGGTTGATGAGATTCTTATGGGTCCTCTTGGATTTAGTGGATCGGCTTATGGTTAGTTACTTTGTCTGTTACTGAGCCAATTGCCAATAAATTATCTTTTATAGCTCATATATCTTACTTATTTATAGGAATTGGCTGGATTAAGCGTTGCTACAGCAATTGCAGAGGTGAGCTTATTCCACATCTCAATTTCACAAAAAACTCGACTGATAAATGGTTGCGTTCAAAATGGTATGGTGTATAAGTCAATCGAGCTTTTTGTGAAATTGAGATTTGGAATTGGAATAATTAGATTTCATTGTTGAGGAATTAAGGTTTTCATGGAAGAAATTGGAAGATTTGCTTTGATATGAATTTATTATATTGAAAGATTTCATTTGATTTATTTAGGTTTGATTTTGGGAATAATGATTTGAGAAAGAAAATGGTGTTTATGATATAGATAAATTAATATTTATTTATTAAGGGTATTTTAGTCATTTTAAATGACAAATGGACTATTCTTGTAGCCAAAATGATGACCCAGGGACTGAACCCGAACGATTTTCGACCCAGGGACTGAACCCGTTAAATTAGAACAAGCTCAGGGACCAATTATGTAATTAACTCTAATAATGATGATGATGATGATGATGATGATGATGATGAAGAAGAAGAAGAAGAAGAAGAAGAAGAAGAAGAAGAAGAAGAAGAAGAAGAAGAAGAAGAAGAAGAAGAAGAAGAAGAAGAAGAATATATTTGATATGTAAGTAAAGTACAAGGATTAAACTTGTACATATGTCAAATGATTATATATGAAAGAATGTGGTGACATAAGCCGATGACCAATGTGTCACTTGCTAAACCTAATTATAAACAGGATCAAGTACTAAAGCCTCAAATATTCTATACAAAACATAAAAAGGACTCCTGATACAACAAGTTAAATAAACACGCAAAGTTGAGCTTGAGACCAAAGGGAACTTAATTAACAAACATAGCTAGTTGATCTAGATTTTTTTTAGAGTTAATTAAAATATTCATTATTTACTATATATGTTAAAATATTCATTATTTACTTTATATTTAAATGCACAATTGTTTTTTTCTCAAATTTTTAGAGCATTTTGAACTTGACCCATAAGTTGTATTTTCTGATAAGCCGAACCTAATTCTAAACGCTTCTTTTCATTCAAAACAACATCATGAAAGCCCTAAACAAACACCAAAACAACATATTTCTCCCCCACAAATGAATATATAGTTAATTAATTTCTTGAACTTTTGAAATTTAAAGACTAAAAGACAATTATACCAAATAAATTCAATTATATGGTTCTTTTGATATATCAACAAAACATGATATTTAACGAATGTTGATTTGACATTTAATGTTTGGTGCAAGTATCTTTGTTGGAATCTTATGAGGGCCGATTAGGCGTGGTTGTTGAATTAGTGATCGAGTTGTCCATATCGCCCACGTGACTACACCATTATATTTGCAAATCTCGTACGCTCTTCACGTGCCACGTCCCTACACATCCCTCTCTCTATCTATTTAGAGCGACCTCTGATTTCTATTTTTGGTCCCTAGTTAAATATTATTATTATTTAAAAATAATGTTATATCTACTATTTTTATAATAAAAAAAAGAGATAAATTAGAGTTATGATTTGATTTGATTTAATTTAATTTATTTAATTCCAATACATTCAAATAAGTTCGCCATTTGTATGTCCTTTGAAAAAAAAAAAAATCTTTTCAACATCGCTTTTATTTTTTAACCTCCATTGCCTTCTTTATTTTTATTCAAGTTTCTTCATTATCAATACTCATTTCTTTATATATTTTTATTTTATTAAATTAACAATCAAAATAACGATCTTCAAAATGATTTTTCAAAACCCAATTCACTCATCTTCTTGAATGTCTTCTTTATTCAAAGTAAATTACATAAACCTATATAACTATATAAGACGTACCAAACAAACATAAATTAATCCCTTTTTGCATTATACATTATTTTTAAGATCTAAACCAAATTTAACCAAAAAAAAAAGCATATATAACGTAATTTCTAACCGTAATAAAACTAAAATATATAAAAATATAAACCAAGTTATGCATATGGGAAACTTAGCGGAGAGTAAGTTAACAACCGTAAGGGTCAGGGACAAAAACGTTAAAAAACATGAACCATAGAGACGACCAATGCAATTATCAAAGTACAAGGATTGTATTCGTGATTTTATTACAACCACGAGGACGAATGATGTAATTTACTCTAGAGACTATTGTTTAAAGGTTTAGACATTCACTTAGAAAAAATTGCATTTTTTGTTCTTTCAATTAGTTCAGTTAACATTTAACGGTAAAAACTAACTCCAACTTGACGAAGAGACAAAAAAAACGAAAATAATAAGTTAAGAATAAAAAAAATACGAAGAAAAAAGTTAAGGGGTAGAGTCGACAAATTAAAAGGTCTTAAAGAATCAAAAGTGCAACTTACTCTTGCTGAATTTTAAAGTTTCAAACTTTTTGAATCACGTAAGAAACTCATATCAAGCATACTCATATAATTAGATTTAGACGAAAACAAAAAAGCTCAACTATACAAGAGACATATGAATAACCTTATCTTAATAAGACGAAGAAGATTTTTTTTATTAAAGTTATTTAGAAAATTTAATGACTCAGATATAAAGATCCTAATCATAATATCTTTAAACCATTTCTCGGCCACTTAAAAATTGTTATAGTTATTACCTATAAAGGTTCAATCATAAGACACTTTTTAATAATTACATGAAGTCTTACCACTAATCTTAATAATAGTCAAACATTATTTAAGTAAAGATTTAAATAAATTAGCACATGTTGAAATGTGTGGATTAACTAGAAATATGGTCTATTAAACACAAAAATTTGAAAATTTTCAATATAATAGCAACTCATGTCTAACGCTATATCTTATGCTTCAAGTATAGAGCATGAAATTTTTTTTTTTTTAAGAGTATTGCTACTTTAAAAATAATTATGTATCAACCACAACTCTAACTTTTAGTTAGAGTATATTTAAAATTTTAGAATATCACAAGTAGATACTCTATACTTAAAGAGAATTTCTCAATAATCACTACTCTTAATATAGAGTATGTTCATAAAGTGTCGTTGCAAATAAATATTCTAACTTAATATTCTAAATATGCAATGTTTTTGTAATTAAAAAAGAAAATACTTCTTTTAACAGTTACATAACGGCCAATTTATTTATTATTTCTCTTAGTTTAAAACTGTAGTTATTTGGTGTAACATCCCAACCTTACAAAGCATACAAAATGATATCGAAAGGAACTTAAAAGGGCAAAAGGGCGTTAAACTTATGCAAAAGAAAACCGAATATTCAAAAGACAAATTTCCAAAATGAGGTACTAAAAGATAATAAATATTCTAAGGGAAGTGTTCTAAATCCTTAATCTCTCTACGCTCGACCCCATTCCCCTAAGCCACTGAGTACCTGCCGTTTAAGAAAGAAAAATGGAAAACGGCTGAGCGAATGCTCAGTGAACAGATATATACAAATGACACAGAATAGGTATGACATGCATAATAAGTAAAAACAAAACTTATTTAAAAATACAAAGTTGCAAGGCAAAACTTATTTTCAAACCAAACTTATTTTCAAAGCAAAATACAAATATGTAATATATCCACAACACCCAACGTCAAATATATCAAAGTAATACAAACATATATTCACATTTTAGAAAGCCAAATTTCGTAAAATAATGCACAAAGAGTCAAACAAATAGGTAACAAATATCAAATGAAATCCTAGGGTAACACATACCACTAGTCTTTCCAAAGGTGCAAATGTTTCGTATGACACTACGATAAACGTCCACCATCAAACACACAAAGTTCCTAGGATCGATCCATACGCCTCTTATAACAAATAATACTTAGTGCACCTTACCACAGTCCGGGTAAACAAAAAGAGACGCCGTAGATATAGCAAAATACACCGCTACGGTCGATGCCACATTATTAGTGTCACAATAACGCGCCCTTGGGACCTCCATGGATAGGTTACTCTTAGGCATATCTTACGAAACCGTTTTAAAAGACTTATTTATTACAATTTCCATAATACTTTTACAAATTCTCAAAGTGATAAATGAACTTCAAATAGGATTAAAAAGTTACTTATAATGTCCGTAAAGTAATTTAACCACAAACATCAAATTGTAAAATAATGTGGCATTCCATTTCTTTTGAAAATCACGTGTCTACCCAACCATTCGGTCTAGTTCTTGTCACGAGTCACCATAACAAGACTATCAAACAATTTATGAAATAACAACTTAACGGGGTCCTTATCGGGACATGCAAAGCCACACGGAATGAGGGACACTAGATACGAATCACCGTACCATTTTCCACAATCACACGTGTTCTTTACCGGGTTGTTTCAGGACTTTTTCGGGGCTGCTTTGGGACAATTTTGGGGCTGTTTCGGAACTGATTCGGGGCTGTCTCGGGGCTGATTTGGGGCTGTTTCGGTAGGGGTTTTAGAGACACGGTTTTTGACACATAAAATAGTTTTCGTTTACTTATTTTCAAATCTACACATGATCACAAATTCTCGTTAGTACACCAAATGATCATAATAAAGTAATATAATTTTAAAACAAAACTTAAACAACTTTTATGCAAACATACATGTCATACCAATAATATTTCAAATCATTTAACGAGATTTTCAAAATGGCTTATACGAAATTTGTAAAAACGAGCAAAAGATAAACATACGAGACGAACAATGAATTTATATCAATAATCACAAGAAACATGTATCGAAGGAAGAGGCAAAACAATAAGGTGAGTTTCGAATAAAAAGAACGTTTAAGATAGACAAATGTACAAACATATTACGAATAAAAGAATACCTATTAAGAGATAATTTATGCGTACAAATTATCAAATAAACATATATTGAAATAAATACGAATTTGGCAAAAAGAAGGTAATAATCGAAAGGATGCTTATTAGGGAATAAAATATCGAATGAACAATATACGAGCGAAATAAATATTTATAAGAAAGTGAAGAATATTCATAGAATCAAAATAACCGATATCACAAATAATCAATCAAACGAAGACAACAAATATACATATAAATGTATCGAACATTCGTAAAAATATTCACAATAATAATCAATCGAAATATGACACCAAATATATATATATATATATATAATGTATAGAATATCCGTACCTCAATTTTCCAACGAAAAACATTCGATTTGAATAAAGTTTACTGAATAAACGATCACCGAAAGATATCTACCAAACGAAAATATTAGGACACAATCAAATAGGAAATTTGTAATATCCGCTCGTAACTTATAAAATAGATTTTTTTCTAATTTATTCATGATGTGTAAAAATATATATATTCATATATTGTTGTGATTTATCAAATGTTCATCCCTATCAAAATTTTAAAGAACATAAGACATGTGGTCTTATAAAGAAATTTTGATGTGATCTTTAATGAAGAAAAACACATGATTTACTTGATTATTTAGAAAGAAAAATAAAAGAAAACTTTCTTAAACATATCTTAAAACTTGTATGATGATTTATCATTCTCTTCTACTTTAAAATGGATCAAGGACACTTATTTTTTAATCAATTTGGATGAAAAAAAAGATGAAGTATTTTGGGTCTAGAAAATCAATGGGAGAAATGGAAAAACTCAAGAAATATTTTATTAAAATGTAACATTAGAGAGAATGGATGGTCTCATAACTAAATGGTCATTATTTGGACATAAATTAGTGATTAAAAGTAAGTAATGAGTATGTTACAATGGTATGGTATCCAAAGGTTGTAAAATGTATCAAGACATGTTTTAGTTTCAACATTAAACCATACATTTTAAATTAGTTGATTAGACTTTAAGCTTATAAACAAAGAAGAATCAAATGTTCAAGGTATTAAAAATACATTATTTTAAGTATTCATTAATCATGTGAAAAAGATAATATTTAACTTATATTAACTTTATTATTTTACAACTTAGGATAAAATAAATTATATTAAACTTAGAAAAATATAAATATAATGATATAATCATTATTAAAATACTTAATTTATAACTTAAACATATTTAGACTCAAACTTATCTTATTGCTTATTTCTCAAAATATGTATTTAAATTTTTGGAAATTACATTTGGTTAGAAAAATAGTAAGTAAACTCATAATTTCCGTCCACCCACGCCACCACCACGCCGAGGCCGGAGTGGTACCATGACGTTGTCGAGGCCGTGCAAAACTCGGACCGTGATTTGGTACCATGATGTTATAAGACATTTAATCTTAATTTTTCATCCCAAATGCTCGGACCGTGCAAAACTCAGTTTCCCTAAAGAAAATAGTGTGACCCCTTCAACTTGAGTTAGATAATCTGATTGCTCCTACATTGAGCAAATGCTCATGCAGCAACCAAAGAACATTGAAATACGATTGGTTCAGATTGTCGATGAATTAGATAGATAGATAGATACTAGATATGTGTTTTAATGTATTGGTTTACACTAAACAGCCACTCGAAATGATTCTAAATATTTACTTTCCAAGTTTGAATGTAGTTCCTTGCTCTCTTTTCGTTAAGGTGAACTTTTATGGTCGAATATTATTGTTTCCACAAGTGTCATTCTATCTACCTGCCTCCTTTTTATCATATGCATAACTACATGCTTTAGGCATTAGGCCATTTGAACTTGTTTAAAGCATATACCACATTTCTAAATGATCGTAACCATCCGATAAATATAATTGTTCCAATAAAAAAATATTCAAAGCGTTTTTTCCCTAATGGAATACAAGACACCTATACCTGTAAACAAAATTTCTCAGGTTAATTCTTCGGTTTCATTTAGATCGTAAACCAGGAACATTCTTGAGCCCCATTTTGCCAAGAACAAGTTTAGGAACTGCAGGTGGATTGTCAAGTCCCATGCTTCGGCTAAACTCATTCACAAGCTCCACAAGCCGGTATTTATCCTTACCAACTTTTTTGTTCGAATTGTAATACCCAAGCCATGCCTGGTATGCTGATTCTTTGGTTTTCATGTCTACATTAGACAATGATTTCTCTACCTGTATATTTTCAAGTTGACAAAATTATAAGTTAATATTTAACTTCCACAAGTCAAAATCAATATAAAAAGTTAAGAGAGAAAGAAAAGGTCAACCTTTTTTTTTGTGTCGGGATCTACCAAAGGTAACTCGCCTTTTGAAATGGGTAAATCTTTAATGGTAGATAAGAAGAATTCTTCCCATGGTGCCAGCAATAGTATTCCTTGCCCTTCTTTCCCTTTACGTCCCGTTCTTCCAAGACGGTGAATGTACTGAGCTTTATCAGCCGGAACCCCAACCTGCAATAGTCTCAAACGGGTCAAGTAACAGGTAAATAACGGTTAATTTTCGTTTTAAATGTGTTTTTAGTGCATACCTGAACAACGAGTGTTACATCTGGATAATCAACTCCACGTGCAGACACATCAGAAGTTACTAGAATAAGACCTTTTGACTTTCGGAATTCATCTGAAACTCGAGTTCTGTAACTCTGAGGTTTTCTGGAATGGATTTCTCGCACATTTAACTTAAGCTCACCAAGTAATTCAGCAACAAGTTTCGTGACCATTGCAGTTGTGCAAAATACGAGAACCTGCAGACAAACGTCATTTAGTTAACGGCCATAGCTAAACGTATAAAAAAATTATCGATATTTTATAAGCTCGAGAATTCAGACCTTATAGTCAGAATCATCTGCAATATGATCTTTCAAGAGAGCATAAATTATCGAAAATTGTTTGTCCAATGGAGCAACTAAATTCATTTGTTGAACCTAAAAGCAAAAGAAAGAAAAATAATAGTAAGTTCAATATATTACATAACGAACATTTTATCAAAGCATTTAGTTATTATACCTGCGTGTGAGTCTCCTCGCTACCTTCCTGAACAGTGTTGATATACTCATGATCTCTTTTTAAAGCAATATGGCAAATTTGACGAACCTTCACATAAAAAAACATGTTAATATTTTTTGTAAATTGCAAATGATGCGACACAAAACAATGTAAAGAGAGAAACCTCGGGTGGGACGGTGGCTGAAAAGAGAAGTGTTTGTCTCTGTTTTGGGACAGCTGCTATAATTTTCTCAATATCTTTGCGAAATCCCATGTCTAATAAATGATCGGCTTCATCAAGAACCAAAACCTTAACGCCCATTAGCCTCGTCGCAAATCCAGCTGTATTTTCAATATGATCTTTAAGCCTTCCTGGTGTCGCCACTAGGATCTGTTTTTTTTTAAATTAATATAATTCTTTTTATATTAATAATTAGTACAAGTTTCAATAGCTAACCTGGCATGGGCTTGCTTGCATACGTTTTTGTTCTAGACCAAGTCGGGTACCACCAATGACAACTTGAACACCAATGGAAGGATGGTATTTTATCAGTTTGTTAGCCTCCATAGCGGCTTGACTTGCAAGTTCCCGAGTAGGGCATACGACTAGTACCAGAATTGGAGGGCGCTTTTGGTCACGCCCGCCAGCTGGCGATTTCACAACAGCTTCGATCGACGGGAGCTAAAATTAATTTATATCAGAAAACAAAGATTCTTTTTAAATAAGTCTAGTTTTAGTAAAAAGGATTTATTTCAGTAGTCGTTATTCCATAATGAAAAAAAGATTTTACAATGGTCAGCGGCAGTGTCTTACCAGAAATGCAACAGTTTTTCCAGTCCCTGTTCTAGCTTTAGCCAACACGTCCTTCCCTGAAAATGTTAAATCAAATAAAATAAGTCTACTTTTCAATCAAACCGCAACTCATTTTAACTCAAATCGATTATTACTAAATCTAGAGCCATTTACAGAAAACCTTTTTTTATTATATTTCTTATTAAGCTTTCTATAGTTATCTTTTTTCTTGAATGGTCAATAAAGACGAGTCCTTTCTTACAATAAGGGCAAAGTATGCATCATATAAAAGAAGAACTAAGCTATCATGTGATAGAGACGGTTTGATATTATCAAAAAATTATTGGAAACACGAACCTTTAAGAATAACAGGAAGTGTTGCCGCTTGTACTACAGTCATATTTTCGTAGCCAGCATCCTTAATTGCTTTTAAAGAAAGCGGTGAAACAGAACATTGATCAAACCTGTGAAAAATTCAAATGCACATGAATCAATATCATAATACTAGAAATCAACCCAACATGCAGTTTTCGTATTTTAATCACTTCGTACCTTGTTTCACTCAGATAGGATTCACTTCCATCAGCTGAAACTTTAGGTGGTTTCACAGCTGCTGGCTTTTCTAAAATCTCCTCATCAACATCATCGTCATCACTATCATCGTCATCATCTTCAGATTCATCACTAATCAATTCTCGAAACTTATTCATTACATTCTTCGTTGTTTCTTCTTCTTCACTATCCTCACTATCTTCATCTTCATCTACATCCGACGCCTTGAAACTTCCTCTACCCATACTTTTCCCACCTCTTCCACCGCCCCGTCCTCCTCGTCCACCACCACCGTCACTAAACCTATCATCTCTCCTTTTCGACACAAACCCGTCCTCTTTCCCATCTTTCCTTTTCCTCAAAGCATCAAAGGCACCCCCATTATTATTCCCATTCCTGTCATTTCTTCTCTCCATTTCCCCACCAAACCGCCCTCCTCGCCCTCGTCCACCTCTCGAATCACCCCTACCTCCTCGTCCTCTCGACCCACCACCGCGATCAAACCGACCCTTATTCCCTCCCCCATTATACCCTTCAGAATCACTCTCGCGTTTCCTCTTCCCATCAAACCCCCTCCCACCTTTCCCACCTCTAAATTCACCGTCTCCGGCATCATTATCGCTTTCGCTATAAACCCGAGACTTTTTAAACGAATCAGACTTCAAGTCACTAACCCAATCACTCAGTTCAGCTTCATCTTCAATCAAACTTTTTCCTGGCCTTGTTGAAAACTGTTTTTTACCTGACGTCATCAGATTATAAAACCCTAAATTGTTTGATTGGTATTTTAATTTGAGAGGAAAAACACGGTTGAAAAGCTCAGTTCCTCTTGATGATGATGAAGATGGGTTGGATTTTATAGAGGAAGTGAGTAAACGAAGGTAGGGTAGTGAAATGAATTTGAAGGGCATAATACGTACGCCGGAAATGGTAGCCGGAAAGTTTGTTAAGCGGCGGAGATCGAGAATAGGGTTTAGGGTTTAGACCCTTTTCTGGTAAAAGGGGTTTAGGGTGTGACTGCCTTGTTTGTTAAATAGTGGTTACCGAAAAACCGAACTGAATGGTTTCTAAATTAAAAAAGTTGAGATATTTAGTTCAGTTTTGGTTTTATATAAAAACGTTGAATCGAATCGCACTCATCTCTAATTTTAAGTACTCGGATTAAACTATGTTTTGTTTTATTTAATTTAAAAATAAAAAATATGTATTACTTATCTCATAAAGGATGTTTGTTTTACAGTTTTAGATACTTTCTTGTAGTATATGATCGACTCGTTTCAAATCCTAAATTTCTAATCATTTTGGATTAGTGATTCAAACTTAATTTGTTATATAGACAATCTAGTTTAACTAGAACTAATACGAAGTAATAAATAAGTTTAAATTAAATAACCCTATTCACTTTATCATTTTTACACTTATTAATCAAGTTTTGCGTATATTTAAAGATTTGTAACAAGACAAATATGTATCAAGAGGAAAACAATTACTTGTTAAGAGTGTCTGTCGAGTATTTTGGACTTTGAACATAATATACATAGGCCTGGCAATCATAACCCGTTTGCAAAATTTCGAGTCCGTTTGGATCAAAAAACCACAGTGTTTGGGTTGATTTGGTTCACCTGAGGGGGGGAAGACAACAGGTTGAACGGGTTGAATTGAAGCTTTCTCTAAAGATATACATGGGTCAAACGGGTCATACACGGGTCACTGCTTAAATTTTACAGAAAGTAAATCAGTCGCCACTATAACCATCTTTGTGAAAGTTTAAGAGAAAGAGAAAAGGATAGGAGTTTGATTTTGGTAGGTGGGGTACAACTAGGTTAATATTAGGAGAGATAGAACTTTTATTTAAATAAATTGAGTTTATAGCTATCTATTAAAAGTTGTTACCTTCTTAAAAAATAATAATTAATATACTATTCAATTTTATAAAAAATTGTACGTTTTAAATAATTTTTAACAATTTATAATTTTAATTAATAAAAACGTACATATCGGATAAACGTAAATAGACAGCCAAACTAATCGAAATGTATTTAATTAATTTAGTTAATTTCAAATTTTAAAAAATCTAATTTTATAATTGTACAATAAAGGGTCAACTAGCTTGAACCGTGACCCAACCCGCTCAACCGGTGACCCGTTTGACCCTTTTTTAAAAATGACCCATTTGATCCATGACTCTATTTAACCCGAACCCTTTTTGACCCGTTACTCAACCCGACCCGACCCACTCATTTTGCCACTCCTAAATATACAAGTATAAGTTACTCCTACTTAAGTGTAACTTGAGAGTATAAGTGAAGATTAAAATAGAAAAGCAAATTACTACTATACGAAGATTAGTACTGCAACAATATTAGTGTACTGTTATGAAGATTACTATTGCTTTGGTGTTAATATTGCATTCGGGTATGTTGAAGACTTAATGATGCATGAAAATTCCAATTGTTGAAGACTTAAGTTGTCAAAGATTATAAAATATATTTTTCTAGTTTGTAGGCATTTTGTTTATAGTAAGTTGTAGTTGTATATGTTTGTATTCCATAAAATCTTTAGGGTTTGTTAGACTCTTAAAAAGACAAAAAATTAGGGCGAAAAAATATGGATTTAAACGAACTATAACTAAAATTAACCGAATCATGGTAATAAAATCATCAAATCAAATTAATCAAACCTAATTCAACTGATGGTTCGGTTATAGAATTCCGAATGTTAGCCATTTGAGTGTACTATATATTTCATTACCTTTTTTTTTTCGTTTTAAAAAAAATTCTTAGAAAGGCAAATATTATATTATCCTTTACGAGACTTTAATCTATAGATCAGTCACATACCGTCAGAATACATACCTTTTGGTTCTTTTCACTAAATTATCAGACTATTTCATAAATTAAATGTAGGATTAAAAAGGACAAAAATCACAAAGACTAATTACATGATATATATAAAACACATGGGCATAGGCCTGAAACTAAGTACTAACACAATACCTTAGCCACTGAAATAGAAATGCGGTTAACCGGACTCACTGTCGAATATTTACTTGTTTCCTATAGAATTGAAATGCTCCATTAATGAACCATAACTATATAACGTGCTTTAATCCATGTCATCCATCACCTGAAAAAGGAGATAAGGAAACCTGAGATCAAAACTCGACGACACTAGAGTTCTACAGAGAGACGCTTTAAACCATCTAAAATAAACACCTAAAAGGATCATATATCTTTCTATCTAAACATAAACATCTAAAACGTAACAAACCACGGTTGTTTTCCAATGAGGAGTACCAACACGGGTGATACATGAGGGCTTGAATTTTAAAATCAACGTACTGAGCAAATACACTACCATTTCTAGTGAAATAGAAAAAGAACCTCATACTTGAATACTATGAGTAATTTTGGACAAAAATATGAAGTGCAACGGTTATTTTTGCTTTTACGACAATACTGATGATCACTTGATCAGTGTACAATGAAAAACCAAGTAGGATGATTCATAAAGTCAATTGCTTGTTTCAAGATGCACAACAGTACGGTATTGGATTAAGCCATATTGCTAATCCAACCCACTTTTTTGACATTCTCTATCGATACTCAATGAAAACAGCTTATAAGAATCCCCAAACAGAAAGTTAACTTAATTTACCTGGAGGTATGTATTGTGGCGTCGACATCAACATCAAAATCAGGCTGAGATGGCTTCGGAAGCAAGAGATCCAACTTGGGTGCTGATAATTTTGCGCTGTATATAATTTTCCGCCTCATGATATGTAAAGCATTGGCAGAAAATCGAGCCGCATATAAAGAGGCACCAATACTGAGGGTGGATGTTTCCCTGTTGGAGGCCAAAGCATCTTGCATTCGCCTATTTTCCTCTTCCAAGATTTTTTCCAGCTTCCTTTTAGAGTGTCTACGCCACGCTGACTGAATGTAGCAAGCTGCCCATGTCCTCCACTGCTGTGAGTAAAACCTAAAAGTATGTTTGAGATGTCTGCTGTGGAGAAGCCTAAACTGAGATGCGACAAACAAGAGTTCATCAGCCACAAGAGCAAAAGCTTGAACGTCTGTAACTGCTCTAACCGTTCTAGTTGAAAAAGGAAGTCTTTGACTTTTAGGATCCAAAGCCCATGTGAGAAGCTCGTCCCCACAGAAGTCACCAGCCTTGAGCTTAATAGAGTTAAAGAAGCCGGTCCTTCCACCATCGGTTGTTACACTAAGTACCTCGCCACGTGTAATGAAGAGCATTTCAGGAACGGCATCTCCTTCTCGGACCAAGAAACTATTCTCTGAGTAAAGAACTGGTTTTAGACGGTCACACATAGCATCTAATAAATGCTCATCCATTTGTTCAAACATAGGTACCTGCAGTCGAAAGTTATAAACCTTATTTAACCAACTTTAACATAAATAGACGAACAGAAATGATGTATAAAGAAGATGTATCACTCACTCTCATTAGTGAATACAAGCAAAGGTGGCGTTTTATATCCCTCCTCAAATCCCGCGGAAGATCTTTGACAAAGGAATCTAACTCAACACCACGTGTTATTTTCCATTTGTACTGCTTGTATCTTCTGACTCTTTGCCTTAACTCCTCGGGGAGGGAAATATGTGACATGAGGTCCTCTGCTTCTCGCCTTTTTTCTTTCATTTCCTCCACTCTTTGAGTCAGGTTTGAAAAGGATTGCAAATATTTCTATAAAAATAGAATAAGTTTAATCACTAGCTAACGATCTTGCATCACTGAATACTAAACAGATAAGAGCACAAACCTGCATGTTGCCAATAAGCAAAGCAAATAGAACCAATCCAATGACCGCAATAAAGTCAGCAAATAGAATCTCCCCGTAGAAAGTGCTTGCTTTGAGACCTTGCCCAAGAGAACTGGATCAAAAAGTTCATCACATTGATTATGATTACAAACAACTTGAATATGAATAAATGTCTCGTCAGTTTACTAGCTCGTTTAGATTTTCCGTCAAGAAGCAAACCATTAAGAATGATATATGGTAGTTACTAACCTTAGACTCTGCAAACCCCACCATGAACAATACAAAATTTTCTGGTGAAAATCTTTCGTTTCTAAAATACGGGTTTGAAAAGCATCAAGGTATATGCCAAAATCAAACTTTGTTGAATCTTTAATTTCATTTCGTTCAAGAAGCGGGCATGACGTGTTCAAGAATCCATAATCTCCCATACGGCTTTCCCCACAATATAAATACCTGGAGTAACAATTATAATTTTGGCATGCGATATTCCAGCACCTTAGTTCACTTTCTATTGCAAACAAGTACCAGAGGGCTCCGACTACCTACACATATAAAATATTTCTTACCCATACAAACACTTCTCAACAATTCAATTGAACTTTTATAGTAAAGTACTTACATGGCTGGCTAGCACGTAAAGAAAAAAGTTAAAAGCAGCCCCAGCCCATGCTTTTTCAGTGAGGAAACCAGAAATTTTGGTCACCTTCTGATAAAACAAAGAAATCCGAATAACTCGAGGGACGTATTGAGAGAAGATAATGAACTTCAACAGGTTTTTTGTCAGAAGTGAACTTGGCCCGTCTAAATTTGGGATGATTACCAAAACTGCAAACTGCACCACACTAATCTTTAAAGATATAATCCAGTAATACTAGACATTTAACTAAACGGACTATAACAATAGAAAATGAAGATACCTGTGGAAGAGGAAGGGCTGCTAACACATCAATGATAAAATACGATGTTAAGTAACGTCTTGCCACATAATGAGGTTCATCTATAAATATTCTTTTACCCAGTAAATGATTATAACGAGGAACATATGCAGTTCGAAACTGAATAATTATGTGAAATACATATAACATGTCGGCAAATGAACGCAGGACACATACAGCAATCTCCAAATTAAGATCCACATCAAGGCACTTTCGAGTGCCATCAATTACAGGAATATAGAAGAACAAAGGATCCAAGGACAGTGCTATGACAGAACATAATAAAAAAGTTTTATTCCACTGCAGAATAAATCGAGACTCCGGGTCGAAAAACTTCATCAAACGACTTTCCACTCCTCTCCTCAGTTACCTTCAATCTTTGTTGTCAAAATTGGCAATCAATTATGTACAGTTGACTTCAAATGTGGATAAGCCTTACATGTGTTCTCGGCAATTAGACAATATAGCAATCTGGTAAAACAAACATCATTAATGATTGCAACCATTTCTCAAACTGTGTTGTGTAAAACATAAAAGAATTACCTGAACTACGAAATCGGTTACTTCGAGTCGAGTGAGATTCTTTGATGATTTCTTCTGAACAAACAAACCAAGCGTTTATAAACGAAAACTAACATATAATTAAAAGTGAAAATTAAAGAAGGAGAGATTGTAGTAGTGGTATGAGAAGGAAGGTTCCTGTAAATTATTAGGAACCCACCATCCCGCTCTTTTCATACTTGGGTTAAATCATATTTGACTTTAACTAATTTTGCCATATTTGAGGATTAAAAGTTTAAAACTATGTTTAGATATTAAATTAAGAGTAAATTACGCGGTTAGTCCCTGTGTTTGTATCGAAATCACTAGTTTGAGTCTTTTTTTTTAAATAATTACACCATTAGTCCCCATTGTTGTAAATCTCTTACGTCGGTGGTCCATTTTTCTAACGACCGTTTATTTTTAACGATTACTCCCCCATGTGAGCTGCACACGAAGGGTATTTTCGTCTTTCGATTATCTTTGTCTGAAAAAATAAAATATAAAAAACAAATAACCTTTATGTAATTAAATAATACTTCTACCCTAAAAGAATAAACAAAAAACAACAAATTTTAATATCTAAACCATCCCTACCAATCTCACCCAAATATTAATTCAAACCCATTTATTTTCACCCTATAATCTCTCTTTCCCTCATTTCTCTCACACGCCGCCATGACCACCGACCACCACCTTCGTCTCCGACCACCATTTTCGGCTCCGACCACCACCACAACTTTATATCTCCACCATTCAAAAACCATCTGCAAAACAACCGTGATACTGCCAGGATCTAATGTTAATTCGAGATCTACAATACCAAACCCCCTACCCCTAAATTCAAGAATCAAGATTTTTTAACGAATCAAAAAAATCATATTTGATCTTTTCTAGTAATAGTAATCTTATGAAAAGATATCATCATCGTGTTCCATTAATTATTATTAAAATTAATCGGCGGTTAAGATCTCCGTTAAGATCTCCTCCGATAATTTTCGACCGATCAATTATGTTGTCGCCACAGATCGATCCAAGACAGGTTTCTAGGGTTTCGTATAGTAACGAAGATCATCACTGTGATTGAGGGCGAGGTGGCGATGGTGATTACAGATGATGATGGTGGTAATGTGAAGGTGGTGATGGTGATTACAGCAAAAAAAAAACCCAACATTAATTCCATGATTAATAGGCCCATTTGTGAAGTTGAAGGATCCTATTTCTAACATATCGGAGCAATCCAATATTGTTGTTAAACCCAGCCAGTTGTTTATGTTTTTGAGTAATATATCGTAAAATAATAAATTGTAAGGAAATGACTAAAATACCCTCACATGCGTGGCACATGAGTTTCAAACCGTTAAAAATAAACGGTCGTTAGAAAAATGGACCACCGACGTAAGAGATTTACAACAATGGGGACTAATGGTGTAATTATTTAAAAAAAAGCCTCAAACTAGTGATTTCGATACAAACACAGGGACTAACGGTGTAATTTACTCTTAAATTAAATACATAAATAAAAATGTTTATGACTTCCATTTTTCTAATTATGAGAACAATATTTAAGGCATAGTCAATTTTTTTAATGCCGGATCGGACCGGCCGGCCAAATCGGTTAAACCGGATTTTTTTTAAGAAAAGCGACCCATTTAGAGTTGGACAAACCGTTATTATCTGATCGGGTTTAACCGCCCGGGTCACCGGTTGACCCAATGTTTCGGATAGCATCGTACCGGTTGAAATGTGCAACATATTTTTAAAATCTTTGTAGTGGGCAAGACTTGAAACTTGGACCTTCAGCTCTCGGTTATGGTGTCCTATCAAATGGAGTTTTTGTGTATTCAATATCTACGTTTGCCGACCGGTGGACTCAACCTCAATGTCGTTTAGGCTCCCCAGTTCAGTTGGTTGTCCGTCGCTGTCCTTTCCCATGTCGGGTATGGCCTTATGGGTAGCAGCTTGCCTCCCACAGAGATGGCTTTGTGGTCACATTCTATTCTATTCTGCTTGTTGGAAGGTTCGTCCGGGCCCGGGTCAACCACCCTCAAGTGAGAATCATGAGAAGCAAACTGGTTGAAGGATCGGCTTTGGCATCGAGACGCATTACGATAGCTATAGCTAGGCCGGGTGAGATTCTCTCTCTATCTAATGGTTATAAATAAAGTGGACCCTTTGCCCCTTAGCGTACGTGAGACTTCCGCATCATACGGCTCCGTCCCGAGCTTCCGTCGTCGGCCTTGTCATTAGGACTGATGGCTAGGCAAATGGGGGGGGGGGGGGGGGGGGGGGGGTTGAATACTCCAAGTCAACAAGGTTGGTTGGAAAGCCTCGGAAGAGCCGTGATAAAGGACAGTCTCGGAATAAGGAGCCCGAAGGGAAAGAAAAGCGGGATATGGATCAAATCCTCCTCCCCCAAAATTGTACCAAACTCAACGTAGATGGATCAGCTCCTATGGGAGAGAGTGCAGGTGGTGGTATCCTAAGAAAGAGTTAAGGTCAAAAAGTTTTTTTTTACCTCTCTTCATTCTATCACAATGGTACTGAAAAGATGGCTGAGAATAGAGCTCTCGGGGAAGGCCCAAAGAGATCTCCAATAGCGCACCGAAATGGGGTCGGAGAGCCGGTAACCTCGTTCGCCTAAGATCGAAATCATCTGTGATTTTGAGACTAATTAAAGAAGAAAAATTACAAAGAAAATGTTGTAGCCAAGACTTGAATCTGGGATGAAAAGGTTGAAAACAAGGATATTTACTTTTGTTATGTTAATATTGAAGCTAAGTTAATATTTATCATTCCATACACACATATCTCTATTATGAGCAATTCACGGAATGGTTTGTTCGTTCCAACCGGTCCGATCACTATTCAAAAGAAAAACCAAAACGTCTCCGAAATGGTTATAGAAAGATTGGACATACCTTGGTGGAAGGTTAGATTAAGTTTAAAAAAACCACGGTAACCTCGTTGAAATAAATCTTTTGGCTAAATAACAGTGGACTCTGCAACATATTCTTGTGTTCATTTTTTATATATGTTCACTTTTTTCTTTCGATCACTCTATTGTTTTGTTTGAAAATTTGTTTCCAATAATCTAATTGGCACACCACATTTTTGGCGCGTGCTTTCATTCGTATTACTTTTGGTTGTTAATTTGTAGCACTTGTAGTAAACGATAATTTTAAGAATAATGATAACCTGGTTTATGGATAAAGGCTAAAGACCCGCTTTATTACTTTTACTATAATTAATAACCATCCATACATTTACAGTTTCGTTTCTTCACTACAAAAGTATAAGTTTCTTTAAGCAACTAATTAACCATAGTTTTAGCGACCGTTGTTAACGAAACTCTAATTTTAATAGTTTAAATAGATTATTGAGTTTCTTTGCAACTTCTTTGAAAATTAAGTATTCAATAGCAATCACCCTATCAGATATTTTCTGTTATTAATAAGTTATTACATAATTTTGATTTGATTTGATTAATTATGATGGTTAATTATAATAATTTTAGCTCTTTCAACATGTATCTTGTTAGGATTATGGGGTGTTTTGGGGATTATAATCTACATATATTTTCAAATTGTGTGAGAATACTTTCAGATCGAAGTATTTCGCTGATATATGTCTCGGGTTCACGAAATCAGCAATCGGATAATGCAAAAATTCATTCTATTTCTAAGGCACGATTTAGAGCAGTACAATGAATATGGTGTATGAAATATGTACTTGTTGAATGAAACTGAACTTCCAGTATAAAACTAACAAACTGAATTTGATGGTTGTAAGTAGTTACTAGCAGTTTAGTCATAAGTGCCCATTTTGGTGGAAAAAAGTTATACAATTATAATTTGAATATATCAACTTAATTAAAACGTATGGGTATGTATATAGCTATATATACTGTTTGGGTCGGGCCGCTTCCCCGCACCCCACGAGGGATGACTTTCCCACGACCCTCCTATTTAGTGTTAGTATTGAGCTAATTCACTCGAGTGTGCACCTCACACTTCCCACACTTAAAAAGTAAGCTTAACTCAATATCCTTTCAGTTCCTAATACATCCATTTACCTAAACTAGCCGATGACACTAAAATTACCAACATATCTTTGAGCAAGAAAAAGAATAAGGGATATGTACACGTACGACGATATAGTATATTGAGGCACACAAGAATTCAAACTTTTATAGCTATCTACCTTTATACAAATTCTTGCAAAAATATATAATGCCATATGAAAAAACTATCCTTACAAAAACGTATGTACGTTCATGAGTATTTCCCTCTCAAACCAGTTCCCGTAATCGTACCTTTTCTCTCGTTATCGAGTACGAAAGTAACCAACGAAGATCGTTGGTGGCAGCAGTAGCTGATCTAGACAGAATTGCAAGGTGTGAAACTCTTTGTTTGATCATTGAACTATGTTTCCAGATCATAGAATTCATTAGCATATGTAGAAGTTCAACTATGACAAACATATTTTTAGTCTTTCTCGAACCTCACTTTTAGAGTCTAGGAAAGAAAGAAAATAAACAAGATACATAAGACCTCATGTTTCCTTACGTTCTGGACCTCAAAGTCTTTCACAAGGAAATAAAATACTTGTAGTCTTTATCGAGTTCTAAGTTGCAATGCCTGCTGCTACTGAAGTCAACTCAACCGATTTTTGATGATAATGACACAACCATTATCAGCTTCAACTGGCCCTTTCTCTCACGAGTTGGACCTCATAGTCATTTTATTAGAGAGCCAAGTATATGATTGTGGATATGCATGAAAGAAGTAGACGAGAGAAAGTAACTTGAATGGAAATGAGATGAAGGAAATTTCTGGGTTAATTTTAATTCTTTGTAGCCCATGAGAAAGAGTAACCTGTCCAACAAGTTGGACCAAAATTAATAGGTCTATTTAACCTATTATATTAGGGCTTTAATTGTGATTAGTGGAAAATATTTATACACAAGAAAGAGAAAGGCAAAGGTGAAATCAGGTATTCTCGGATTTGAAGACACACCTACAATAAACTGCAGTTTCCGAGAGTTTGGAGTCGGATCATCATGACATTTTTGAAATAGCTTCCTAACACCAGAAAGTCAGTATTTTAAGTTGTCTAACAACAACATAATTTCTGGGTATTTTATTCCTCTTTTGTCTTTGTTTGATTCCATACATCTTGATGATTAATTCCAAGAGTATGTTGATTAATGTCTGGCTCTAGTTTATATAGAGAAGACTTGTTGTATTGCTCTCTTATTGGTGGTAGTGGATTTTAAGGGGCCCAAAGGTCCCATGATTTTACTCTTGTCTTAAGAGGTTTTCACGCTAAACGTTTCGTGTGTGCTTGATTATTTGTTTTTATTGATTTGGGCTGATTTATATTGCAATTTTAGAATACCCTAGTTGTTTGCATCCTCACAGGTTCATACAAGTTGGGAAAGTTTTGCCACACGAAGGTTTAATTCCACATTTGTTTATACCGTTGCGGTGCTTTTCCCATCAGAGTGGTATCAGAGCCATTGGATTTAATCAGTAGGATGGTGAATTTAAATGGTTCTAATTACCATGTATGGAAGTGAAAGATAGAAGATCTTCTTTATGTGAAGGATTATTATTTTTCCGTGTTTGAAGAAGATAAACATGAGAATAAAAATGATGCGAGGTGGAATATTTTGCATAGACGGGTTTGTGGGTATATTCGGCAATGGGTGGATGATAATGTTTTGAACCATATTAACGGGAGATACATGCTCGTACTTTGTGGAACAAGCTCGAGCAAATATATGCTCGAAAAACCGGGAATAACAAACTGTTTTTGATTAAACAGATGACGAATCTAAAGCACAATGGCAGTCTTAATACCGATCATTTAAATGTTTTCCATGGTTTTATAAATCAACCTTCATAAATGGGTATTGATAGTGTTAGTAGGCATTTGGCTTAAACCCCTTGAATCTAACACAAACCAGATTTCCCGCTTACAGCCTCCCCGACTGGCCTTCCGGAAGCCCCAACTTGGCCCCCTCGCCTCATGGTTTCCTAGTATCCTTCTCAGTCGCACATCCTCCCAGCCTCCCCCATCCGCACACACACACCGGCCCAGCCTCTCGGCCTTTCCGGCTCGCATTCGCCCCAGCCTTCGGTCTCCTTGGCTCACTGCCACCCTCATCCTTGGAGTCCTACTATCTTGGATTCTAGGCTTTAAGAGCTAGACCGTTATCATCATTAAGGATGGAGCGTTACCTTTCTGGAGCCTTACTATTCTGGTTAATCATTATAACCATCATAAATTCATAAACGTCAGACTACCATGATGGTTATTATGGTGTAGTGAGAATGGGTAATTCTAGGTTATCAAAGATCATTGGAGTCGGAGAGGTCTATTTGAAGTTTGAAATTGGGATGGGGATGGTTTTGCAGGACGCGAAACATATTCCGGTTATGAGACGTAATGTTATTTCTACAGGCTTACTTGATGATGATGGTTACTACAATGGGTTTGGTAATGGACGTTGGAAACTCAGTCTTAAATCATTGATCGCAACAAGAGGTATGAAAGACTCAAAGTTATACATGAAACATCCGAAGATCTCCAAAAATATTGTTAATGTCGTGGAGAAAGTTGACATGTGTGATATGTGGCACAAGATACTTGGTCACATGATTGAAAAGGGGATGTCTATTTCGTTGAAGAAGAATGGTGTTGTCCGATGTGCATGATATTCGTCTGAGTAAGTGTTCTCATTGTTTCGCGGGTAAGCAAACCAGAGTTGCTTTCAAAAGTCATTCCCCATTTTGAACGGAGAATATACTTGATTTATTTCATTCCGATGTATGTGGGCCTATGAAGATTAAAACACTTGGTTTTTACCTTAAAGTCAAAAGATCTAGTATTAGACGTGTTTAAGCAGTTTCATGCCTCAGTTGAGAGACAGACTACGAAGAAGCTCAAGTGTATTCGAACAGATAATGGAGGTGAATACATTGGGCATTTTTATTCTTATTGTACAGAGGAAGGTATTCGGAACCGAATGACTCCTCTGAAGACACCGCAACTGAATGCCTTAGCACAACGGGTAAACATAACATTGGTTGAGAGAGTTATATGTTTGCTTTCACATCAGGGTTGCCAAAACTTTTGGGGGTGAAGCTTTGAATACGTCGGTTCATGTTATTAATCTAACCTCTTGTGTTCCTTTGCGTTTTGATGTTCTCGACAGGGTTTTGAGCGGCAAAGATGTTCCATGCCGTCACTTCGGGTCTTTGGATGCAAGGCATTTTTCATATTCCCAAATATGAAAGATCAGAGCTTGAAGTGAAGTCTAAGACATGCGTGTTCCTTGGTTATGTCCAAGATGAGTTCGACCACAAGTTGTAAAATCCAGTTCACAAGAAACTTGTTCAGGGCGAAGATGTAGTGTTTATGGAAGATCAAACTATGAAAGATGATGAGAAGTTAGAGATAGTTCATCAACATATTGATGAACTTATTTCTTTGGATATGGTTCCTACTTGACATGTTAAGTCACAGTTGGGAGATGATGTTCATAATGATGAACAATATGGTGCTGAGAAAGTTAATGCTCCATAGCATATTATATTGATGAATATGTTCATCAAGAGTTACCAGTACCAAAAATACCACTATTTGTCCCACTTAGACGATCTACCTGATATCGTCCTCCTTCTACAAGGTATTCAACTGATGAGTATTATGCAAAAGCCATGGAAGATGAGCATAAGAAAGAGTTGGTTGAAGGCATGTAAGATGAGATGACTTCCTTGAGTGAGAGTAATACTTATGAAGTAGTGAAGTTTCCTAAAGGAAAAAAATCTTTGAAGAACAAATGGCTCCACAAGTTAAAGACGGATGAGAAAACTTTAAAACCCAGGTACAAAGCTAGATTGGTAGTTAAAGACTTCAGTCAAAGGAGAGGTATTGACTTTTGACGAAATTTTCTCTCTAGTCGTGAATATAGGATCTATTCGTGTGGTTTAGCGGCTAGTCTTGATCTTGAGGTTGAGTAAATGGATGTCAATAGGTGACTTAGATAAAGAGATCTACATGGAGCAACCAGAAGGTTTTCAGGTAAAGAGCAAAGAAGATAATGTGAGTACACTTCAGAAAAGTTTATATGGGTTGAAGCAAGCACAACAATGATCCAAGAAATTTGATTCGGTTATAAGTAACATTGTAAAACTTGTTACTCGGACTCAGATCAGACGAGGATCATGGAATGAGTACTCGGAGGACTAACGGAGAGTACTCAAATTGGAATTTTTAATATAAAAATAATAAATTTGAAATTATATGTATAGAAAAATAGATATAGAATAGAAATATAAACATAATTGTTTAGAAATAGATTAGAAACATTAAAATAAGCCTTAAAAAATTGTTTGACCGAATTTAATCCGATTTTGATCGATTTTATCCGAGTTGACCGATTTTTTATCGAGTTGAACGAGTTTGACCAAGTTTTTTCCGTTGACCGATTAATTAGTCCGATTAAACACTAATCTCCTCGACCACCATCCGAGTTCCGATTACTCGTTGATTAATCAACCGAGTAATTCGAGTTTTACAACACATGTTATGAGGGAGCACGGCTACCGAAAAACGACTTCAAACCACTGTGTTTTCTTTCAAAAGTTTGGCGATGATGATTTCGTCATATTGTTGCTATATGTTGATGGCATGTTGATTGTGGCAAGAATACTAGAAGAATTTCCCACTTAAAGAGAGGGTTGAGCAAGTCTTTTGCTATGAAAGACTTTGGTCCAACAAAACATATCCTTGTCATACGGATTACTCGATGTCACACCCCGTCTGCGGCGGATACGCATGATGTGGCTGATTGACAATCATCACAACATAGTACAACAATAGAGAAATACTAAATGCAATAACATAAGAAAAGTGTTTTGACATTGCCATTTAACAAGAAAGTTATCCTTGTCTCATGTACTCGTACCACAATCAAAATATTCAACAAATGTAAATGATAACGAATTATTTCAAATGGAAAAACATAAGCATGCAAGCCCGAAATAATCTAAAGGAAATGAATGTATAAAAGAATCCCACAATGCAATCTAGAAGTCTTATAAAGTACAGTCCCAAAAGCTAAGTCTTATGCCTGCTTATTACCTGAAAATAAAGCTCGAAAAGTCAAAAAAAGGTTAAGCGAGTTCATTGAGTAATTAAGTTTAAACAGTCTAAGTAATCTTCAAAAAGTAAGTTTCTATAATTAGAAGTTTCTAATTATAGTAAGTTCCCAATAAAGAAAGTTTCCCAATATAAAAGGTTTCCGAAAATATAAAGTTTCTAAAAATAGGAAGTTCTATTTTTAGTAAGTTTTCCTGAAAGAGCAAAATTTCCCCAAAACAGTAAGCATTCATATCTCATTTCAACAGTAGTGTAATACAATGCGTGTAACTAATGCATGTAAATAGTAAGAAACCATCATTCACAAGTATCCGTAATCATCCGCAGTAGTCATGCTACCGTAAGTAGACTCCATCTGTAGTAATGAGCACGTTTAGAAGACTCCATTAGTAGAACCAATCTACTAATGAGCACGTTTAGAAGACTCCATTAGTAGAACCAATATACTAATGAGCACGTTTAGAAGTAATCACCACAACCACTATCTCGTAGTAGTTTTTGAAAAGTGCATTAGGTTTTGTTACCCGTTTTATGAAATCCAAGTGTAGTAAGTTTCTAAATATAGTAAGTATCCAAAGTAAGTATAAAAAAATGAACCCGTTTTGACAATAGTAACCGTTTTCTCAAATAAGTAATTGGTTGAGCTTTATTTCCCCCCGTTTTGCTTAAATAAATAAAAAAAGTAAGAAGTATGTGCAATGAACTCACCTCGATAATAGGAATCAAACGCCACAAGTAGTGTAAATGGGTGTATATGAAATGATAGGTCACAAGGCTAAGTCCCGTCTAGATATCGAGCTCCCCTAAATAAGTGTAAATAAGAAATCATAAGTATTAGGCTTATAAAGTTTTTAAATCCCGTTTTATTAACATGTCACGATGACCAAATCATCAATTCGTTTAGATTATACAAGTGGGATTAACCGATAGATTAGATACGAAAGTCGAGAGGACAAACAGGTACCCTGACTTTGAAGAAGAGTTAGACAATGAATCTTATATGGGCGGAAAGAGAATCAGAGGGTTAAAACTTTGGTTTAGATGTCTTTTAACAAAACAGATCAGAGAGCAACGTATGTTCCCATGAACATTGAACAATGAATCTGAATACGAACAATAACTTTTACAACATGACTCGTATGAAGATTTTTAAATATCAGATGATCGCGTAAAATCCTCAACAACTCCAGATCATAACTTTAATATATAATAGGAACTTCAAGATTTAAAATTTTCATTTTCACATTTTTAAGTCACACAACAAGTGGACACAAATTCGGATATAGAAGACAACATCGAAACACAGTTTAGACCCACGTTCACTAAAAGTCAGTTTTATAGAGTTTGACCACGAGCTATACCACGAGCCTTACAGATTTGAAAACTAGACTCCGACGGCTATAAGATGAACATAGGCCTCGATCAGATTGAGTAATGTATCACCAAGTTATGACCATTACAAATCAGATAAGTAATTATGTCAAAACTGTTAACTTTTATAGTTTGAGTTATAAAACATTTTTAAATTATCAAATGTACGTTTAAACAAGTTTATCCATATTTAACATGTTTTGGGACTGTTATAAAAAAATAATAAATTATTTGAATATATGATTAAGAATTTCTTAGTGGTTATATATATTCAAGTTGTAAGATCCAAACAATATCGTTTTAAGATTTCAGATTGACCCCCGCTCACTAAATTACAGTTTCTGAGAGTTTGACAAAGACTGGACGAAGATTATTATATTTCCAGAAAATAGATTACGAGAGATACAATTTTGGTTTATACCTTAGTTAAAAATTACAAAACCATTTGAGAGTTATTAGCCGTACAAGACAAAGTAAATTTCAGATCAACAAGTGTTATAGTTTAAGTTATATAACGAATTTTGAATATGAAACTTGCATAGATTATTATTAAGGTTCTAAATCATAATATGACATGTTCAAATTCGGAATATACACCATCAATTCAGATTACAAACGTACCAACATTAGATTCATAAGCAAACATGATTAAAGTCATAAAAAAAAGTAAATGAGAATTAGGGTTTATACCCTCCAATTGAAATGCTTTCGAATGGCTAAGAATATTGATCAGTGAATCACGATAGGAATCCAAAGGAGAGTTGTAGAGATCGAATGACATGCCACAAATATCCAAGAACAAACAACAACAACACTGTCACACCCCGCATAAATGGCGGAACCGAGGTGTACAGTGTATACGGTATCAGAGATTCAAAGGTTACATCAAACATAGTAATCCATACATAATCAACATAGATAAAAGAGTTTGAAGTAAAATACGTTATTACAATCATCCGAATAATATCAAAATACGGCTACATAGTTTGGGATACTAAGGAATTCAATAAAACAAAATAAACTCCATGCAAAAGATCCACGTAGCCAATCAAAGCATATCATCATAAAGAGTAACCTCAAATCCCTGAAAAGCGTTAAAATACGACGTCAACATAAAGTTGGTGAATTATTCGCAATAGTAAATAAAAACATAATAGGATAAGAGTTTCAATACGTTTTGACCCAAAAATGTTATGATTTGAAGATAAGTCATTTGAAAATGATGTTTCAAAATATACGTGAGGTTTACAAAACCTTTTGATAAAATACTCATACTTATACCATAAAATATCATAATCATTTCATAAAAATACCATAATCGTTTCATAAAATATCATAATCATATCATACCATAAAATAAATACCATACTGGATAGAATATCAGCTCTAGGAACATACGATACACCTGAACCTTAACAATACTGGCAACTAACCCCACCTAGTGTCTCAAACTAGGTTGTCCTCGATAATCCATAATACGGTCATAACATTGCTAACACGGACAGTTCGCATCCATCATCCAAATAGTGTTAACAATGAGGGTTTGTTAGACCCATATAGCGCTATATATACAACCGGCGGCTAACAGCTAACAGGTGTGTATACGGGGCCTTGTACTACCACAAAGGCGGTACAAGTTTGGGTGAGATCATCTAAAGCATTCATATCCAAAATACATACCATAATACATACTCATAATACATAATATACCATAAAAATACATTTGTTTAACGCTAATCATGCCCAAAAATGTAAAAGCGGTAAAAAGGGCAACGAATAACTCACTGATAGCAAAGCGATCCAAATCACAGTATGTCGGGAAATACTATTATACCGTCAAGATCCCACGTCTAAGTGCCCTATACATCACGTAAATAAAACATGTCTAAGTATCTCTAAGTCTAGTAGGGTTATGCCTTAATGATTAACGTTTTATACGGTTTTAACATGACCATATTGAATATCGATATAACGGAATACAAACGTTTCGGGAAGTCAACAGACTAGTTACGTGATCCTCATACTTACGTGCACTACAAGTCACGTAAGTATCAAGTTACGTGTTATACAAGAGTTACGGGACAAAACAAGAAGTTACGGAACATAAGGACCATAGTTACGTGTTCAGCAAGGGAATTACGTGACATCCAAGTCACTTACGTGACTTAGGGAACCAATTACGTGAATATGAAGGCAATTACGTGCATAAGGGACTAATTACGTGACAAAAGGACTAATTACGTGAACAATTACGTGTTAAAGGGACTAGATATGTAAATATGTAAGAGTTACGTGAACATCAAGGAGTTACGTGACTTATAGGTCACGTAATTCCATAATTACGTGCGTAACACTTGTGTTACGTGACTAGGGGTGTTTGTTACGTGACTGGACTTGTTATCTGATCAGTTACGTGCATGTAACTACAGTTACGTGCATGTAACTGGGTTTTTACGAAAAATACATTCGGGATTCGATTTCTGAGTGTTCTAGATGTCCAAATGACCCCAAATTGGAACCCTATGTCCAGAATATGATTAGGAACAATAATCCTAAGTAAAATTCGAGTTTTGACGGTGAAAAATGGAATTACGTGATGGAATCAAAATAACAAAGTTTAAAACCAAAATGGAGTAATACTTACCCGATCGTAATGAAACTTGGAGGATAGATGAAGGTGATGATGGTGAACAATAATCCGGTCTCGGATTTGGAATCCAACGGTTGGATTGCCGGAAAAGTTAGAGAGAAGGTGAAGGTTTAATGGTGTTTTCTTGAGAGAGAAGTTAGAGAGAGAGAGTGTGTGTGTGATAATGAAGATAATGACAAAAGTGTGATATGGATAAGACAAAATTTCTGGTAGGGACGATTTTTGTAATAGAAATATGAAAAGGACTAGATTTGTAATGGAATTTCACCCATAGGACTAGTCTCGTAACAAAATTTCCGAAGGGACTAAACATGAAATACTTTTTAAACGTTAATTTTAATCATATAATTAAGGCATAATTCCTCTAAACTTATCATAAGAGCATACTAGACTTATACTAAAGGCACTTAAGACTATACGTTCCCGACATAAAGATTCGAATCACATATTATATACCCGATAACGTAAATACACATAAAATACAATTACGATACCCATAAAATACGAGAAAATACGAATACAATACTCATAAAATACGAATACGATAAAACATAAAAGGAATACAATAGGGTCAAAACAATAACATAAATAAATAAAACGAATACGAGATGATAGAATAATACCGTGAAATTCGCGAATGTCACAGTCTCCCCAAGTAAAAAGAAATTTCGTCCTCGAAATTATCACTGGGTACTACTTCCGGGAGAAAGGTGAGGATACTTCCGCAGAATTTCATCTTCGCGTTCCCACGTGAACTCAGCTCCAAAACGGGAATTCCAACGAACCTTGACAATCGGGATCTTACTTCGTCGCAGACGCTTAACATCACTAGCAACGATCTCGATCGGTTCCTCAACGAAATGAAGTTTATCGTCAATCTGGAGTTGCTCAAGCGGAACTAATAACGTTTCATCAGCCAGGCATTTCTTCAACTGAGATACATGAAATACATTATGTACGCTGCTCAGTTCTGCCGGCAAATCTAATCGATACGCAGCTGGGCCGATGCGGGCTAAAATCTTGAACGGACCCGTGTATCTCGGACTCAGCTTGCTGCGCTTCACGAATCGGACAACCCCTTTCCATGGAGATACCTTCAATAATACCATATCTCCAACACTGAACTCGAGAGGCTTCCTTCGCTTATCAACATACTTCTTCTGTCGATCTCTGGCAGTAACCAATCGTTCCTTGATCTTGAAGATCTTGTCAGTGGTCTCTTGTATAATCTCCGGACCGGAAATCTGACTATCTCCAACTTCTGCCCAACATACAGGTGATCGACACTTACGGCCATACAAAGCTTCAAACGGTGCACACTTGATACTCGTGTGATAGCTGTTGTTGTACGAGAACTCAATCAACGGCAAATGAATATCCCAACTACCACCAAAATCAATTGCGCAAGCTCGTAGCATATCTTCCATAGTCTGAATAGTTCTCTCGCTTTGACCATCGGTCTGCGGATGATAGGCGGTACTCATATCTAACCGTGTACCCATAACAGTCTGAAATGTCTTCCAAAATCGCGAAGTGAAACGAGCATCACGATCGGAAATAATCGATACAGGAACTCCGTGTTTCGATACAATCTCGGAAATATACAAACGCACGAATCTCTCCATCGGATAATTCTCGCGAATCGGTAGCAAATGTGCAGACTTCGTCAAACGATCAACAATAACCCAGATACTGTCATAACCACTCGAAGATCTCGGAAGCTTCGTAACAAAATCCATAGTAATACGCTCCCATTTCCACTCGGGAATCTTCGGTTGTTGGAGTAGCCCAGACGGTTTCTGATACTCAATCTTCACTTTGGAACAAGTCAAACATCGACTAACATACTCGGCGATCTCACGCTTCATACCCGGCCACCAATAGAAATCTTTCAAGTCGTGATACATCTTGTCGGAACCCGGATGAATGGAATAGTTCGACTTATGGGCTTCGTCCAGAATTAACTGACGGATACTAACCGGAACCCAAATACGCTCGAGGAAATACAGAACTCCATCCTCCTTTGGTTCTAGTTCCAACGCCAACTTATACAATCTTTCCTCTTTAACACGGCCCTCTGTCATAATACCCTCTTGTGCTTGAATAATCCGAGCCTTCAAGCTCGTCTGAATAGATATCACCATAGAACGGATACGGACTGGTTTGACTGTTTCCTTACGACTTAGTGCATCAGCAACAACGTTCGCCTTACCAGGGTGGTAGCGAATGTCGCAATCATAGTCGTTCAATAGCTCAACCCAGCGCCGTTGTCTCATGTTTAGCATCTTCTGATCGAATATGTGCTGAAGACTCTTGTGGTCGGTGAATACGGTACACTTGGTTCCATACAGATAATGTCTCCAAATCTTCAATGCAAAGACGACGGCTCCCAACTCCAGATCATGTGTCGTGTAATTCTGCTCATGGATTTTCAACTGACGCGAAGCGTAAGCTATAACTTTACCATTCTGCATAAGCACACAACCCAGACCCTTGTGCGAAGCGTCGCAATAAACAACAAAATTTTCGGAACCAACTGGCAGACTAAGAATAGGAGCGTCACACAACCGCTGCTTCAATACTTGAAAGGCTTTCTCCTGATCGGAACCCCAAACGAATGGTTCACTCTTCTGTGTCAGCTTTGTCATAGGCGAAGCGATCTTGGAGAAGTTCTCGATGAATCGGCGATAATACCCAGCAAGACCCAAAAATGAACGGATTTCGTTCGGTGACCTCGGTGCAACCCAACTTTTAACAGCTTCAATCTTAGCAGGATCAACATGAATACCCTTCGCGCTAACCACGTGGCCAAGAAATTGAACTTCGGATAACCAGAACTCGCACTTAGAGAATTTCGCATACAACTTTTCCTTTCGAAGCACTTCTAGAACAAGACACAAATGCTCTTCATGTTCCTTGCGACTTCGGGAATAGATCAGAATGTCGTCGATGAATACGATAACGAATTTGTCGAGATACGGACGACAAATACGGTTCATTAGTTCCATGAATGCTGCAGGGGCGTTTGTCATACCAAACGGCATCACCATGAACTCATAATGACCATATCGAGTACGAAGAGCGGTCTTAGGTATATCATCTTCCTGAACTCTCAACTGATGATAACCAGAGCGAAGATCGATTTTAGAGAAATAGCAAGAACCCTGAAGTTGATCGAATAAGTCATCAATACGAGGAAGGGAATAACGGTTCTTCACAGTCAGCTTGTTTAACTCCCGATAATCAATACATAAACGCATGGAGCCATCCTTCTTCTTAACAAAGAGAACAGGAGCACCCCACGGGGAGAAACTAGGACGGATAAAACCCTTATCGACCAGTTCCTGAATTTGTTTCGACAACTCGAGCATCTCGGAAGGAGCCAAACGATACGGAGCTTTAGCAACAGGCGCTGCTCCAGGAATAAGATCAATACGAAAGTCGGTTTGTCTCTGGGGAGGGACTCCAGGTAAATCGTCGGGAAAAACGTCAGAATACTCGCGAACGATCGGTACACCATCAATCTTTATCGCAGAATCTTTCTTCACCAAGTGAGCGAGATATAAGGAACAACCCTGACGGACATACTCGCGAACTTTCAAACTCGAAATGACTTTAAGGCGTTTCCCAGCCTTGTCTCCGTGTACAATCAACTGATCTCCATCCGGCTTCTGAATACGAATAAGCTTCTCATAGCAGACTATTTCTCCTTTATGCTTCGCTAACCAATCCATGCCGACTACGACATCGAAACTACCGAGTTTCATAGGAATAAGGTCGATGGAAAAAGGAATATCGGCTAATACGAGGGGAATATCACGAATAACTTCTCTAACACAGGCACATCTACCATCAGCTATTTCTACCTCATACGCAGGCTCTAAGGGACTAGAAGCACGGTTTACTAAGGGGCGGAAATCACTAGAAATGAAGCTTCTATCGGCACCCGAATCAAACAATATAAAAGCAGGATAATCGTCAACAAGAAATGTACCAGTGACTACGGTAGGGTCCTGATGAGCTTCAGCAGATTCCATAGCGAAAGCTCGGCTCTTAGCAGGATACCCTCTAGCACTAGTACCAGCACCAGGAGTAGGAAGGGAAGTAGATGATACAAGCTTGGGACACTGATGACGACGGTGACCCACTTCTCCACATTCAAAACAGGCTCCAGTAGACCTTCCACAATACTGCTCAGTGTGGCCTAACTTCTTGCAGCGTTTACAAACCCAACACGCCACATTCGCCGCATGAGCACTACCACAAGTACCACACTTAGGGCGCACGCCCTGATAACCAGCTCCAGCACCCGTCAACGCATAAACCTGAGGAAGTTGAGGTCTCTGATCAAGACTACGGCTTCTCTTCCTCGAATTACCCATATTTCTTCTGTCAGATCGACCAGAATCTCTTCGGCTCACAACCGGCTGTAGAGTACCACCACGGATCGCACTTGCGGTCAGCCGACCAGCAATATCGACCGCACTCTGAAGAGTACCCGGAAGGTGAGAGATAATGTGATCTCGCATAGTTTGGGGCAACCCATGAGTGAAGCGTTCAATCCTCTCATTCTCAGTGCGAACCAGACGAGGAGCCAAAACACACAAGTCATAGAACCTGTTCACATACCCACGGAAATCAGCACCTTGCATAGTTAGGTTCCATAGCTCATTCTCCAACCTCTGCGTCTCAGATGTCGGCACATACTCTTTCTTCATCAAAACCTTCAGATTCTCCCAAGTCATCAAGGTAATCTCAGCTCGGCCCTTAACTCGTTTCACCGAGTTCCACCAAGTGAGGGCTTTACCCTGGAATAAGAAGGTAGCATACTTAACCTTGCTCTCCTCAGCACATCCCGATACATCAAATACTGACTCGATCCTCTCAAACCACTGTAGGGTAGCCACAGCATCTTCAGTACCCCTAAATTCAGTAGGTCTGCAATCCAGAAAAGCCTTATACGAACAGCCTCGGGGTGGATCTTCAATAACAATATTCGGTCCTCCAGCTCCCACATGCACTGCTCTTCCCACATCGGAACCATCGCGCCCAGACGCCATACCTTCTGCTCCAATATCTTGCATCACAGGTTCTTCAAACCCTAAGTCAGCATCTTGCACTGGTGTCTCTTTAAGCTGTGCCACAATCACGGGTATAGCTGCCGCAATCTGCTCCGCAATCAACTGACTGATGTTCGGAGTAGCGGTAGTAGCACTTGGGGTAGCAGTGGTATTCTGAGGCGTAGCACCCGCTCTCGTACTGGCGCGACCTCGCCTTGCCGACCTTCTCGTAGCAGTGACGGCAGGAGTAGACCTAGTAGAAACTCTCTTAGGCGGCATCTTCTACGAATATCAAACGGAATAAATCAGAACGATAACTGTATGTGCGACTAAAACGAGCAGGCCTCAAAACATAAAATGCAAAATAAGGCACATAAAGCATACGAATCACATACAGGCCCACAAAAGAAAGAAATGCGCACATAGAGTAAATCAGATAGGTCCAAAAGCCTAGGTCATAGTCTAAGTGATTCCGTAAGGTCACTTAGTTCGCTATAACCATTGGCTCTGATACCAACTTCTGTCACACCCCGCATAAATGGCGGAACCGAGGTGTACAGTGTATACGGTATCAGAGATTCAAAGGTTACATCAAACATAGTAATCCATACATAATCAACATAGATAAAAGAGTTTGAAGTAAAATACGTTATTACAATCATCCGAATAATATCAAAATACGGCTACATAGTTTGGGATACTAAGGAATTCAATAAAACAAAATAAACTCCATGCAAAAGATCCATGTAGCCAATCAAAGCATATCATCATAAAGAGTAACCTCAAATCCCTGAAAAGCGTTAAAATACGACGTCAACATAAAGTTGGTGAATTATTCGCAATAGTAAATAAAAACATAATAGGATAAGAGTTTCAATACGTTTTGACCCAAAAATGTTATGATTTGAAGATAAGTCATTTGAAAATGATGTTTCAAAATATACGTGAGGTTTACAAAACCTTTTGATAAAATACTCATACTTATACCATAAAATATCATAATCATTTCATAAAAATACCATACTCGTTTCATAAAATATCATAATCATACCATAAAATAAATACCATACTGGATAGAATATCAGCTCTAGGAACATACGATACACCTGAACCTTAACAATACTGGCAACTAACCCCACCTAGTGTCTCAAACTAGGTTGTCCTCGATAATCCATAATACGGTCATAACATTGCTAACACGGACAGGGCGCATCCATCATCCAAATAGTGTTAACAATGAGGGTTTGTTAGACCCATATAGCGCTATATATACAACCGGCGGCTAACAGCTAACAGGTGTGTATACGGGGCCTTGTACTACCACAAAGGCGGTACAAGTTTGGGTGAGATCATCTAAAGCATTCATATCCAAAATACATACCATAATACATACTCATAATACATAATATACCATAAAAATACATTTGTTTAACGCTAATCATGCCCAAAAATGTAAAAGCGGTAAAAAGGGCAACGAATAACTCACTGATAGCAAAGCGATCCAAATCACAGTATGTCGGGAAATACTATTATACCGTCAAGATCCCACGTCTAAGTGCCCTATACATCACGTAAATAAAACATGTCTAAGTATCTCTAAGTCTAGTAGGGTTATGCCTTAATGATTAACGTTTTATACGGTTTTAACATGACCATATTGAATATCGATATAACGGAATACAAACGTTTCGGGAAGTCAACAGACTAGTTACGTGATCCTCATACTTACGTGCACTACAAGTCACGTAAGTATCAAGTTACGTGTTATACAAGAGTTACGGGACAAAACAAGAAGTTACGGAACATAAGGACCATAGTTACGTGTTCAGCAAGGGAATTACGTGACATCCAAGTCACTTACGTGACTTAGGGAACCAATTACGTGAATATGAAGGCAATTACGTGCATAAGGGACTAATTACGTGACAAAAGGACTAATTACGTGAACAATTACGTGTTAAAGGGACTAGATATGTAAATATGTAAGAGTTACGTGAACATCAAGGAGTTACGTGACTTATAGGTCACGTAATTCCATAATTACGTGCGTAACACTTGTGTTACGTGACTAGGGGTGTTTGTTACGTGACTGGACTTGTTATCTGATCAGTTACGTGCATGTAACTACAGTTACGTGCATGTAACTGGGTTTTTACGAAAAATACATTCGGGATTCGATTTCTGAGTGTTCTAGATGTCCAAATGACCCAAAATTGGAACCCTATGTCCAGAATATGATTAGGAACAATAATCCTAAGTAAAATTCGAGTTTTGACGGTGAAAAATGGAATTACGTGATGGAATCAAAATAACAAAGTTTAAAACCAAAATGGAGAAATACTTACCCGATCGTAATGAAACTTGGAGGATAGATGAAGGTGATGATGGTGAACAATAATCCGGTCTCGGATTTGGAATCCAACGGTTGGATTGCCGGAAAAGTTAGAGAGAAGGTGGAGGTTTAATGGTGTTTTCTTGAGAGAGAAGTTAGAGAGAGAGAGTGTGTGTGTGATAATGAAGATAAGGACAAAAGTGTGATATGGATAAGACAAAATTTCTGGTAGGGACGATTTTTGTAATAGAAATATGAAAAGGACTAGATTTGTAATGGAATTTCACCCATAGGACTAGTCTCGTAACAAAATTTCCGAAGGGACTAAACATGAAATACTTTTTAAACGTTAATTTTAATCATATAATTAAGGCATAATTCCTCTAAACTTATCATAAGAGCATACTAGACTTATACTAAAGGCACTTAAGACTATACGTTCCCGACATAAAGATTCGAATCACATATTATATACCCGATAACGTAAATACACATAAAATACAATTACGATACCCATAAAATACGAGAAAATACGAATACAATACTCATAAAATACGAATACGATAAAACATAAAAGGAATACAATAGGGTCAAAACAATAACATAAATAAATAAAACGAATACGAGACGATAGAATAATACCGTGAAATTCGCGAATGTCACAAACACCAAAAAACAATTAATATGAAAAACGCAAGAAAGAATAATGAAATCAAATCGGAAATTAGCCAATACCTAGATCGATCTTGACGGAGAACAATTGAAATTGATGCTTCATGAAGATGATGATCGATTAGAAGCTCCAAAAACGAAATGAGGGCTGCAATGGGGGTGGTGGTGTCGGCTAAGATGAAAGGAAGAGAATTTTTGGGTTTGTTGTATATATATATATATATATATATATATATATATATATATATATATATATATATATATATATATATATATATATATATATATATATATATATATATGTGTGTGTGTGTGTGTGTGTGTGTGTGTGTGTGTGTGTGTGTGTGTGTGTGTGTGTGTGTGTGTGTGTGTGTGTGTGTGTGTGTGTGTGTGTGTGTGTGGATTAGGGCTAGTAGTAGATATTACGGGGTGTTTAGGTCAGTTAAGAAGACTACTAGACGGAGGTTTCATGGCTAGGACTCGACAACAACATTCCAAAAACGAGTTAGAAAAACCTCATATGGGTCGCGACTGCTAGACAAAGTGTTTGGGTCAGTTAACAAGACTACTAGACGGAGAATTTTAGGGTTTGTTATATATATATATATATATATATATAAATATATATATAGTTGTTCTAGTCTCATTAAACGGGAGTTCTCAATTGTCTAAATAAGATTTACGTATCAAATAATACAAGAACATAAAACACGAGATTTAATCCTTAATTCATTTAGAAGCTCATCTATTGGGGACTATCTACTTATGCACCTACAATATAGTAAAGTCCAACACATAAAAAGGTACACACCCAAGAATATATCAACTCACACACAATCAACATAACAAGTAAACAAATTTTAAAAATTTCAGTAAGTAACGGTAATGAACTACAGGCAATCTAGACGGACATAGTGACGGTTTTCACACCCGAGATAAAGGTGCCAAGAAGTTACATATGTCACAAGAGAAATACATTGAGAAAGTGCTTAGCAGATTCAAGATGAATAAAGCTAAAGTGGTTAGTTCCCCTCTTACTACCAACTTTAAGCTAACTGATAGAGATTTTCCTTCTTCAGACAAGGATATTGAAGAGATGGATAAAAGTTCCATATGTCTCAGCAGTTGGAAGCTTGATGTATGTTATGGTGTGTACAAGACCTGATATAACCCATGCAATAGGTGTTTTTAGCCGGTTTCTGTCAAATCCGGGTAAGAAGCGTTGGGAAGCAGTTAGTAGATCTTTAGATATATACGAGGTACTTCAAAATTGGGTTATCACATTTGCAAAAGATCAGCCGATGTTTGTTGGTTTTACAGATTCAGATATGGCGGGAAACAAAGACAACATGAAATTCACTTCTGCATATTTGATGACCTCTGCTGGCGGGAGCAGTGTCATGGAAATTGAGACTGCAAAAAGTGTGTTGCTTTGTCTGCAAGAGAGGCGTGGTATTTGGCGGCAACAAAAGCGTGCAAAGAACTATTGTGGCTGAAAAAGTTTATGCAAGAGCTTGGCTTCAAGAAACAACACCACGTTATTCTTTATGATAAACAAAGTGCGATTCATCTTGCTATGAATTCTACTTTTCATAAAAGAACAAACCATATTAGTGTAAGGTATCATTCGATTAGAGATAGAAAAAGGGAGATTTGTTGGTTAATTTTAATTCTTTCTAGTCCACGAGAAAGATTATCTTGCCCAACAAGTTGACCTAAAATTAATATATATATATATATATATATATATATATATATATATATATATATATATATATATATATATATATATATATATATATATATATATATATATATATATATATATATAACCTATTGTATTAGGGCTTTAATTGTGATTAATTAAAAATCTTTATACACAAGAAAGAGAGAGTCAGATGGTGACATTCGGTATTCTCGGATTTGAAGACATACATACAGTAAAATGTAGTTTCCCAGAGTTTGGACGATCGGATCATCACGATGTTTTCGTTGTAGCTTCCTAACACCAGGACGAACGTTTTCAAAGGTGGAGATCGGTTATTGAGGTCCGAAAGTCAATGTGTTAAGCTGTCGAACAACAACATAATTTTTGGGTATTTTATTCCTCTTTTGTCTTTGTTTAATTTCATACATCCTAATGACTAATTGCAAGAGTATGCCTCTAGTTTATCTAGAGAAGACTTATTGTATTGCTTTGTCATTGGTGATAGTGGATTTAAACAGCCTAAAGGTCTCGTGGTTTTACTCTCGTCTTGATAGATTTCCACGATAAAAGTTTCATGTGTTCATGTTATCTATTGTTATTGATTTGGGGCGATGTTCACTTTCATTTGATTCACGTAACGTAGGGGAAACTATACAGAGGTGGTGGAAAATCTTTGAGTTCTGATAAATAGTTGTTACCGGATAGTGAGTCTTAAAAAGTTTAATAATAATAAATAACATTATAATATTCTAGTCAAACTATTCAAACTAATGTTATCGATTAAATAACTATGCGTATACTATTGAACCAAAACAGTTAGAGACCATACACTCAAAAACTGAATATGTTTAACATTTTATGAACAAACTAGTTTTAATACTCATATGGTATATGAAAATCAAAAAATTAACATTAAATAATATAAATTAAAATTACAATTCACTAATAAGGTATAAAAGGAAACATGATGTAGTTAGCTACATAAAACGTAACCTATCGATCATAGACTTTTAAAGTCAATAACATAACCTACTCTGTAAGATGTTAACAATATTTAAGTATTGTTTGTTTTTTCAATTTAAACTATGACCATAGTGACATTTAAAAATCCAACATAAATCATACACTATCTTAGTAACATATGTTTTAAAAATCATACAACAAAACAAACCATATAATAATGAACATTAAATTTAATGCAACTTTATAAATTAAGAAAATATAATAAATTAAAAATACAATTTAAGATAGCAAGAAAGCAAACAGTAGAAAACGATGGTGGGATAGAGGATTTCGAAAAGATTTTACTCAAGAAATTTATGTTATTATTTGTTAAAAAACCTCAAGAAATGACATATAGATAATATTTAGTTGTAAAGGAAACATATTCTTATTGTTAAGATAATCAATTAAAATATAAAATTTAACTTAAGATAATCATAAGTATATTTTATTTATTTGAAATGTCGCATGTCGTTTCAGAATTATCTTATGTTTCGTTCTAGAATTGTTTCAGTTCTCTATTAGTTATATATTTAGATAACTAGATTATACACCCGTGCCATGCACGGACTCTTTTAAGTAAAAAGCTTTAAGAAAAAAAAAGTTACACACAACTTTGAAAATATGAATAACGACTTATATGTTTTTCTTTTTAAAATGTGTTTGCATAGTCATTTTAAATGGATATCGACTTATGTAGTACGTCTTAATTTATAGAATATTTATAACAAAAGAATTTGTTTATTATATAAAAGAAAAAAATTGTAGATAATAACTTGTATATTTATATTATGCTGTTGTAGACAACGTTAAAAAAAAAAGTAATCATTATTATTTATTCTAAAGATTGTGTGTTATATTAAATGAACCAACTTATAACAAACAAATGTATAATAAATAAAAAAATAGTTAAATTGGAAAGAGGGAGGTAGCCCAAATCTTCCATGGATGGTAATATTTTTTTAGAAACGATCAAGTAAACTATATATTCCATATATTTAATATAAATTAAATTTAACTATATATAGGACTATCACAATCAATTTTAGAACATAGTAAATTAAACGTTTGATCAAAAAATTGTTATTTTTTTAAATGTAAAATAGTTTAATATAGAACTTATAGATACATATATTTAATATAAATTAATGATAATAAATGAATTATTTGTAATTAATCATAATTAATAAATTCAAATTAATTGTGACAAGCTTAAAAGATGACAAATGTCAAAATTCTAGACATGTCTTACTTTTTTATTAGAGCACAAGAAAAAGATTACAAGATAAACAAATATATTTTTAATACAAACTTAAGTTTATTAGTACATTGATGAATATTATGACCTATAATCCATGTTCGTGAAACATCTCCATACCTATCTCACCCTGCAATATAGCATACCTTTAGTATATATATATGAGTTATGACGAATACATTCATAAATAAATGCCGACATACACACAAAGTTGTTTATATGCGTGATTCAGTTATCTTGAATAAGAATTTTGTTCAACATTTGAAGACTATAAAAATCGTGTTTTAAGAAGTGAAGTGTTACACTAACAAGAAAAGTATAAACTTTTTTTCTTTTCCGTGTGTGCTACAATTCCAAATAAAATATAAACGTTTCTTTTTATACAAATACATGTGTCAAAATATCGTGAAGTTTGTACTAAATTAGTACTAAAATGTTAAAGGCTACAAATTTTGAAATTAGTTCTAAATTATTTTTCCAATCAAATGTAGAACCGTTACTTAGTTATTTGCCAACCAGTGACGAATCCAGATATATCCTGCAGAATTTTGTTAATATATATTTATGGATTCGCCACTATAGTCAATTGCTACGATGGTCGCTTAATCTTTGTGACATTTCTAACGAAAGCTTGATTAAGATTCTTTACTGATATTTTCTGACTAACAATAACAATAAACAATGAAATAAGGATGGGTAGGAGATGGAGAGAAAACTACCTTGAGCAATCGTAGTTCTTATCAACGGGAGGAAATGTCGAGCGGACCCCACATTTCATAGGTAAAAGAGTGATTCTTTTTGGATCATAAGTTAACAATCTCGTCACTTGTTTCACACAGTTGCACATAGCCACACGATCATCCTTGGTTTTCCCCATCTTTTGAAGATTCGCGACTGACGAGCAACACAAACCCGATGGTTCTAGACCCGTTATGTAACTAATGCATGGTGCTAACATGGTTGCAACTCTTGGACAAGATGGGGCCGCGTGCACCATCAGGTTCCATGACACTAGCAGTAAACCAATTGTGATGAACCACATTATGCGAGTACAATCCATTCTTTGAGATGGTAGAGTCATTAAAGATTGATTTAATGCCACGTTTTTTTTTATATTAGCATTAACCGTTATCTTATATGGTATATATGTAATGTAGCCAATGTATATTCTAATACGTTACGTAAACCATCATGCAGGAGGCGTGTTTTCATTTTGTCACACCTTAACGCAAGTGTCTAATAAAAAACCTAACGGAATTCACTAGTAACGATCACATATTATCAATAATATTTTTTTGTTCTAAGTTAGAAGCTTCGTTTTATTTCATAACACGCCGGAGTTAGACAGACCGTCGGTATAAAAAAAGGTAAAATGCAAAAATAAATATCGTTTTACAGTGTGTGGTACGTAAAAGGATTTAGAAACATAAACAAATTATATATATATATATATATATATATATATATATATATATATATATATATATATATATATATATATATATATATATATATAACTTCTAGCCCTGATGCTTCGGTAAGACTAGCTCCGGCAAGTGCAACCTTGCGTCAGACCGAAACCACGAGCAGTAGGCCAAGCTGATGTCATCAAACCGCCAGTACGAGAAGCGCCAATCGTATCACGTGCTCGCCTGACATAAAGCGCCTGACAGAAAGGCTAAAGGGACTGTACCACGTGGTACAGCAGGAAAAGCACTGAGAGCTTGCCAACTACCTGCTGGGTATTAGGGTGGTGCCGAAGGCGCCACCTGTAGACCAGATTTACCAAGGGGATGAATATAGTACGCCGAAAGAAGCATCAATCTATTATCCAAGGGATAATAGACCGATGCACCAGGTAGTATAAAAAGAGTCAGACCCATTCTAGGAAAGGGGACTGGAACCTAAAACACTCTAGATCAAGAACATTCTTCTTAAATGTTCTTGATTATTCTTTCATCTTAAATATTGCATTTATTACTACTCACATTCTAGAAGATAACCTTAAATCCCTGTGATGAATACTTATTCTCACGCCCGAGCCTTATAGGGGAAATCTCCCCGATAAGCTTAGACGTTTATTTCCTGTGCAGATTTCTAGCTAGAAGATACATCTCTTGAAGATTGTTCGTGGTATAAATCCCCGCGGATTTTTACTTCAACATGCGTCATTACAAAACTTCAATATTACGTTAATATCCTTGTAAAAATCAAAATTAAGTTAATATCCTTCTAAAACATGAAAAATTCTCATATATATCCAAAATAATAAATTAATAATATTTAAATGATTTTAATATTTAAATTATTCATCTAAATATTAAATAAATGATTTTAAATATTCTAAATTATTGAATAAATCAATAAAACTAATCCAAATGTTTATTTAAACAAATATGTCAATGAAGAATGAAATAACGAATGAACTGAATAGATTAAATTCAACGAATAAATTGTTTTAAACATATATTACAAAACATTAATCAATCAAGACGAGGAAGTTTTGCAACCTTTTTATTCCGGTTAATGCTCAAAATTATAGAAAAATCAAGCTCTTTTAAATCTACATTGCGAGTTTATGAAATTGAGATACATTGGTTAATGTTGAATTAAACCTAACATATTTGAGCAAAAAGTTTAATTAATATTTAGATGAATAATTTAAATATTAAAATTATTTAAATATTATTAATTTATTTTTTTGGATATATATGAGAATTTTTCATGTTTTGGAAGGATATTAACGTAATTTTGATTTTTCAAGGAATTGACGTAATATTAAAGTTTTATAAGGATATAGATGTAATTTTCTCTAAAAGAAATTACTCGGTATCAAATTACTCAAAACCAATACATCAATTACCACTTTAGTAAATACATTATTTATTTATTTCTATTTAAAAAAAGAAACAAGAATAAAAAAAAAAACAAGAACTGTTGTTAATTTTAATATTATTGGGTCATATAAATATCATTGTGATTTACTTGAGACACGAATAAATGGGAGTAGGCTGGGGCCGAGAAGGGGCCACCACTCGTCGGGGTATGGGAGCCACCCAAAACGGTACTTTTAGCTCATCATATTGATTACCCAATTTACCAACCAGGAGATCCCACGAAATATGTATAGGTTGCAATGTTCGGAGATCCCACCAAACATATATCACTTATTACACAAATTTTTTAATTAAGGAAAGGATATATGTTTTTGTAACAAAAAGGATTTAAAATTTATTTTTCGTAAGAAAAGTGAATTATTAATGTGAGAATTTATTTTTTGCAAGAACTATCACCAAAAATGTTAAATAAATTTTAATTTGGTTCTTTCACAAGTAAAATCTTTTGAAGATTTAAAAATTTAGGTTATAAATGTTAAAAACCAAAAATTACATGTAAATTACCGTAAAAGAATTTTTCCGTTCATATATAATTATTCATCCTTTACGGGAAAACATTCATATGTGAACAATTCTAATTCGTTTTAATTTTTAATAATCTTTTTTCAAGTTTTAAGTTTTTTCTAAATTTTTAACATTGATTAATTTGTAAATGTCCATAGATGTAATCACATGTAAATTAACATTTTTTTATTTATAGTTTTCGCAGTTTTCACAAAACAACAACAAAACATAGTTTTCGTATGATTCCGTAAGAAAAAAAAGAGCATAATTTTTATATATGTTTTAGGAAAAGGTAACATAAAAAACACAACATTTATTTTATGATTTTATTAGAATTAGTGACATGCATAGCCTTCCGGGTTGAGATGTTATCGTTAGTAACCGACTCACGTATAGACGGGACATGATCGATTTTGAAGGATCTTTTACGCTATACGATCCTTTCGTTTCAATGTTTCATGAATTCCCCTATTTGTTAGAAGTCTATTGTATCAATTACATCTAGTTAATCTTTTTGACCATTGTTAGTTCTGCTAATTTTTTTAAACATTTACGCCATTAAACATTACTTAGCGGAACTTGTTATCCAAATTAGTAATTAATTAGTATATGAATATTCTAGAAGTATTAGGTATTTGTATTATGTTAAGTTTATGTTTTCTTTTAGTTGTAGTTATCTACAAATAAGGTTTACTTGCCTTGCAAGGCAATGCTAGATTAGAATGGAATTAGGAGGTTGTTTCTTAATCTAGTTCTAACTAGGATTTACCCCTCAACTATAAATAAAGGTGAGGGGGGTGAGACTTAAACCTTGTATCAAACTTTTCTTTTCCTTAATGAGAGTCGTCTAATATTCTCATACTCTAGGTTTCTTTTCTTCTTTCTTGTTCATTATCCACCACCATTAATTGAAGATTCTTGTATATCACGGGTTCCCTCAGGTTTGTTGAGGTAGAAATTCCAACAAGTGGTATCAGGGCCACGGTTCGTGGTTCTTCTGAGGTGAACAGTTTCAAGAATTTTCGTAATTTTTCGGCCAGACTGGCGCAATTGTGGGAAAACGCGATCTCGGGTTCGTTAATCGTTGGATCGTCACGAAAATTGATTTGTAGGTTCCCAACACATATATCTACAATATGACAGAATGAGTTTTTGATCAGAGGTGTGTAACAAAAGATATACGTTGTCGAAGTTGGCTGCAAAATTTGGAAAAAAAAACTGGTTCAACAAGTTCTTGGATTGTTTGCACGAGTCGGTTTTTGATTCGTGGGTTGTTTAAAGATCCAAGTTTGTGTTTTTGGTGGCTGGTTGAATTCGCAAGGGATATTTGAGTTGAATACGAGTTTGGTTTTGAACTCGTGGGTTGTAGATTCAATTTTTGCGGGTTGGTTTATCGAAGAAAGAAGATGTTTGTGGGGTTGTTTCTTAAACCATAAACTAGGGTTTAGTTTGTGAGGGTTGTTACTTGAGCAGAAAGCAAGAAGAAGGTTACTAGGGTTTTGTGGGGTCTAACGTGTACCACAAAATCTAGGGTTTTGCAAGGCTAACTTTGGTGTCAAGTTAGTGTTCCAGATTGCTTACGTATTCCACAAGGTTCGTGGAGGTGTTTGGTTATTATCCCAAGATTGCAAGAGAGGAAGGAAAGGAAGGGGTTGCTAGGGTCCTTGGGTGATCGAGGTTATCTGCGTATCAAGATACGGTGTTGTTCTTGGGGAGCATTTTATCGGTTTCAAGAAGGATAAAAAACGGTACCGGAGTTATAAGGTTCTTGTGTTCCAAGTTTAATTTGTTTTTTTTTCGTGGTAAGTTACGAGTTTTGTAACTTAGGAGCAAGTAGGAGATTGGGGTGCTTGGATAATCGTCTTTAGGGTTTTCTAAAGGGATACAATTTTCAAGAAGGAGTAACGAAAGGATAAATCCGCAGGTGCGGTGTGGTTAGAGTCATTGTATATGACTAACTCTTTGGAAACGAGGGTACCGATGGAAGATGGTTCAACCGACATTCTCAAGGGTGTGTGTTACATTCCGAAGTCGGGGAGGAGGTTGGTATCTTTGGGTATGTTGGAGAAAGAGGGATACACCACGGTGATGCAAGATGTAGGTTCCATTACTGTTTTGGAACAAGGACAAAGAGTTGTGTATACTCCTTGGAAGGTTGTGTGGAGGCTGGTGATACAAATTCTGGAAAACATGTCGAGTTTGAGGTGGAATCATTGGGACATCAAGGTGAGTTGGTCGGTGGTCATCACGAAGCCGAGGTAGATCAGGGGAGTAGTGATGAGGGGAAAGGTGAGGAGCCTCGGTTACAGAATCTGGGGATAGCTTCTAAACTGGTGTGGTTTAGGTATCAAATGATAGGGCTAGGGGAACACACATGTAAAAGGATACTTGCTTGGAGTAGCAAGGCTGAAATCAAGGATACCAAGGGTTTGCCAGAGAAGGTTTTCGACATGGAGGGTCTCACAAACAAGGTTACTGGTATGGTGATATTCAGGGAGAAGGGTAGTCGAACCCTGGGGGTGTCTCAGTCGAGGTATGTGCAAGGTATTTTGCGTCATTACAAAATGAGGAATGGCGGTTCGGAATTTATGTCACTGGGTGGACGCTTCAAGGTTACATTGAAGGTTTATATGGAGAATGAATGGGATGTGGAAAAGATGTGTAAGGTTCCACATGCGGATGTTGTAGGGAACTTTATGGTATACACTAGACCGGATATTGCGACCGCGATGAGTTTTGTGAAAGGATATGCAGAGGTGGGTCTAGTGTATGGAGGGTATCAAGGTGAACATGGAATGTTGACGGTTTCAGGGACCCTGACGAGGGTATGTTGAAGACCGGGTATGTGTTCAAGGTAAAGGCATGTGCGGTTCAGCACATGGTTACTACAACGGGGGAGTATGTGATGCTTACAAGAGGATTAGAAGAAAATATGTGGCCTAAGGGTTTCCTAATCAAGCTGGGAGAAGACTTTTAAGAAGAAGGTGGTTCCAGGACCGAAGTTCAAGCATTGCATGGATTACATGGATATGCTTAGTATCGGGGTTATCTAATACTTAGAATAAGGTGGAGACTTAAGAGTCTGCTCAACCTCCTCCAATCTCTTCAATTCCCCCACCATAAGATCCTATTCAGACTGGCTTATTGTCTTCATGCCTGGGGCAACAGCAGGGGTCTTCACCGCTTCAGCTAAAGCAGAATTTTCTTCACCTACCTTTTCCAATTCGGTGAGGGTATCAGCTAACTGCACAGTCAATCTCTTGCAGTACCTGGTAACCCTCCTCCGTTGGCGGTAGTAGAAGCATGCCTTGCGAGACAGGGAGGCACTGGTCTTTTCCAAAGAAGCAATCATCGCATTCTTCTCCCCTAACTCAGTCTTTTGCTCAGCAAGACGCTGCTGAAGCTTCGAATATCTCCTCAAAAGTTTACCATGGCGGGCCCTGAGAACAGTACCCCCTACAGCCACTTGGGTTAGCATCAAATCCATCCTCGCCATCACCACCTCATCAGTCTTCTTCTCCCAGCGCTTTGTCTCTGCCGGAGTCGCAAAATGGTCAAGCATACTCCGACAGATATCTATGTCTTGCATACTGCTGCTGGGGACGGCATCCCAAGCCGGGACATAAGGACCCTCGACATCGTCAGATGAGGGGGGAACAGAACCCCTAGGAGAAAGAAGGGCAATCTCCTCAAAATGATCAGCCCTATCACCCTGGGGGCATTCCTCAGAAATGTGGCCACTCTCACCACATTTGTAACAACTTCTGTCACCACCACTACCTTCAAAAACCTCCTGGTCCTGCACCATAACCTCCGGTTCAACAGACCTCTGCACAATGACCTCCGGCTCAACCACTGCCGGACTAACAGACCCCTCCTGCCTAGTAGGACTCTGTACCATAGCCTCCGGCTCGGTCATCATAGGAATGACCATTTCCTCCGGCCCAACAGAACCATGCACTGTGGCTTCCGGTTCAGTCACCACCGGAGGGATCATCTCCTCCGGACCAGCAGGTCTTTCACCTACAAGGATCAATTAAAATAACAGAATAAGTAAGAGACCGTGACACATGTGCAATGGAAAACCAAGGGAAAACCCTTACCGGAGGGGGAAGCAGAAGAGGAAGCAGCCTGACGTGCTCCATCCATCTCCTCCAAATTTTGGGGAGTAGGGTCTGCGGGAGTGACAGTAACAGACTCTGCGGAGCACCAAAAATCAGACTGACGAATAGACTCAGAAGAAGAGGAGGATAACACTATAACTGAAGGAAGAGAAGAGCAGGGTGAGGCCGGAAAAAAGGGATAAACAACACGACCAGACCCTGACCACTCCTCCTCCTCTTCGGAAGTAAGGTCAATATGTGTACCTTTTCTTGCAGCCTTCTTATGCCGGTGGGACTTACTGCTGGAGGCTTCGGTCCGAACCCTCTTTCTTTTCTTGGGAACAGAAGTCTCGGCTACTGCCTCCTCAGTCGACGCTGCCAGAGCAGCAGGAAGTAGTGAGCGTAAAGTAGCCGAAGGCTCCACAAACCTGCCGCCTACCTGCTCGATTATCCCCTTCTCTTCAACCGCCAGCACAACCCGAGGGAAGTGAACACCCTCCAAGCTATCAAGTTGCAGATACTCCAGAAGCGTCAACGCTAATAAAGTAGAAAAACATATATGAATAGCGGAAATAGAGAAAGAACGACAAAGGAAAAGACAGGAAACTCACATTGGCTCCCAATAGCGATGGAAGGTTTGAGATTTAAAGGAACCCAGTTCCGGCACACGCCGGCCAAAATTAGCACCTCAGTGGGATAGGAGCGAACGTGGAGAGGGTTCTCCAAGATAAGCTCCATCTGGGCCCACTCTGCGTCGGTAAGAGCAGGAGCGTCATCCTTGAAACCTCCTGCAGTAACGGATCGCCAAGGTTTGGCAATAGGAGCAACAGAAGCGTCTACCCAAAAGAAGGACTCCTTCCACTTCTTAAGCCCGGTAGGAACAAAGGAAAAACAATCCCTCTTTGCCCAGCGTTCAACCATAAACCAGTCACCATTGCGAGCCAGCCTGTAAAACTGGCGCCACAGATTAAGAGTGGCGTTGAAACCCAGCGCCCGGCACAGGATCTCAAAAGACATAATCCTGAGAACGCCCAGGGGATTCATCTGGATGGGAGTAATCTGGTAAAACTCAATCACTGAAAGAAAGAACTCAGTAAAAGGCAGACGGAGGTTCGAGAATTCAAACCATTTGCAATACATGGCGATGAATCCCGAAGGACAATCCAACACCGTGTCCTTGACACGGGGCGCCCTGGCACGCCAGCTGGCAGGTAACTCATATAACGCAGAAAACTTCTGGAAATCTTTCTGAAGAAGAGTGCAATAAGAAATAGAAAGATCAGACTTACCCATTGTAGCGGGCGGAGTATAGGCAAAACAACGAGCAATAGTGGAAAAAAGGAGGAATAAATGGTTAAGGATTTGGAATTCTGGGCAAGAAAAAAAAGAAAGGAAGAAGAAGATTTAAGAAAAGGGGTAAAAGAAAACAACGAGAAAGATTTAAGCTTAAATAAGAAAAATCAGGAGGAGTGTAGGATAACCGTAGCGGCGCACGATAGGCACGAATCCCGAAAATCAAGGAGCGTCTGAAACTGTCAGAAAAGCGCGTGAGGGTCAAAAGCACGTCTGGAGACAGGCGCGTGAAGGAAAACGAAACGGCGGCATTAATGGGAGAAGTGACTTTGCAATGATAACTGACACAGGCACGTTTTCCCTTTGGGGTTATCAACGCAGCATGCAACGGCTACATTAATGGCCATGACAAGACAGCGCTTGACCCTTCACAAAAATGATAAGTCACCATGAGACAGAGCAACGGTCAAAGAGGAAATTAGAAGAGTCTAGTTTAACGGTACTAGGGCTCCGTCATACTAGACTGGGGGGGGGGGGGGGGGGGGGGCATGTTGGAGTATATGTTAATGGGCTAATGGCTTGTGTATGCTTCCAACTTGACACCTTTTGCTATTGTGTACACCGGATTCAGAGATGTTCTATTGAGTACCATATAGTGACTAATTTATTCTTTTGAAGACACGTTTAACCTTTTCTTTAAGTAGCCGGTTACCTTCTAGTTTTTTAATATTAATTTATCTATATGGCATTCCATTTCATCAAAAACATTCCATGTCATCAAAGGGTATACTTATATTCATTTTTACTATTTTTTTCTACTCTATCTCTCTCTCCTTTTCTTCTTCTACACCTAACACCAAACACTAAATTTTGAATTCATCAATCAATATAAATATCAAGAAATGATTAATTAATCAAAAAAAAAGAAGGTATGATTCTTCCTTGTTTCTTCCTTGTTTCAACTGGTTGTGGTGATGATGATGGTGATGATGATGGCGGCGGATCTGTGTGGTGAAGATGGTAGCGGCGGATCTGTGTGGTGATGATGGTGGCGGCGGAGGTGCGATGACACCAAACACCAAACACCAAAAAAAGGACGGATCTGTGTGGTGATGATGATGGCGGCGGAGGTGGTGGTGGTTAGGTCAACAAGTTGTGGTTTATTTACGGCGAAATGGAACTCGACCGCCATTTTTTCCGGCGACCTGCAACATGATGGGGGTTGTTGAACATCACCTCTTATAATAACCAAAAAGAAAATATTTTCTTTCTAACTTCTCACAGATCCACTCACCACACCTCTTTTTTGTTTGAAAAACATCACCAGAAACTTACCTCCATGTGAATTTACAAATCTTGAATGTATTATTTTGTGTTTTTATTAGATCTCATTCTCTATATCACAAGTTTGTTTGATTTTTAGGTTGATTTTGATATTTTCTTTTTTGATACTGTCAGGGGATTTTGTGGTAAACTAGTTCTTTTTTGGTGTAGTTTTGTGATTGAATAATGCTTGAATTTCTGGAAAAATGGAGTAAAATCAGATCTAAACAGATAAAAACGTATTGAATCAAGATGAATACTTAATATTTTTAAAGTTAATGCATAAAATAAAACAATAAAAATCAGATCATTATGGTTTTCTTTTTACATAATCGGATTAATGACGGTGGAAATGATTCGAAATAAAAAAGGGGTTTTATAAAATTGGATATAAAAAACGGGTTGACATTTAGGTTAAATAGGTAAACTACGTGGCAGCTGAGGTGGACAAAACTCTTACGTGGCAGCTGAGGTGGACAAAAACATAATTAACTTGTTACACGTAGACTTTTTGTAGGTAAACGGTTACCACGTGTACTCAAAAGAATAAATTAGTCACCATATGGTACTCAATAGAACATCTCTGAATCCGGTGTACACAATAGCAAAAGGTGTCAAGTTGGAAGCATACACAAGCCATTAGCCCTATGTTAATATACTCCAAAAAGGGCAACTTCTAGCCCTGATGCTTCGGTAAGACTAGCTCCGACAAGTGCAACCTTGCGTCAGACCGAAACCACGAGCAGTAGGCCAAGCTGATGTCATCAAACCGCCAGTACGAGAAGCGCCAATCGTATCACGTGCTCGCCTGACATAAAGCGCCTGACAGAACGGCTAAAGGGACTGTACCACGTGGTACAGCAGGAAAAGCACTGAGAGCTTGCCAACTACCTGCTGGGTATTAGGGTGGTGCCGAAGGCGCCACCTGTAGACCAGATTTACCAAGGGGATGAATATAGTACGCCGAAAGAAGCATCAATCTATTATCCAAGGGATAATAGACCGATGCACCAGGTAGTATAAAAAGAGTCAGACCCATTCTAGGAAAGGGGACTGGAACCTAAAACACTCTAGATCAAGAACATTCTTCTTAAATGTTCTTGATTATTCTTTCATCTTAAATATTGCATTTATTACTACTCACATTCTAGAAGATAACCTTAAATCCCTGTGATGAATACTTATTCTCACGCCCGAGCCTTATCGGGGAAATCTCCCCGCTAAGCTTAGACGTTTATTTCCTGTGCAGATTTCTAGCTAGAAGATACATCTCCTGAAGATTGTTCGTGGTATAAATCCCCGCGGATTTTTACTTCAACATTTGGCGCCATCCGTGGGACCTTTATTCAACGATAGTTGGAGCGAAAACACAGACACATGGATACCCCACTGTCGTCGGGGATATCCACCCTTGTGCCTACTGTTCAGCCATCAACCAACGTTATAGAGCCACCCATATCTCAACCACACTATTCCACACCATGTCAATCGATACCGCACCTTTCAATGCCACCTTTATCGCCACCTGTACTAAACACCACAAGATACGAGGCAGCGCCCCAGAGCGGCGGTAATGAAATTACCCCAGAATTCGTTATCAGCAATTTCGAACGCCTGCGAGGGCTGATGAACACGTATGTGCAAAGGGAAAGACAACGAGGGGTGGACATTGAACTCTCGTATGGAGATGCCAACGAGATTAACGTGACCAACGGGTCAACTACCCCATCTCCAATAAGAACGAGTCAGGGGGAACGGAGAGAAGAGCATGTAAGTCCGTTGCAGGGACGGAACCTCTTTGGAAGAACGGGTCAGGCAATCTTCACCCAAACACCAGGCATAGGATTAAGCCAGAGAGGGAACACCGTACTCCCACCGTCACAGGCAGTCTACATGCCTCTACAATCTACACTGCCACCTCCTAGGGTGTTTTTCGATCTACCTCCGGGTAACTTGACACCGCTATATACACAGGGGAATGGAATTCCACTTTTCTCATCAGGGTATTTAGCTTCGGCAGAATATAACCCTAGTAGTTGGGCATTACCTCCGGAACATGCTCAAACCTTGGCGGAAAGATATGAAGCCGAAGACTTGGCTAGACCGTATCATCGGCAGAAGGAGGCAAAGTTTGTAAAGCGAATCGCGGAATTGAAGTTCCCTCCTAAAATTAAAATGCCATCCAATGTGAAGATGTATGACGGGACCCAGGACCCTGATGACCATCTAAGCATCTTTGCCGGGGCGGCTGAAGTAGAGCAGTGGTCTATGCCGGTTTGGTGTCACATGTTCGTACAAACATTAATAGGAGCAGCCAGGCTGTGGTTCGACAGCCTTCTTCCAGCAAGCGTCAGCGGTTTTGAGGACCTGCAGCAGAAGTTCAGGGTTAACTTCATGCAACAGAAAAGGTATGAAAAAGATCCCGTGGAGATACACAACATTAAACAGAGGGAGGATGAGACTCTCCGGAGGTTCATGGAGAGGTTTAATAGAGAAAGTCTGCAGATCAAAGGGGGCAACCGAAGGAATGAGGGTGTCAGGCTTCATGCATGCCATCCGAAACAAGCAGCTCATCGAAAGACTAAATAACCAAATCCCCAGAACGGTGGAAGAAATGATGGAGAGGGTTCAAGACTTCATCAGAGGGAAGGAGGCGGCTTCTCTAACAGAGGAGGGAAGCTCGCGAAGGGTAATCAGGGAAGAAAGACGGAACAGTTGGAAAAGTGGAAACATACGAGATATCCCGGCTTCACGAAATGAGAAGTCTCCTCCGAAGCCGAGGGCCTTTACTCCACACGTACACCCGTACTCACCAGATGGCAGGCCCAAGAATATATTCCAACTCTTATCCAAGACTCCCTGCGAGATATACTCTACCGAACCCATCTGTCAGAAGTTCCCTATACCCCCGCCTATGACAGGGCACCCGGAGAAGAAGAACGCCGATAGATATTGCGAGTTTCATCAAGGCAACGGTCATAACACCAACGACTGTTACCAACTTAAGAAACATATAGAGGAAGCAGTGCGCTCCGGACAATTGCGCCATCTCTTGACGGAGATAAGGTCAGGGGCCAAGCAAGGTGGGAGAAATAATCGACAAGATAACCGGAACGGGCAAAAGAGCAAGTCCAAGGAAGTCCACATGGTTGATTATGGAAATGTTGAAACTCGCGGAGAGTTGAACGAACGGAGAAGGAGAAGGCCGGAGGCTTTCAACTGGATGAACCAACCGATAGCCTTCCCACCCTTAAGCGAATACTTCCCTTCGCAAGATCCAATTGTTATAGAGGGAAGGTTTGGCAATTATCCGGTGCAGAGAATCTATGTAGACACAGGTAGCTCAACGGAAGTAATATATGAGCACTATTTTCGCAAGCTAAACTCGAAGTACAGGCGGAGCTCCGAAAGACGAGGACGCACCTTCAGAGCTTCACGGGAGAAGTATCATGTCCGATGGGAGAGATAGAGTTACCTCTCACCCTGGGGCGATACCCCAGGATGAGAACGGAAATGATGACTTTCTTAGTAGTGCGGGCTCCGTCAACATATGATGTCATTCTGGGAAGACCGGGACTATTTTTGTTGGGAGCGGTCGCTTCACCGCTCCATTCATCATTAAAATTCCCAACCCCACATGGAGTAGCCACTGTAAGGTCCGATAAGAACAGAAGAGTGGAATGCCACGAGGTCCGGCCATCGCTAGGCCCAAAGAAGGAGACAGACGATCCTGAGGAAAAGTTGGTTATAAATCCAAAATTCCCAGAGCAAACCGTTGCCATAGGATCTTCCTTGTCACAGAAATGCAAGGAACAATTGTTCACCCTACTCAGTAACAGTTTAGATGTTTTCGCATGGCAGCCTGCGGATATGACAGGCGTGCCAAGAAGTGTAGCTGAGCACAGACTCAAGGCATACCCCAGCATAGAACCTGTTAAGTAGAAGAAGAGGGGAATGGCTCCTGCCATGACTAAGGTCGTTAGAGAAGAAGTGACTAAACTGGTCAAAGCGGGCATACTCCGAGAAACAAGATACCAAACGTGGGTCGCGAATCCAGTCATGGTGGCAAAAAGCGATAAGTCGTGGAGAATGTGCATCGACTTCAAAGACATAAACAAGGCGTGTCCTAAAGATAATTACCCATTGCCAGAGATCGATTGGAAGATAGACTCACTGATGGGATTCAAATACAAATGTTTCCTCGACGCATACCAAGGGTACCATCAAATCCAGATGGCAAAGGAGGATGAGGACAAGACTGCATTCTACACAGACTTCGGAATTTTTTGCTATAAGAAAATGCCATTCGGATTGAAGAACGCCGAAGCCACCTATCAAAGGCTTATCGACCGGACATTCCGGAGCCAGATAGGAAAAAACTTGGAGGCTTACGTCGATGATTTGGTAATCAAAAGTAATCAGGAGGAGGAGATGATATATGACATTGCCGAAACATTCAAGAACCTCAGAAGCATCAACATGAAGCTAAACCCGAAAAAGTGTACCTTCGGAGTAGAAGAGGGAAAGTTCTTAGGGCATGTCATAACAGAGAAAGGAATTAAAGCTTGCCCAGAGCAAGTACGGGCAGTAGCAGAAATGAAATCCCCCAGGAGTTTAGGGGAAGTACAAAGCTTAAATGGGAAGCTGACGGCACTTAACCGCTACCTCTCGAGGTCAGCGGAGAAGTCACTTCCTTTCTTCAAAACCCTAAAGAAATGCGTAAACGTGAAAGATTTTGAATGGACTGCGGAAGCCGAAGAAGCATTCGTTAATATGAAGGGATACTTACAACAGCTGCCCACGCTAGTTGCTCCGGCACCTGGACGGGAAATCCTGGTCTATTTGGCAGCGTCGCCAGAAACTGTTAGTGCAGTCTTAGTCACTGAACTCGAAAGGAAGCAGAAGCCCGTATACTTTGTCAGTAGAGCCTTACAAGGGGCGGAGCTAAATTATCCACCAATGGAAAAACTAGCACTCTCCTTGATACACGCGGCAAGAAGGCTCAGGAGATACTTCCAAGCTTACCATATCGTAGTCCTAACCGAATTACCAATCAAGGACATCCTGGAAACTCCAGAACGTTCGGGACGCCTGGCCAAATGGGCAATAGAGTTGGGAGCATTTGCTATCGAGTATCGGCCAAGGCAGGCAATGAAGGGGCAGATCTTGGCGGATTTCTTAGCGGAAATACCGTTGCCCCCAGCTCCTACCCAGCAAAGTCATGAAAGGACAAAAAGACCAGAACAAGAGGGCCAAAGGAGCCCCGGGGAAGCAAAGGAAACATGGACCTTGTTCACGGACGGAGCGTGTAACTCAACCGGAGCAGGGGCAGGGGTTCTTTTAATCAACCCCGACGGGGCAGAATTCACTTACGCCCTCAAATTCAGTTTTCCCAGCACCAATAACGAATCAGAATATGAAGCACTCTTGGCTGGGCTCAGGATAGCAGCAAAAATGAAAGTGAAGCATTTGGAGGTAAGCGTGGATTCCTCCCTGGTAGCAAACCAAGTGAACGGTGACTTTGAGACAAAAGGGGAGTCCTTGGTTAAATACAAGGAATTAGTAGACAAGTTAAAAGTAAGCTTCCGGAGCTTCAATATAAAGCAAGTACCAAGAGAAGAAAATGTGAAGGCAGATGCAGCAAGCAAGCTAGCCTCATTAACAAACTTAACCTTCCCTCACACATCAAAAAACGTGTTGGTCGAAACACTAAAAGAAAAGTCGATTGACGCCAAGGAAATACATGCTATCATAGAAGAAGAAGGGCCTTGCTGGATGACACCCATCATACGATTTCTGAAGGATGGTTCTCTGCCAAACGATCAAACCGAAGCCAGGAAAATCAGGGCCAAAAGCCCTATGTACTTCCTCGATGGAGAAACCCTACAAGAAATCGTATTTAATGCCGTTTCTTAGGTGTGTCGGACCAATGCAGGCGAATTACGTTATCCGAGAGGTGCATAACGGGGCATGTGGGATGCAATCTGGGCCAAGAGCCACGGTAGCAAAGATTATGAACCTAGGGTATTACTGGCCCTCGATGTATCGGGATGCAACTGACGAGATCCAAAGATGTATCAGTTGCCAGCGATACTCGCCAGTGCCTAAATTGCCTAAACACTCCCTAGTTTCTGTAACCTCAGCATGGCCGTTTCAACAATGGGGTATTGACATAGTGGGCCCCTTTCCGGTATCCGCCGGAGGAGTAAAATTTCTGTTGGTAGCAATAGACTACTTCACTAAATGGGTAGAAGCAAAGCCATTAGCGTCAATTACCGGACCTCAAATCAAAAAAAATTGTTTTTGAAAACATAGTGTGCAGGTTTGGTTTGACAGGGATCCTAATATCAGACAATGGGAAGCAGTTCGCTGACAACCCACTTAAGTCATGCTGCAAAGAAATGAAGATCCAGCAGAAGTTTACATCCGTGGCCCACCCACAAGCCAATGGCCAAGTAGAACGCGCTAACAGAAGCATAGTGGAAGGAATCAAAACTCGCCTAGATAAGGAAGGAAGCAGCTGGTTGGATCACTTGGTACACGTCCTATGGGCTCACCGAACAATGGTCAAAACAAGCAATGGCGAAACCCCTTTCAGCCTGACTTACGGAACTGAAGCGGTTATCCCCGCAGAAATCGGAATGCCTACTCGAAGGGTGCAAAGCACGGAGGCCAATTCTGAAGACCTTCGCCTTCATTTAAACCTCCTGGAGGAGAGAAGGGAAATAACGGCCATTAACGAAGAAAGGTACAAAAGGCAAGTGGAGGAATATTACAACCAGAGAGTAAGATCCGCCACATTCAAACCGGGGGATTATGTACTCTGGAGCAACGAAGCTAGTCGGATTGAAAGCCAGGGCAAGCTAGGACCTAACTGGGAAGGCCCATACCAAGTGGCCGAGGCCTACGGGAATGGAGCATACAAGCTACAAATGGTCGGAGGAGACGTGGTCCCAAGGACTTGGCATGGAAACCTCCTCCGACGTTGCTACATGTAAGCAAATTAAATCGCCTGTAAACTTTTCTGTGAAAGCATGTAACGGCAGTGCCCGATTATCATTTATAATATACAAGCTATAGTTGCTGCCCGCTTCAGGGAGTAACAATTTTCTCAACACATGGCAAATTTCTAAGACCATTGATTAAATTATGATAGCAAGTAGTCAATGATAAGTAAATACCTAAGAGTATCATGCTCTTAGAAGCAAAGGGGAGAGTGCCCTCTCTAATAAACTCCATGTTAGTCTGATACTCTAATCCTAACATAGACAGGTTTGAGCAGCCTATGTAAAAAAAATAACTCCGGGCTGGTCTGAGAATATCCTAGTATCGAAAGGGTCGAGTAACCTCTCTAATTAACTCAGTAACAACGAAAAATATGTTATGGCATCATATAACACACGATACTCGTTTAAGTTATAGATGATATGTCCTAAGAAAATAATTATTATGATGAAGGACGCTTCTCAAAATAAATATTTAAACTTAGAGATAAAGTAAAACAAACATGCCATAATACAAGAAACCAGGTTATCATTGATATAAAATGGCCGAAGCCATAACAGTTACAAAATGGCCGAAGCCATGGTAGTTACACATTGGCCAAAGCCATTACAAAAACATACAAATTTGAGCCCTAGCAATCTAGGGCCGGAGGGGGAGCTGGATTCAAAGCCTTCAGTTCGTCAATAGACAAATGTGAGCTAGCCCGGAGGAGATCAAGGTAAGGAAAGGACAACTGGGGCAAGGCCGCCACTGCTTCTTCATATTTTTGATCAGCTTGGGGATCGAAGGATGGAATCGTTGTCATAGGCGCGCTAAGCTGGTGATAGCGATACCCCTTCCTTACCCCATCGACAAAGCCCGAAGCGATAGCGCAAACAGTGGCATGACCGTAAGGAGCAGAGAACTCGTGGCTGGAACGAAGCTTGTTAAGAAAACCTTGCATCCCATCACCCAACACCCAGTCCACCTTAGCCCGCAACCCTTCCCTGTCGGATACGACAACATTATAGTCTTCATTAAGCTTTGCCAGCTCATCTTGCAGCCTTTCCTTATCGGACAGGAGAGCACAGTTGGTCTCCTTAACTTGCTCAAGCTCGTCCTGCAGCGAATCAATGGTCCTCTTCACATCGGCCTCACCATGCTGCAGTCGAGACTTAAGAGTCTGCTCAACCTCCTCCAATCTCTTCAATTCCCCCACCATAAGATCCCATTCACACTGGCTTATTGTCTTCATGCCTGGGGCAACAGCAGGGGTCTTCACCGCTTCAGCTAAAGCAGAATTTTCTTCACCTACCTTTTCCAATTCGGTGAGGGTATCAGCTAACTGCACAGTCAATCTCTTGCAGTACCTGGTAACCCTCCTCCGTTGGCGGTAGTAGAAGCATGCCTTGCGAGACAGGGAGGCACTGGTCTTTTCCAAAGAAGCAATCATCGCATTCTTCTCCCCTAACTCAGTCTTTTGCTCAGCAAGACGCTGCTGAAGCTTCGAATATCTCCTCAAAAGTTTACCATGGCGGGCCCTGAGAACAGTACCCCCTACAGCCACTTGGGTTAGCATCAAATCCATCCTCGCCATCACCACCTCATCAGTCTTCTTCTCCCAGCGCTTTGTCTCTGCCGGAGTCGCAAAATGGTCAAGCATACTCCGACAGATATCTATGTCTTGCATACTGCTGCTGGGGACGGCATCCCAAGCCAGGACATAAGGACCCTCGACATCGTCAGATGAGGGGGGAACAGAACCCCTAGGAGAAAGAAGGGCAATCTCCTCAAAATGATCAGCCCTATCACCCTGGGGGCATTCCTCAGAAATGTGGCCACTCTCACCACATTTGTAACAACTTCTGTCACCACCACTACCTTCAAAAACCTCCTGGTCCTGCACCATAACCTCCGGTTCAACAGACCTCTGCACAATGACCTCCGGCTCAACCACTGCCGGACTAACAGACCCCTCCTGCCTAGTAGGACTCTGTACCATAGCCTCCGGCTCGGTCATCATAGGAATGACCATTTCCTCCGGCCCAACAGAACCATGCACTGTGGCTTCCGGTTCAGTCACCACCGGAGGGATCATCTCCTCCGGACCAGCAGGTCTTTCACCTACAAGGATCAATTAAAATAACAGAATAAGTAAGAGACCGTGACACAGGTGCAATGGAAAACCAAGGGAAAACCCTTACCGGAGGGGGAAGCAGAAGAGGAAGCAGCCTGACGTGCTCCATCCATCTCCTCCAAATTTTGGGGAGTAGGGTCTGCGGGAGTGACAGTAACAGACTCTGCGGAGCACCAAAATCAGACTGACGAATAGACTCAGAAGAAGAGGAGGATAACACTATAACTGAAGGAAGAGAAGAGCAGGGTGAGGCCGGAAAAAAGGGATAAACAACACGACCAGACCCTGACCACTCCTCCTCCTCTTCGGAAGTAAGGTCAATATGTGTACCTTTTCTTGCAGCCTTCTTATGCCGGTGGGACTTACTGCTGGAGGCTTCGGTCCGAACCCTCTTTCTTTTCTTGGGAACAGAAGTCTCGGCTACTGCCTCCTCAGTCGACGCTGCCAGAGCAGCAGGAAGTAGTGAGCGTAAAGTAGCCGAAGGCTCCACAAACCTGCCGCTTACCTGCTCGATTATCCCCTTCTCTTCAACCGCCAGCACAACCCGAGGGAAGTGAACACCCTCCAAGCTATCAAGTTGCAGATACTCCAGAAGCGTCAACGCTAATAAAGTAGAAAAACATATATGAATAGCGGAAATAGAGAAAGAACGACAAAGGAAAAGACAGGAAACTCACATTGGCTCCCAATAGCGATGGAAGGTTTGAGATTTAAAGGAACCCAGTTCCGGCACACGCCGGCCAAAATTAGCACCTCAGTGGGATAGGAGCGAACGTGGAGAGGGTTCTCCAAGATAAGCTCCATCTGGGCCCACTCTGCGTCGGTAAGAGCAGGAGCGTCATCCTTGAAACCTCCTGCAGTAACGGATCGCCAAGGTTTGGCAATAGGAGCAACAGAAGCGTCTACCCAAAAGAAGGACTCCTTCCACTTCTTAAGCCCGGTAGGAATAAAGGAAAAACAATCCCTCTTTGCCCAGCGTTCAACCATAAACCAGTCACCATTGCGAGCCAGCCTGTAAAACTGGCGCCACAGATTAAGAGTGGCGTTGAAACCCAGCGCCCGACACAGGATCTCAAAAGACATAATCCTGAGAACGCCCAGGGGATTCATCTGGATGGGAGTAATCTGGTAAAACTCAATCACTGAAAGAAAGAACTCAGTAAAAGGCAGACGGAGGTTCGAGAATTCAAACCATTTGCAATACATGGCGATGAATCCCGAAGGACAATCCAACACCGTGTCCTTGACACGGGGCGCCCTGGCACGCCAGCTGGCAGGTAACTCATATAACGCAGAAAACTTCTGGAAATCTTTCTGAAGAAGAGTGCAATAAGAAATAGAAAGATCAGACTTACCCATTGTAGCGGGCGGAGTATAGGCAAAACAACGAGCAATAGTGGAAAAAAGGAGGAATAAATGGTTAAGGATTTGGAATTCTGGGCAAGAAAAAAAGAAAGGAAGAAGAAGATTTAAGAAAAGGGGTAAAAGAAAACAACGAGAAAGATTTAAGCTTAAATAAGAAAAATCAGGAGGAGTGTAGGATAACCGTAGCGGCGCACGATAGGCACGAATCCCGAAAATCAAGGAGCGTCTGAAACTGTCAGAAAAGCGCGTGAGGGTCAAAAGCACGTCTGGAGACAGGCGCGTGAAGGAAAACGAAACGGCGGCATTAATGGGAGAAGTGACTTTGCAATGATAACTGACACAGGCACGTTTTCCCTTTGGGGTTATCAACGCAGCATGCAACGGCTACATTAATGGCCATGACAAGACAGCGCTTGACCCTTCACAAAAATGATAAGTCACCATGAGACAGAGCAACGGTCAAAGAGGAAATTAGAAGAGTCTAGTTTAACGGTACTAGGGCTCCGTCATACTAGACTGGGGGGGGGGGGGGGGGGGGGCATGTTGGAGTATATGTTTATGGGCTAATGGCTTGTGTATGCTTCCAACTTGACACCTTTTGCTATTGTGTACACCGGATTCAGAGATGTTCTATTGAGTACCATATAGTGACTAATTTATTCTTTTGAAGACACGTTTAACCTTTTCTTTAAGTAGCCGGTTACCTTCTAGTTTTTTAATATTAATTTATCTATATGGCATTCCATTTCATCAAAAACATTCCATGTCATCAAAGGGTATACTTATATTCATTTTTACTATTTTTTTCTACTCTATCTCTCTCTCCTTTTCTTCTTCTACACCTAACACCAAACACTAAATTTTGAATTCATCAATCAATATAAATATCAAGAAATGATTAATTAATCAAAAAAAAAGAAGGTATGATTCTTCCTTGTTTCTTCCTTGTTTCAACTGGTTGTGGTGATGATGATGGTGATGATGATGGCGGCGGATCTGTGTGGTGAAGATGGTAGCGGCGGATCTGTGTGGTGATGATGGTGGCGGCGGAGGTGCGATGACACCAAACACCAAACACCAAAAAAAGGACGGATCTGTGTGGTGATGATGATGGCGGCGGAGGTGGTGGTGGTTAGGTCAACAAGTTGTGGTTTATTTACGGCGAAATGGAACTCGACCGCCATTTTTTCCGGCGACCTGCAACATGATGGGGGTTGTTGAACATCACCTCTTATAATAACCAAAAAGAAAATATTTTCTTTCTAACTTCTCACAGATCCACTCACCACACCTCTTTTTTGTTTGAAAAACATCACCAGAAACTTACCTCCATGTGAATTTACAAATCTTGAATGTATTATTTTGTGTTTTTATTAGATCTCATTCTCTATATCACAAGTTTGTTTGATTTTTAGGTTGATTTTGATATTTTCTTTTTTGATACTGTCAGGGGATTTTGTGGTAAACTAGTTCTTTTTTGGTGTAGTTTTGTGATTGAATAATGCTTGAATTTCTGGAAAAATGGAGTAAAATCAGATCTAAACAGATAAAAACGTATTGAATCAAGATGAATACTTAATATTTTTAAAGTTAATGCATAAAATAAAACAATAAAAATCAGATCATTATGGTTTTCTTTTTACATAATCGGATTAATGACGGTGGAAATGATTCGAAATAAAAAAGGGGTTTTATAAAATTGGATATAAAAAACGGGTTGACATTTAGGTTAAATAGGTAAACTACGTGGCAGCTGAGGTGGACAAAACTCTTACGTGGCAGCTGAGGTGGACAAAAACATAATTAACTTGTTACACGTAGACTTTTTGTAGGTAAACGGTTACCACGTGTACTCAAAAGAATAAATTAGTCACCATATGGTACTCAATAGAACATCTCTGAATCCGGTGTACACAATAGCAAAAGGTGTCAAGTTGGAAGCATACACAAGCCATTAGCCCTATGTTAATATACTCCAAAAAGGGCAACTTCTAGCCCTGATGCTTCGGTAAGACTAGCTCCGACAAGTGCAACCTTGCGTCAGACCGAAACCACGAGCAGTAGGCCAAGCTGATGTCATCAAACCGCCAGTACGAGAAGCGCCAATCGTATCACGTGCTCGCCTGACATAAAGCGCCTGACAGAACGGCTAAAGGGACTGTACCACGTGGTACAGCAGGAAAAGCACTGAGAGCTTGCCAACTACCTGCTGGGTATTAGGGTGGTGCCGAAGGCGCCACCTGTAGACCAGATTTACCAAGGGGATGAATATAGTACGCCGAAAGAAGCATCAATCTATTATCCAAGGGATAATAGACCGATGCACCAGGTAGTATAAAAAGAGTCAGACCCATTCTAGGAAAGGGGACTGGAACCTAAAACACTCTAGATCAAGAACATTCTTCTTAAATGTTCTTGATTATTCTTTCATCTTAAATATTGCATTTATTACTACTCACATTCTAGAAGATAACCTTAAATCCCTGTGATGAATACTTATTCTCACGCCCGAGCCTTATCGGGGAAATCTCCCCGATAAGCTTAGACGTTTATTTCCTGTGCAGATTTCTAGCTAGAAGATACATCTCTTGAAGATTGTTCGTGGTATAAATCCCCGCGGATTTTTACTTCAACATGCGTCATTACAAAACTTCAATATTACGTTAATATCCTTGTAAAAATCAAAATTAAGTTAATATCCTTCTAAAACATGAAAAATTCTCATATATATCCAAAATAATAAATTAATAATATTTAAATGATTTAAATATTTAAATTATTCATCTAAATATTAAATAAATGATTTTAAATATTCTAAATTATTGAATAAATCAATAAAACTAATCCAAATGTTTATTTAAACAAATATGTCAATGAAGAATGAAATAACGAATGAACTGAATAGATTAAATTCAACGAATAAATTGTTTTAAACATATATTACAAAACATTAATCAATCAAGACGAGGAAGTTTTGCAACCTTTTTATTCCGGTTAATGCTCAAAATTATAGAAAAATCAAGCTCTTTTAAATCTACATTGCGAGTTTATGAAATTGAGATACATTGGTTAATGTTGAATTAAACCTAACATATTTGAGCAAAAAGTTTAATTAATATTTAGATGAATAATTTAAATATTAAAATTATTTAAATATTATTAATTTATTTTTTTGGATATATATGAGAATTTTTCATGTTTTGAAAGGATATTAACGTAATTTTGATTTTTCAAGGAATTGACGTAATATTAAAGTTTTATAAGGATATAGATGTAATTTTCTCTAAAAGAAATTACTCGGTATCAAATTACTCAAAACCAATACATCAATTACCACTTTAGTAAATACATTATTTATTTATTTCTATTTAAAAAAAGAAACAAGAATAAATAAAAAAAACAAGAACTGTTGTTAATTTTAATATTATTGGGTCATATAAATATCATTGTGATTTACTTGAGACACGAATAAATGGGAGTAGGCTGGGGCCGAGAAGGGGCCACCACTCGTCGGGGTATGGGAGCCACCCAAAACGGTACTTTTAGCTCATCATATTGATTACCCAATTTACCAACCAGGAGATCCCACGAAATATGTATAGGTTGCAATGTTCGGAGATCCCACCAAACATATATCACTTATTACACAAATTTTTTAATTAAGGAAAGGATATATGTTTTTGTAACAAAAAGGATTTAAAATTTATTTTTCGTAAGAAAAGTGAATTATTAATGTGAGAATTTATTTTTTGCAAGAACTATCACCAAAAATGTTAAATAAATTTTAATTTGGTTCTTTCACAAGTAAAATCTTTTGAAGATTTAAAAATTTAGGTTATAAATGTTAAAAACCAAAAATTACATGTAAATTACCGTAAAAGAATTTTTCCGTTCATATATAATTATTCTTCCTTTACGGGAAAACATTCATATGTGAACAATTCTAATTCGTTTTAATTTTTAATAATCTTTTTTCAAGTTTTAAGTTTTTTCTAAATTTTTAACATTGATTAATTTGTAAATGTCCATAGATGTAATCACATGTAAATTAACATTTTTTTATTTATAGTTTTCGCAGTTTTCACAAAACAAAAACAAAACATAGTTTTCGTATGATTCCGTAAGAAAAAAAAGAGCATAATTTTTATATATGTTTTAGAAAAAGGTAACATAAAAAACACAACATTTATTTTATGATTTTATTAGAATTAGTGACATGCATAGCCTTCCGGGTTGAGATGTTATCGTTAGTAACCGACTCACGTATAGACGGGACATGATCGATTTTGAAGGATCTTTTACGCTATACGATCCTTTCGTTTCAATGTTTCATGAATTCCCCTATTTGTTAGAAGTCTATTGTATCAATTACATCTAGTTAATCTTTTTGACCATTGTTAGTTCTGCTAATTTTTTTAAACATTTACGCCATTAAACATTACTTAGCGGAACTTGTTATCCAAATTAGTAATTAATTAGTATATGAATATTCTAGAAGTATTAGGTATTTGTATTATGTTAAGTTTATGTTTTCTTTTAGTTGTAGTTATCTACAAATAAGGTTTACTTGCCTTGCAAGGCAATGCTAGATTAGAATGGAATTAGGAGGTTGTTTCTTAATCTAGTTCTAACTAGGATTTACCCCTCAACTATAAATAAAGGTGAGGGGGGTGAGACTTAAACCTTGTATCAAACTTTTCTTTTCCTTAATGAGAGTCGTCTAATATTCTCATACTCTAGGTTTCTTTTCTTCTTTCTTGTTCATTATCCACCACCATTAATTGAAGATTCTTGTATATCACGGGTTCCCTCAGGTTTGTTGAGGTAGAAATTCCAACAAGTGGTATCAGGGCCACGGTTCGTGGTTCTTCTGAGGTGAACAGTTTCAAGAATTTTCGTAATTTTTCGGCCAGACTGGCGCAATTGTGGGAAAACGCGATCTCGGGTTCGTTAATCGTTGGATCGTCACGAAAATTGATTTGTAGGTTCCCAACACATACATCTACAATATGACAGAATGAGTTTTTGATCAGAGGTGTGTAACAAAAGATATACGTTGTCGAAGTTGGCTGCAAAATTTGGAAAAAAAAACTGGTTCAACAAGTTCTTGGATTGTTTGCACGAGTCGGTTTTTGATTCGTGGGTTGTTTAAAGATCCAAGTTTGTGTTTTTGGTGGTTGGTTGAATTCGCAAGGGATATTTGAGTTAAATACGAGTTTGGTTTTGAACTCGTGGGTTGTAGATTCAATTTTTGCGGGTTGGTTTATCGAAGAAAGAAGATGTTTGTGGGGTTGTTTCTTAAACCATAAACTAGGGTTTAGTTTGTGAGGGTTGTTACTTGAGCAGAAAGCAAGAAGAAGGTTACTAGGGTTTTGTGGGGTCTAACGTGTACCACAAAATCTAGGGTTTTGCAAGGCTAACTTTGGTGTCAAGTTAGTGTTCCAGATTGCTTACGTATTCCACAAGGTTCGTGGAGGTGTTTGGTTATTATCCCAAGATTGCAAGAGAGGAAGGAAAGGAAGGGGTTGCTAGGGTCCTTGGGTGATCGAGGTTATCTGCGTATCAAGATACGGTGTTGTTCTTGGGGAGCATTTTATCGGTTTCAAGAAGGATAAAAAACGGTACCGGAGTTATAAGGTTCTTGTGTTCCAAGTTTAATTTGTTTTTTTTTCGTGGTAAGTTACGAGTTTTGTAACTTAGGAGCAAGTAGGAGATTGGGGTGCTTGGATAATCGTCTTTAGGGTTTTCTAAAGGGATACGATTTTCAAGGAGGAGTAACGAAAGGATAAATCCGCAGGTGCGGTGTGGTTAGAGTCATTGTATATGACTAACTCTTTGGAAACGAGGGTACCGATGGAAGATGGTTCAACCGACATTCTCAAGGGTGTGTGTTACATTCCGAAGTTGGGGAGGAGGTTGGTATCTTTGGGTATGTTGGAGAAAGAGGGATACACCACGGTGATGCAAGATGTAGGTTCCATTACTGTTTTGGAACAAGGACAAAGAGTTGTGTATACTCCTTGGAAGGTTGTGTGGAGGCTGGTGATACAAATTCTGGAAAACATGTCGAGTTTGAGGTGGAATCATTGGGACATCAAGGTGAGTTGGTCGGTGGTCATCACGAAGCCGAGGTAGATCAGGGGAGTAGTGATGAGGGGAAAGGTGAGGAGCCTCGGTTACAGAATCTGGGGATAGCTTCTAAACTGGTGTGGTTTAGGTATCAAATGATAGGGCTAGGGGAACACACATGTAAAAGGATACTTGCTTGGAGTAGCAAGGCTGAAATCAAGGATACCAAGGGTTTGCCAGAGAAGGTTTTCGACATGGAGGGTCTCACAAACAAGGTTACTGGTATGGTGATATTCAGGGAGAATGGTAGTCGAACCCTGGGGGTGTCTCAGTCGAGGTATGTGCAAGGTATTTTGCGTCATTACAAAATGAGGAATGGCGGTTCGGAATTTATGTCACTGGGTGGACGCTTCAAGGTTACATTGAAGGTTTATATGGAGAATGAATGGGATGTGGAAAATATGTGTAAGGTTCCACATGCGGATGTTGTAGGGAACTTTATGGTATACACTAGACCGGATATTGCGACCGCGATGAGTTTTGTGAAAGGATATGCAGAGGTGGGTCTAGTGTATGGAGGGTATCAAGGTGAACATGGAATGTTGACGGTTTCAGGGACCCTGACGAGGGTATGTTGAAGATCGGGTATGTGTTCAAGGTAAAGGCATGTGCGGTTCAGCACATGGTTACTACAACGGGGGAGTATGTGATGCTTACAAGAGGATTAGAAGAAAATATGTGGCCTAAGGGTTTCCTAATCAAGCTGGGAGAAGACTTTTAAGAAGAAGGTGGTTCCAGGACCGAAGTTCAAGCATTGCATGGATTACATGGATATGCTTAGTATCGGGGTTATCTAATACTTAGAATAAGGTGGAAATTGTTATCCAAATTAGTAATTAATTAGGATATAATATTCTAGAAGTATTAAGTATTTGTATTAGGTTAGGTTTATGTTTCTTTTAGTTGTAGTTATCTACAAATAAGGTTTACTTGCCTTGTAGGCAAGGCTAGATCGATTAGAATGAAATTTGTAGGTTGTTTCCTAATCTAATTCTAACTAGGATTTACCCGCTCAACTATAAATAAAGGTGAGGGGGTGAGACTTAAACTTTGTAACAAATTTCCTTTTCGTTAATGAGAGTCGTTTAATATTCTCATACTCTCGGTTTCTTTTCTTCTTTCTTGTTCGATATCCATCACCATTAATTGAAGGTTCTTGTATTCCACGGATTCCCTGAGGTTTGTTGAGGTCGAAATTCTAACAAAACTAATTAACAATGGTAAAAAAAAACTAGCTGAATTAATGGTAATTTGATACAGTAGACTTCAAATAATTTCAAAATGCTTGGTCAAGGGTAACCAGCCATATATGATGTATTGCAGTTTGAAATAAGTATGACGGTATCTTGTGCATCAAAGATGGATATGATGATAGGAAATCTATGTATGCAGATGATCGATGTGGTTATGATATTAATTGAAGTTGAAATTACATAAATGTTTATGTATCGTGCGGGGAATAATATGATTATATGTTTCAGAATAGAAAAATAAAAACAGGATTTAAACAAAAGAAAACAGTTGCAATATATATGCTTGCCAAGATTGAATTGAACATATGCATTTAGGTCGTGAACAAATATAACCGTAATGAGAATATATATTGGATAAACCGATGTTTGGATAATTAGATTATTTTTGGTTAACGATTTTTGATATAAATTAAGTGGTGTTGTAAGCATTGGAGAACACTTGCTATGAGATACATTGAAAGTAGTTGTTTAAATTCAGTAAGTATGGTATTTAAAAGTACAGTGATTTCGTTTAAGGGTTTCACCTTGTGATTTCGGGTCAAATGATTCTACATGTTCTTAAACGTTTAGGTGATCTAGAAAACGTTGAAAAAATTGGAGGAAAGGTTTTTAAAATGGACTTTAGGGGTGAAAAGGATTATTGTTTTAAATAGTTTTTGAAAAATCAGGTCAATAGATAAAGCTAGAAATTCAGGATGTTAATTAAGTGTATTGAATGTTGGACCCATATTATTTGTGACCCTCATTGATCATTTATCCTTACTGATATGATGACTGACACTAACTGAAATCTGTGTCTAGTAAATATTCGATGGACGTATTTACCTTAACGACACTATAGATTTCCCATTAGGTGATCGGAACTATGAGAGCTTAATGTAAACACTTAATAAACACCAGGGACTAAATATTACACACTCCTAATTTGAGTGTGTATATAAAGGGACATAATAAACCCTTAGAAGGGTTGGTTCATTCTTCACCTTTTGCTATCCCAAACACCTACAAGTGTTACTCTCTCTAATAAGGTTCTAATATAACCTTAATACCATCCTAATACGATCATCTCAATTTGGGAATCATCGATGGCTAATCTATTCAACAACATCTCCGGATCATCTGCAGGAGGTATGTAAATAACATGAATCAATCTGATTTAATCCAACATGTGGTATCAGAGCCAATGGCTCGTGATTATCCATTGGTTCATGTTTATTTATCGCTTGGCTATTGCTATTATTGATTCTGCAACTTATTTGGCCGGCGGTTTGCGTTTTTTTGGGTGAAAAATGGGATTTTTTGGCGCTGGTGGCGGCTGCTGCAACCCTAATTTCGACGAACTTCGTTCGTGCGAATGAAGGCTCATTCGTACGAACCTAATTTGCTCGTTCGTACGGATGAAGCCCTATTCGTACGAACCTAAATTGTTCATTAGTACGAATCTGATTGGCTCATTCGTACGAACCTGATTTGTTCGTTCGTACGGATGAAGCCCCATTCGTACGAACCTGACTTGTTCATTAGTACGAATCTGATTTGTTCATACGCACGCACGTAACTGTTGATCCGTACGAATCTGGGCTAATACGTGCGAACCTAGGCTTACATCCGTACGAACTTAAACCTTACATCCGTACGAACCTAGGCTTACATCCGCACGAACCTGGACTTACATCCGTACGAATCAATACTCATCCGTACGAATATAATCTCATCCGTACGAACCTGGCTCAGCCCCTTGACCCCGTAAGGGGCGCTGCCCCTTAACCCCGCAAGGGGGCGCAGCCCCCTTGACCCCTGCCTTATTTGTAGTGGTCACCTTATTTAGTCACCTTATTTATATGTGACCTTATTATACTTATGCACTAATATTCATGTTTTCATCTTTGTTGCCCAAAGGTCAAAGGTGATTCCTATGATTGCATTTTTCCTTTAGCCTAATAAACACGTAGGATATTAATTCTGCCCAAAGGTGATTTAATATACTTGTGTGCTTTAAAGGATTCTTATTATGCCTTAAAACACGATGTTCTATTTTGTTGCCCAAAGGTCAAAAGACAAACATAGTGTTGCATAAACCTTATGCTCATAATTTTGCTTAGATATTAGTTATTTCTGCCCAAAGGTGATGTAACATCTAAGTAGAGCCTTACTTTAGCTTATTATTTTGGTGTTTTTTAATAGGCTTACCTATCACTAGCTTCATTACTTATATGGTCTTAGTCTCAGGAACATTACTATTAGGTCTACTTATTTTAGACATTACTCTAGTTCTATTACTTTAAGGGACATTACTTAGTCTGCCTTATATAGCTAACTCTGTCACTCTAAAATCTTCTATAATTCGTATCATAATCTTATATCCTCCTTATTCTCCACTACAGTACCAAACTTCGGCATTGAGGCGCTTACTGGTGCTAATTTCACTTCATGGAAGGAGCAACTTAACTTAACTCTGGGAATGCTCGACTTGGACTATGCTATTCGCCATGATGAACCCGCCGCTATTACTGCTGAATCTACTGCGACTCAGAAAGCGGACTTTGATAAGTGGGAAAGGGCGAATCGGCTGTCCCTAATGATGGTCAAGAACTCTATTCATTCCAGCATCCGAGGAGCTATCCCTGATAACGACAAAGTGAAAACTTACCTCAAATCTGTTGAGGATCACTTTAAGGGATCGTCTAAGGCAACTGCGAGTAGTTTAATGCTACAGATGCTAACCCTTAAGTATGAAGGTTCTAATGGTGTCCGTGAACACATAATGAAGATGGTTGATATGTCTCATAAGCTTAAGCATTTGGAAATGGAAGTCTCAGATGGCTTTCTTGTGCATTTCATAATGACTTCCTTGCCTGCTCGGTTCGACACTTTCAAAGTGAATTATAACGCTATGAAAGATAAATGGTCGATAAGCGAACTGATTGCTATGTGCGTTCAAGAGGAAGATCGTCTTAAGCACACTCAACCTGAAGCTGCTGTTCACCTTACTACCACTTCAAACTTCAAGAAGAGGAAAGGTAACTTCAGTAACAAGACTGAAAACAAAGTCCAAAATCATGGTGCTTCTACCTCTGGCCCTAAATCCTCGACAAGCAATAATAACTGCAAGTTCTGTCGCTCCAAAGGGCACGGACAAAAAGATTGCTCTAAATTCAAGGAATGGCTAGCTAAGAAAGGTAACATTCTTTACGTAATATTTGATTCCTTTACTACTGATGTTCCATTTAATACATGGTGGGGTGACTCTGGTTCTATGGTCCATGTGACAAATTCATTACAGGGATTCCTTACAATCCAGAAGCTACAAAAGGACCAAAGAAAGCTTAGAGTTGGAAATGGTGATCTCTTAGATGTCGAAGCCATGGGGACCTTAAATTTACATATGAATACCGGAAAGTGTATTAGATTAATAGATACCTTATATGTACCGAGAATTACTCGGAACCTTGTATCTATATCTAGACTTGATCTTGAAGGTTATGTAATTACTCATGGTTGTGGCAGGATCACTTTTACTCTTAATAATGAATTGTTTGGTTGTGGTTTTTTGGATGGATTCCTGTATAAATTAGAACTAGATCATAACTTCTCACAGTCTTTGTTGTCTCTTAATATTGATGACATAACTAAAACAAAGATAAAATCACCTAAACAAGCAGAGAATTCCTCCACATTGTGGCATAAACGTCTCGGCCACATCTCACGAGATCGCATGATACGACTCGTAAAAGAAGGAATCTTACCCTCTCTTGATTTTAGTGATTTTGAAACATGTATTCAATGCCTTAAAGGCAAAATGGCTAAAGGGAATAAGAAAGGAGCCACCAGATGTTCCAACTTGTTGGAAATAATTCATACTGATATTAGTGGCCCCTATCCCGCATCAATAACAGGACATACATCATTTATTACATTTATTGACGATTATTCACGTTATATGCACCTTTATCTGATTAAAGAAAAATCTGAATCCTTACAAACTTTTGTCGATTATAAAACTTTGGTTGAAAACCAACTTGATCATAAGATAAAAGTTGTCCGATCAGATAGGGGAGGTGAGTATTACGGTAAACATACTGATATTGGTCAAGCTCCTGGTCCTTTCTATAATTTTTGCAAGGAACAGGGCATAATTAACCAATACACCATGCCAGGTTCTCCTCAACAGAATGGTGTTGCTGAAAGGAGAAACCGAACTTTAATGGACATGGTGAGAAGTATGCTCGCCAACACTAACCTACCCAAATTTCTTTGGACTGAGGCCTTAAAAACAGCTGTTCATATACTCAATAGGGTTCCATCAAAATCTGTCCCTAAAACTCCTTATGAGATCTGGACAGGTAGGAAACCGAGTCTAAAATATATGAAAGTATGGGGCTGTCCTGCCGAAGCAAAAGTCTATAACCCTAACTTAAAGAAACTGGATTCTAAAACCCTTACATGTTTCTTTATTGGTTATCCCGAGAACTCAAAAGGTTATCGGTTTTACTGTCCTTCTCACTCTACCCGCATCATAGATACGCAACATGCCACTTTCCTCGAAAATTCAGAGATCAGTGGGAGCACGACAAATCCTGATTTAGATTTGCAAGAAGTACAAGAAGCGGGGGGAAACCATTCGTCGGTTATTACGATTCCTCCGATAATTCCTCTTGTACCCAACGCTGCTCCCGTTATACCTGGATCTCCTAATGAACCGGTTGAACCTCCTATGCCTCCTAATCTAAACGCCGAAGAACCGCTTGTTCCTGAAGAACCCGTAATTCAGCTCAGGAGATCATCAAGGGCTCGCAGAAACACTAATTTTGATGATTTCGAAACTTATCTGGCTGAAGTCGAAAACATTGGGAAACTTACTGATCCAACCTCTTACCGAGAAGCTATGAATAGTGATCAGGCCGCTAAATGGATTGAAGCCATGATTGAAGAGCTCAAATCCATGGAGCGTAATGGCGTTTGGGTATTGGTTCCACTCACTAAAGGATCCAAAGTAATTGGATGTAAATGGGTGTTTAAAACCAAATTAGACCCGAATGGAAACGTCGAACGCTATAAGGCCAGACTGGTTGCAAAAGGCTTTACTCAAAAGGAAGGAATTGATTATCAAGAGACCTTTTCCCCTGTCTCTCGTAAAGATTCCCTAAGGATCGTCATGGCACTCGTAGCTCATTATGATTTAGAGTTACATCAGATGGATGTCAAGACCGCTTTCCTAAATGGTGACTTGCAAGAAGACGTATACATGCGGCAACCTGAAGGATTTATTCCAGAAGGTAAAGAGCACATGGTCTGCAAGTTAAATAAATCGATATATGGGTTGAAACAAGCATCACGACAATGGTACCTTAAATTTGATGAAGTCGTAAAATCTGATGGCTTCCTAAAGAATCAAGTGGATCAATGCACCTATCTCAAGATCAGTGGGAGTAACTTTATTATCCTTGTTTTGTATGTGGATGATATCCTACTTGCAAGTAACAACTTGGATTTGCTACATGAGTCGAAGCGGATGCTTTCGCATAATTTCGACATGAAAGATCTCGGTGATGCCTCTTATGTTTTGGGTATCGAAATAAATCGAGACAGACGTAATGGTGTTCTAGGTCTTTCCCAAAGGGCTTATATTGACCGTATTCTAGAACGCTATAACATGCAGCACTGCACACCCACTGTGGCTCCGGTAGTTAAAGGGGACGTATTTGGACCTCATCAAACTCCGAGCACTGAAACTGAGAAGGCTGAAATGAGGATGATACCTTACTCATCTGTAGTTGGGAGCATTATGTACGCTCAGGTCTGTACTCGACCGGATATCGCTTACATCGCTGGTATGTTGGGGCGTTACTTATCTAACCCCGGATTAGCACACTGGAAAGCGGCTAAAAAGGTTCTACGATATCTGAAAGGGACCAAAGACTACAAATTAACTTATAGAAGAAGTGACAACTTGGAAGTAGTAGGTTATTCTGATTCTGACTTTGCTAAATGCAAAGAAGACCATAAATCTACTTCTGGGTATATTTTCATGTTAGCTAGCGGACCAATCTCTTGGCGGAGTCATAAACAGAAACTGACCACAACGTCCACTATGATGGCTGAATATGTTGCCGTTTATAATGCAACCTGTCATGGGATGTTGTTAAGGAACCTGATCAGTGGACTCAAACTCGTCAACTCAATTTCTAGACCATTGAAGCTTTACTGTGATAACTCAGCTGCTGTAACTTTCTCGAACAGTAACAGTTCGACTGGCGCTGGGCTGTATCTCGACACAAAGTATCTGTTTGTACGCGAACGGGTTGAGGAAAATGTTCTTTGTGTTGAGTACATAAGTACACATGACATGCTAGCGGATCCGATGACCAAAGGTCTTCCTCCTAATATATTCGTAGGACACGTGTCGAATATGGGGCTTACAAAAGACTTAATTTAATAGCATTGTTGTACTTATTGGTCATTATTATTTATTAATGAAAAATTTTCCTCCTTATTCAGATTTTGTTTGTCTATTATATACACCTTATGCGCATAACTGTGTTGGACATTACTATAACAAAATTTGTCTTAGTTGGTCTATCATTGCTTATTCAGTTTTGAATTTGAGTCATAGTTTGACTAGTGGGGGTCCTGAGTAGATGTTCTTCTCTACGACTGTACTTATCAACTATGATTTCGGTTTTAAACAAAATGAGTATTATCTCGTACGGACTTATCAATACTCATAGATAAATGATCTACTCGGTCAAGTGGGAGAATGTTGGACCCATATTATTTGTGACCCTCATTGATCATTTATCCTTACTGATATGATGACTGACACTAACTGAAATCTGTGTCTAGTAAATATTCGATGGACGTATTTACCTTAACGACACTATAGATTTCCCATTAGGTGATCGGAACTATGAGAGCTTAATGTAAACACTTAATAAACACCAGGGACTAAATATTACACACTCCTAATTTGAGTGTGTATATAAAGGGACATAATAAACCCTTAGAAGGGTTGGTTCATTCTTCACCTTTTGCTATCCCAAACACCTACAAGTGTTACTCTCTCTAATAAGGTTCTAATATAACCTTAATACCATCCTAATATGATCATCTCAATTTGAGAATCATCGATGGCTAATCTATTCAACAACATCTCCGGATCATCTGCAGGAGGTATGTAAATAACATGAATCAATCTGATTTAATCCAACATTGAATCGCTCTGTCTCTTGGAATTTAACGAGTCTTATATTTTGGGATAGGCGACAAAGTATTATGAGGACAAAAGTTCCGATTCTGCCATGATATCTAGATCCAAAGGAGTTTAAACAGTTTTTTCTTTTTTGTATGTTGAAGTGCTATGTTAATTTCAGTGTCTTTTCGTAGGGTGCCGTTTGGGTTTTGATTATACGGAACATTACAGTTTCGGTCTTTTCGTTTATGTTTTTCTTGAAATTTCTAGCTTGTGGTTAGTTTTTGCATGAAATTATTTTGCCCCTGAAAATATGGTCATAAAAACGCCTAAATATATGACACAAACATATTTATTTGAAATCAATAGGAAATACACTTTTTGGTTTTTTAGGTAAAGACTCATTTTCTATGTCGGTAAATGTATCAAACACAACGACCTGTATACATTATACGTCACTATTGGGTTTTTGTGCATATCATGTAACCCAGAATGATAATTAACTACATATATAGAGCTGACTTTTAATCTAGTTAAACAGCTAGGTGTTCGATCACAATGTTTTACCTGCCCTCTCCTTTTGACTTTGTAATAGTCAACCATTTATTGTTTTTGCGTACCAAACAACATATTTGTGTTTATACACACTACAAATATAATTCATAATTGTAATCGTTACAACAAATGTATGGTGTATTTACAATTTTACATCATTTAACTAACAAAATTAAGCATCAAAAAGAGCAAATAAACATGCTACAACTCAAGGTGAACCCTGGATTAATGAGTCACAAGGAGTAAGCCCCAACTACAAAAGAACCTAGGCGTGAACCGGAGAAGGTGTATTCCTACAAATCGGGCATGTCCCATTCAACTTAAGCCACTCGTCTATACAATCAGCATGGAAGCAATGTAGACATTCGGGAATACACCTCACCATCTCCTTTACATCGTACTCGGATAAGCATATAGGACATGTGGCATCATGGTGTCCTGGGAGGCGTTTGCTTTCACCTAGAATGACTTTTGTATAGGACTCGATAGTCGCTTGGTCTAGACCAACCACGCTTGATTGTGAAACAGCGCCATCTGGGGTTACAGTAGTAGTATTAAAGATGTTGGTTCTACGGTTGGTCATGAGTTCGTCCCGTCTATCTTTATTACACATAAAGCATGCAACCGCAAGGGAAGCCGCCATAGCGGGTATAGCCATGGCAAAGGCTATGATTCTAAATATACTAGAACCCCTTGGAGCACCTGAAAATCAAAAAATTTAATTGCTTAGATCACTTTTTCAACGTATGTGTTTGAGAAAACATAACGAATTTACATAATTACATCCTTCACTTGATCGATGATGTGATCATCATCAACCTAGTCCACATCTAGGAAAGGATCAGCTAAAATAGTATATTGTTGTTTTAAAGGTGTGTTTTTTTCGAAGAGGCTTTCCCTTTGAATCCCTTTCAATATCTAGAGGTGGTAACAACGCTGCTGAATCTCAATTATAGTTATATGTTTCTTTTTTCTATTTTGTAAAAACTTATTCATATTGTCTGTTTCGAGATATTAAACTGATCCTTTGGATATTCATTTAAGTAGTTACACAATTAAAAGTCAGATTTTAACGATACCTAACAAATCAAAGGAGAGTATCTAGCTAATTACCGCCATTGTAGAAACATGTTGTCATCTGGGTAGTCCTATTTGAATAACCACACGAAAGACCAGCTGCTTCACAACTTTCACAATCAGGTGTACCCCATGTCAAAGTTATATCTTCATCGAGCTGCGATGTAAACCCATCTTGATCTGGTTGGTTAGCCATAGGCACCCTTAAAACCCCAGCGGTCACACAACCCGTCTGATTCCTAGTCATTGTTGTCACAAGACTCATGGAGGCAGTAGCTAGAACCGAAAACGATGAATTACTAAGACAATCAATAGGTTTAAAACCAAACAACCTCACACCATTTGGACAAGTCAAAAGAGTGTAGTTCCGAAAGTAAGAAGCTGAGAAAGGTGAATTCGAAAGGTCGAACGTTGCAAGTCTAACAGGAAGGCAGTGCAAATGGTCGTAAATCCGTATAGCTTGAGAACGGTAGTCGATACTCCTGACCCCAAAGTGGCCAGATCTTGGGAGGTTGATAAGCAAAGTACTAGGAAAAACGCAATTTAAATCGAACCCCGGGAAACCACAGTTTTCTTGTTGTTGGTTTATTAACCGGAAGGGGAATCGGACTCGGTTCAACCTTTGGCCACAATAAGAAGATGGACAAGTATTTGATGCTGCTGAAGAGAAATAAGGAATTAGTAGGAGGAGATATAATAAGAGAATTGTGTAGTAATCCATGGATATTCAATACAATGAAGGAGGAATAATATGTGGTTGGTAAGTTATCTATTAATCATATTTAACATAAAATCCAAAGTCAAAAGCTGTTTGGTCACCATAGATTGTTTGCAAGTAACATGTTTGATATTTATAAGGACTTAATTAAAGTCAATGATAAGTTTTGTCATTAGGATATCGTGTCTACATCATACAGATAAGAGCCTGGCAGTATCGAAATGGTTTAAATGGTTTATATAGGTTGCGAGTTCAGTCTAATAAAAGACAAAGTTATAATGGTGTGGCTAGAGGTATTGTTTTTATCCAAACTCGAATAATCTATCCCATTCGAATGTAGCTTCGGTTAAATAGGTCAGGTTAAATGGGTCAAACCTAAATAATCCGAAATATATACAAGTCGGGTACGAGCACATTTATTCTTATTCGAATAACCCGAATAACCCTCTAAACCTATTAAGTTAATAATTGTTACTAATAGTTTACTAGTGTATGTTATTTAGTTAAAGCCAATATATTTATTATAAGTACAAAAACTTAAAAATTTTCCAGTCAAAGTAAACATTTGTTTTTTCTTAATGTTACCCATTGTGTTATTTCTGGATGATACTATTATTTTAAGAAATATTAATGTTGATGCTACTAGTCTTGAATTATCTAAAGGTGTAATCTAGGTAATTAGGATTATTAATATGTGGTGGAATGAAGAATAAGTAATTGAATTGAAAAACTAAACAATGAATCAAACATGTAAGTGCAAAAGGATTATTTCATAAGTTCAAGCACACATAACTTATAACCCTCTCTCACTATTCATAGGCACTCATATTTAACACTACATAATACATTACACATCCTTATATCCATTAAAAAAATACTTTTGATAAACAAATTAAACTAAGTCTTCATTTAACTTTAACTCGGATAGACTTCATTCAACTCTGATGATGAAACTTGTTCTTCCGAGATAAAAGTCTTGATGATGACTCTCTAAGGTTTAAGTTGGATGATGAACTTTGTTCATCCGACTTAAACACTTTGTTGGGTTTTAGTGTATTACTACTGGTGAAGAGGATTATTACTGGTCATCAGTCAAGTTACTACTGGTAACTATTACTACTGGTGAAGATGGTTATTACTCGTCATCAGATAAGTTACTACTGGTCATCACTATTACTATTGTTGTTGCATGGCGTGCATGAGGAGTTTACAAGAGGTTACTACTGTTGAGCTGATAATGTTAGTTACGACGTAGTAGAAGTTATATTTGTAACAGATTTGTGATAATGATAAAGTAGTTTCGATTAGATATTGTAACCCGATTATGTCTAGGGTTAGTTAGCCTCAAGGTCTATAAATATAGATCATTATATCGTTGTAAATATACGTATATTACGAAACCCTAATTCTAATAGATTGAGGCTGTTGGTGGAAATCTTGTGTTCTTAACTGTTTATTCATATTCATAACTTGTTAATTATAATCTTGTAATATCAAAGTGTTGATCCGTTGAAACTCCTTTGATAGATCTAGATCTAATCGTTTGTTTCATACAAACCTAGTATCGACAGATGCTAACAACTGGTATCAGAGCACAAGGTTACTCTAGATCTAAGATCTACAAGACGTTTAACAAGTTTTCACAAATATATCCAAGATGTATGATCTCAATGAAGGCGTTCAAGCAAATAGGGTTCAAGTACTCACATCATCCAATTATGATATGTGGAAAAGTCGTATGTATCAATACATGCTCCAAAGAAATTACTCTATGTGGCAAGTGGTTAAGAATGGTGCTAAATTTGTTGCACTTCCTGGAGAGACATCAAATATAAAGGAGCAGGTACATCTGAACCACCAACCGCTGAGCAAGAAAAAAGGGATATCCATAATGAATGTCAAGCTTTAAGCACCTTGCTTATAGCTATACCTAATGAATATCATCAGTTTAGAAATTTTATTGATGCTAAGCTGTTATGGGAAGCTTTGGAGAAACGATTTGGTGGAACAGCTAGTACAAGAAGAAACCATAAAGATTTGCTAAAGCAACAATTTGAAAATTTTAAGTCTGTAAAAGGAGACACACTGTCTCAAACATTTGACAGATTCAACAAGCTGACTGGAGAGCTATCCAGTATGGGAGTGAATACTGCTCAAGATGATATCAACAGGAAGTTTATCAGATCTCTAGGAGAAGTGTGGACTATGTACACTGTAAGTTATAGACAAGGAAAAAATCTTGACACTATGGAGATTGATGAACTATACAATGAGTTACGTGTATTTGAACCAGAAGTGAATGCTAAAAGACCATCAAATCACTCAACCCAAAATGCTGCATTTGTTACCACTATGGGAGGTGGATCATCATCGGAAACTGCTTATATCTCTAAAGAAACAAAAGGAAAGTAAACTAGAAATTCAGATGAAAGTGTAAGGGAGGCTTTCTTTGATAGCCATGGAAAATCTGGTCTAATGATTGAAGATTTGGAGCAAGTTAATGTAGATGATCTGGAAGAGATGGACTTGAAGTGGTAGTTTGCATTGTTGACTGTGAGAACTAGGAAATTTATCCAAAGGAATGGTAGAAACAACTTTATTGTTCGTAGGAGGTGATAATATTGGTTTTGACAAAAGCAAAGTGAGGTGTTTTGAATGCAAGAAACTTAGACATTTTGCTAGGGAATGTCCAAATAAAGATGACAATCAAAAGCAATCAAATCACAACAATCAAGGAGAATCAAGAAACAACCATCAACGAAGGCTATCCCAATTCTACTACATTGGTTACTCAGGATGGATTAGGGTTTGACTGGAGTTTTCAAGCTGATGAAGAAATAAACAATCAAGCTCTAATGGTTGATGTTCAATAAGATGACATTCCTACTGAGGTATTATCTGAACTTTGTTCTTCTGCATGCATTAAATAGGTTAGAGATTATAGAGAACATAATAAACTTGTTTGTGAATCTTTACATAAGCTAGAAGAAAGAAGAACATAACTGTCTAAAATAACTGCTAATTTTGAACAACAAGTTAAAGCTTATGTTAAAAATGAAACTAAATATCAAGAAGAAATAGCAATTGTGAAATGGGAAAGGAATGAATTAGCTAAGATAATTAAAGCAGAAGAACAACTTCCGGAAATAAAAATTGAGAATTATCAAATTAAGTTAACCATCACAAAGTATGAAAATGCTTCAAAACTGTTGATCAAATTCTCAAATCTCAAGTTCATGGTAACAACAAGAATGGGATTGGTTATAATAACGTGTCACCATCTTTTAACAACTAATTATATTCCTCCCACTCTAGATTCTAGTGAAGAGTTAAGTGAGGAAGAAATTGAAGTTAACACAAATGCTAATGCAGATCCCATAAAAAGGAATAATCCTGGAACACAATCTAGAGTCACTGAGAAAAGTAGAGACCAAGATGTCCCACAAAACAGAAATTTTGGTTTTAACTCTAATCAAGGTCATACTTTTCATCAAAATCTTAAAAACAGACCAAATGTGTATAAAGAGAGAAACATGCACTATGTGGGACAAAGAAAAAATGTCAAGACATGCAACTTCATGAGTAAGCATGAACATGCATTACCTGTAAGAGGAAATGTAAGGAACTGGAGTCAACGTGTCACTCAATAAAAGGGTCCAAATGTTTTTAAAGGATGTTTAGTGTGTGGAAAATCAAACCATTTAACTGAATATTGTTTCTATAACAAAATAAATAATCGAAATTAAATTGGATTCAATAGAAATGGCTCAAACTCACCACCTAGGTTTGGTAGAATTGCTCAGAGGTTTGTGAGCATAAAGAAATACAACAGAAAATATCAAAATCCAAACTATAAAAGAAAAAACACTACCAGTAGTAACTCTGGAACATACACCAGTAGTAACTCTGACAGTAGTAGTTTTCTGTATGAAAAGACTAGGAAATCTGCATATCATTTTAAAATATTTGATTATGTAAATAAAAAGGGTAAACCCAAGACAAATTTGGCTTGGGTTCCTAAAATAAACTAATCTTTTCCTCATGTGCAAAGCAAGCCAGGTATGAAAAAAGAAGATACATGGCATGTAGATAGTGGCTACTCTAGGCACATGACAAGCAACAAGCTGAAGCTTCAAAACTTTGTTGAATATGATGGAGGCTATGTTGCATTTGGAGGAAATCCCATAGGTGGTAAGATTACAGGTAGAGGAACAATCAGCAAAGGTAAAGTTACTTTTGAAAATGTATTCTTTGTCAAAGAGTTAAATTATAACCTAGTAAGTGTCTCTCAAGTGTGTGATAAAAAGAATAAATTTCTTTTTACAAACACTGCGTGTATCATTCTTGATCCAAAGCTCAAAGTAGTTGATGAAAGCATGATTCTACTGAGAACACCTAGGAAAGATAATGTATACTGTTTAGACATGGGAAGTAATGACTCTGAAACAAAAGAAAACTGTTTTATTTCAAAAGCATCAATTTATGAATCATCATTGTGGCACATAAGAATGTGTCATATGAATTTTAAAAACATGAACATTTTGGTAAAAATGATCTTGTAAGAGGCTTGCCTCAGAAGTAGTTCACATGTAATGATAACTATGTTGCATGTCTTAAGGAAAAACAACATAAGTCTTCACACAAAATCAAAGATACAAATTCAAATCACTCAAGTCTGCACTTATTGCACATGGATCTTTTTGGTCCTACGCATGTTATGAGTCTAGGAAAGAAGTCTTATTGTTTAGTTATTACCGACGATTTCACAAGATATACATGGGTATTCTTTATTGGCACAAAAGATAAAACAGGTGAAATTCTCAGAACATTCATAACAAGAATTGAAAACAAGACAAGGAAGAAAATGAAGATCACCTGTGACAATTGCACTGAGTTCAAAAACCAGGAAACAAATGTGTTTTGAAATGAAAAGGGAATTGAAAGACAGTACAGTGAACCGAGAACTCCTCAACAAAATGGAGTTCAGAAAGGAAGAACAGAACTCTCATTGAAGCAGCAAGATCAATGCTAGCTGACTCAAAGCTCCCTATCACATTCTGGGCGTTAGCAGTGAATATATATATATATATATATATATATATATATATATATATATATATATATATATATATATATATATATATATATATATATATATATATATATATATATATATATATATATATATATATATATATATATATATATATATGTCATACGAATTAAATGTGAAGTTGAAGTCAATCTCATACCTATAGTTCACAACTTTGCTCATTTTTCTAATCCATACACATACGAACTTAAAGGTGGAGTTAAAGATAACCACATGGGTACAAAAGAAACTATATATGTATATATATATATATATATATATATATATATATATATATATATATATATATATATATATATATATATATATATATATATATATATATATATATATATATATATGTATATATATATATTATTTTGTACCCACGTGGTTAGCTTTAACTCCACCTTTAAGTTCGTATTGGTATGGACTAAAAAATGAGAAAAGTTGTGAACTGTACGTATGAGATTGACTTCAACTTCTCATTTAATTCGTATGATATAGGCTAACATATAGTAGAGTTATTAATATGTATATGTTAGAAAATGAGTCTTCAATAAGAAATCAAAAAACATTTTATACAACGTTTTTTTTGAAATTTAAATATGTATTTTTTTCGTGGTTATATGATTTTATTTTTTTTAGAAAGTAAAAACCAAATAGAAAAAATGTCATGTTAAAAGCAAAATTTAATTAATAATCTTAATGAAAATAAATAAATAGTATATAACAAATTAATGATGTGAAACCAAATTTATTTAAATATATATTAACATTGAAGGATTAAAATTGAGGTTTAAAACGAAAATAGTTAATAATGATGTCATATGACATCATCACTTTAATCTAATGGTTTAAAATTAATTTTGAAACTCATCTAATGGGGAAGACTTTGTCATGTGGCTTTTGATGCATCTCTTTTAGTATATATTATTAATACTAGCCTTTGCTTTGCAAAGAATTTGACTCTCAGTGATTCCATCCAAAGTTTTTGAAGACAAATAAAACTTTTCAAACTGAATCTTTGCATTTTCAGAATCATGAGTTTCCTTTTTGAATTTATCAAATAAATTATCATGTTGTGTCTCTAATCTACCCAATACCTTGTAAGCATCAACATCTCTCAAAAGTGAATCAATTTTCTCTTTGTAAACTTTTTCACTTTTAAAAAATTCTCTTTGATAAAATTTAACTAAATCAATTTCTTTGATGAACTTCTGATTGTTTTCTCTAACATATCTAAAAGTATTCAAACATTCAATAGAGAAAGATTTTAAAAGTACTTCATCAGTTACTACAGATTCAACCTTACTCATTAGAGCTTGAACATTCTTGTTCTTGAATTCATTCTCTTGAACACCATCCCATTCACCAAAAGTAATGAATGTCTGTTTCTGTCCACTTGAGCTTGCCTCATCATTTCCAACTTTCACGTCCGATGCAGTCAATTTCTTTGCATCATCTTAACATGATAGTTGCTCCTTTGGTAATTATTGTTCATCCTCCTTGGTGCCCTGCATTCTCTAGAAAAGTGTCCGAGCTCATCACAATTGAAACACTTCACCATAGTCTTGTCCAAACCAACTTTATCTCTATTATCCCTTCTAAAATTGTTTCTCCTACTCCTCTTGAAAAATCTGTTTGCTCTCACACTTACCATTGCCATTTTCCAATTCAAATCAATTTCTTCTGAGTCATCAGGATGAATCTGCTCCAGATCTTCTCTAGCCAATTCAGCTTGTGTCAAACTTCCAGCTACAAAAGCTTCATAGCTTGCCACAAATGCTTTGTATAACATATCCTTGTCTCACATACCATTCAAATTCATCCCACTCATACTAGAGTTCAAACCAAAGGACTGATATGAATTTGTTTCACCAGCTTGACCAGAGTATCCTTCATAGCTATTTCCAGGATAACCAACAGGTACTTGATGTGGAGTATGATGATTACCAGTACAACAGTTTTGTGAGGCTGAACTTGACTAGGAAATGGAGTTGCATTATTCTGAACTTGAGGCTTTGATGTAACAAGAGCACATCCATAACCATTACTTGTTTGCTTTTTATCATCCAACATCATGTCAAATTCATATGACTGCAGAATACCTATTAGTTCCAATAAAGTCATCGCATTAAGATTTGCAGTCCTCTTGATGGTCATCACTTAAACTGACCACTTTGTAGGAAGTGAACTCAACAATCTTTTACAAATATCAATATCCTTCATTACAACTCCTGCACTCTTCAAATTTACTAATCAACAATGTGTATCTACTCACTTGCTCCGACAAACTTTCTCCACTCACATATTCAAATGATTCATAGAGCTTCTTAGGCATATCCCTCTTACTCTCCTTTAATTCCAGACTTCCTTCATAACGTAGCTTCATTGCATCCATAAATTCCTTAGCTGAATTGCAGTCCTTAAAATTGTTAGAGATTTATGTAGGTAAAGCTAGAATAACAGCTCCTAAAGCACGAAAATCTCTATCTAACAACTTGTTATCAGCTTCAGTATATCTCTCAGGTTCAACATCAACCATTTTTGTACCACCGGTTTCCTGTACCATTGGACGATGAGGTCCATTTACAATTGAATTCCAGAGTTGTACCTCACTGTAATAAATGAATGCCTTGAAACGTAGCTTCCACGTCATGAAATCAGCTCCAAGAAGAAATTTAGGAGGTCTTCCACCAGATCCAGTCTCGTTGTCATAGTTCATAATCGGAGCAGCCATATCAATACCAGAAAATTAGAACGGATGATAGAAATTATAGATCTTATGAAACAATTTTAACTCAGAAACAATGATTACTTCGAAAATAATTCAAATCTTCTTCAAAATTGAATCAAATACCAGACGAACACTTGATTATCTCATAATTGATCAATCATGTACTCAAACTATTAATTTCAATGAAAATTCTTGGTAACTACTTTTACTGCCAAAAATTCAACCTATAATTTGCAGAAACTACTGATCTTATCGTCTAATCCTTAACAATTCTTCTAAACACCTTAGATTAGCTCACTATCACTCGAACACTGAGCTGAATCAAATTGAATTTGATTTACCAGATCTGATACCAATTGATAGGTCTTGAATTATCTAAAACTATAATCTAGGTGATTAGGATTACTAATATGTGGCAGAATCACGAATTAGTAACTGAATTGAGAAACTAAACAATGAATCAAACATGTAAGTGCAAAAGGATTATTTCATTCAAATGCCTAAAACGGCGGAAAAGTTTGTTACAAGTAATTTCATGTGTTCAAGCACACATAACTCATAACCCTCTCTCGCTATCTATAGGCACTCATATCTAACACTATATAATACATTACACATCCTTAAATTCATTAAAGAATATTTCGGATGAAGAAAATTAAACTAAGTCTTCATTTAACTTTAACTCGGATGGACTTCATTCAACTCTAATGATGAAACTTGTTTTTCCGACAGCTACTAAATTAATTGATAGTTTTTTTCTTATTAAGAGTAAGTATTGGAATTAATTTCTATAATATTTGTATCTGGCTTCTTCTTTTTTCATATAAAAGATTTAAATTTAGATCTAAATTTAGAAAGAAAAGCTTGTTAATGATCTTATATCAATTCATATATATGACATAAGAAAAAATAAATTGTTAAGCAAATGTTTAATAGTGTATAAAAGAGTGTATGAGTAGAAGGAAACGTAAATGTAATAATTGCTAATCGATTTGTTTGTATGTGGTTAATTATTGGAGAATGGGAATTATTGTAGTTAAGTTTGCTTACTGTTTTCCATTACTGGCCCGCAGGAGTTGCCGTTTCAAAAAAAAAAAAAAAAAAAAAAAAAAAAAAAAAAAAAAAAGTTTGCTTACTGTTTGCATATTAAATCCATATTAGATCCTCATATTGGTCAGGTCAATTGATGAAATTAGATTTTATTAAATTAGCGTTAAGTCAATAAATATCAAACTGACTAAAAACTAAGGGTTAATTGTTTGTAAATACATCCAACTTTACACCCAAAACTATTGTATGCATCCAACTTCTAAACCATCTATTGGGGTTAATTATCTGACAAATTAGTCTAATGTAAGCACTATTTAATCTGTTACCGGTTCAGAGCTGACGTGTATCAGGTTTTAAAATTTATTTTCCACCTCATTTATTCATTTTATAAAGCCATCATTTAATTCTGTTTATAAATCCATCTTCCCCCAAATTGAAGTCATCTCCCCCAATTTAATTCAGTTAGGAGTATTTTTTTTTCAAGAATAAGTTACTGTAAATTTCTGTCCCAAAAAGATCAAAAACCCACAAAATTGATCAACAAATAATCAATACCCAGAAATTATTTCAGCAAAAAGTTAACTAATTTGCAGGAAAAAAAATACTCCAATCAATATCATTCACTCGAAGATGAAGAATAATCAAAACCTCAAACCTACCACCACCACCACCACCACCACCGTTGTCGGAGTTCAAAACCTCTCACCGTGGAAACTACAACCACTTGTATCGCATTTGATTTGCGCGATTGGTTTAGCTTCATCGTTTTGGATAGCAGTTAATGTATTTTCAATCAATTTGATCGATGATCCAGCTTATACTCTCCGATTAATTTCGGTACCTACTCTCGTTAATTTGATAATAGTAATGTGAATTTACTGTGATTGATCTGATAAAAATTGTTAAAAATAGTTGTATTTGATTCGAGTTCGTGTAAACTGATTGAACACCTTTAAAAAATTCTGCTGGGTGGAATTTTAATTTCGGATCTAAACAATTTAATCTTGATTTGCTTTTCATGGTGGCGGATAGAATAAAGAAAGAGATAAAACTAGTTAAATGATTTTATCTAAATTAACTTTACAATATTAGATTTAATAGGTTTCGAAATTATAAGTAGTTTAAACAAATGGGGATCTGGGTTTCAAATTACTTTCTAGGTTGAATCGAAGAACAAGAAAAATACAATTAATATGGGGGATATGGGTTTCAAACTAAACAATTGACATGGCAAATGATGTGGATGCTTAGGTGTAATTGACATGTCATTGAAAAATATATTAAAAATAAATGTTACCTGTTACTTGATTAGTAGGTAAACCGATACATACAATAGAGATATATACAAGTTTGTTATATACATTAGATGATTTGAAATTTGGATGCATACAATAGTTTTCGACGACAAGTTCAATGTATTTTCAAACAATTAACCCTAAAAACTAACTAAAATTTTTGTCAAAAATAACTTGTAATCTAATATTTTTGGACCACACATTATTTATTTTAAACAAAACATTGTCAAAAATAATTTTTGATTGGTTGGGGCCCACATTTTCGCAACTTACGGCGTCGGTAGACCGACTAAAACCCAAACGACTCGGTACCGACGAGTTTGGTGCCAATGGGTGTCGTAACCCGACACCAACTGACGCTACCCATTGGCACCGTACTCAAAAGCTTTAAGTAAACATAAATGTAATAATTGTTAATCGAGTTGTAAATTAAGAAAGAAGCCAGAAGAAAGCGTTACAAAGAAATGGATAAAGAATAATTTGGATGACAAGTCCGGTCAATCCATTTAAAAGTTACAATTTTAGCCTATTAATAGAGAAAGTGATCTCGTTTCAATTGCGCCAAATTACCAATAAGAAAGAATGTACCACCACATCGAAACTCCTCTTATAATCTTTTGAAAGCGAAACAATTCACTTATGCATTAAAATGTCTTTCATAGAGGTCATAGAGTATTCGGATGACATAGGTTCTGTTTCTCACATCATCTTTTTTCTTTAAGGAAAGTCACAAATACTTTTTCTTTTCTTATAAACTAGCAATAAATATAATATATTAAAAGCCAAGATAATAAACACTATACATCCTCTTAACTCGATCTATAAGTACTAGAAAAAGGAGGAAGCGGGAAAAAAAAAAAAAATAGCAAGAAGCTACAGATTACATAACACTAAAACATAAAAAACGACTCTTGAACCTACAATAACGACAATCAACTTCAAATCTAACATGACACTAGTACAAAACAACATCCATGATAATGGGAAAAACAACCAAATCTAAGGTGACACTTCCAAAGACGAAGTATTATAACTTTTAAGAAATTATGCTAAATTTTAGTGTTTGTAATATATTAAAGTAGCTAGTTATTTTATGTAAAAACTATAGTTTTGACCCCTCTAAAGTAAAGTAAATATATTTCGGCCCTTCCAAAAACCTTTTTCAAGCACGACACTTCCACCTCCAATAACACTTTAGGGCAAATACTTGCCAGAAAGCATAAAATGGGTAGATCCTGTTGTATATTTGGGGATTTCGATAACGTATTACTGAGAGTCGTGATTCATTTTCAGATCAAAGTATTTCGATGGTACTATCGAAATCTTCAATCATATAAAACTCAGTATTATGAACTATGAATCTGTGAAATTATGTGTAAGAATGAATTTGGTTACGTACCAGTAATTTAATTAACCAACAAAGAACCATGCAGTTTTCTAACCCTAACTTCTAAACGGGTCAAACTCGGGTCAGGATTTCGGGTCAAAACCGAATCAATAATTTAGGGTTAAAATCGAGTCAGGTTCATTTTCTATGACATTTTTATTATAACATTATCTGGGTTAAAATCGAGTCAGCTCGAACCCAGCCAGAGGCTCTGCCCCTTCGACCCCGCTATCGGGGGCGCTGACCCCGAACCCCTGTCATTTAGGGGCTTCGCACCTAAATAATCATGATAAGTTCAAACAAGTGTGCACTCCACACTTTCCCGAAATTGTTCGATATTTATTAAGATTACATTGGTTAAAACAAATTAATTACATTACACTTAAATCATATTCGAAATCACCAACAGACCAGGACCACGACCACAACCACAACCTCTAACCTCAAACAAAACCCAGTGAAACCTTACACCCAGCAATTTCGCCCATATCATCCGTTTCTGTCATTACTAGATCCAAATGAGTTTGAATTTTTTTTTTTTTTTTTGTCTAATATATGTTAAAGCGTCATGTTAATTTCGGTGTCTTTTGTTTGGGTGTCGTGTGGGTTCTGATTCTATGGAAGTTGTCTAGGTGTGCTTTGAGAGTATAGGAGTAGTTGTTATAGTTTCGATGTTTTCGTGTATGACTTTCGGTGTTAATGTAATTTTCTAGCCTGTGGTTAGTTTTCGTATGAAATTGTTTCACCCTTAAAAATATGGTCGTACGAACGCCTCAAGTTGCATGTATATATTATAACTACAATGGGGTTTCCTTTGTGCATACCATGTAAGCCCGAATGGTAATTAACTTGTATAGTGCTGACTTTTGCGTACCAAAATGAAGTATTGTGTTTATATACAGTACAAATATAATTGTGACCTTTACAATCGAAGTACTATATTATATTTTATATCATATAAAACTAACTAACAAAATTAAGCATCAAAAGTTCAAAACCACTCAGAATGAACAGGAGAAGGAGAATTCCTACAAATCGGGCATGTCCCATTCATCTTAAGCCACTCATCTATACAATCAGCATGGAAGCAATGTCGACATTCGGGTATACATCTCACCATCTCCTTTACATCGTACTCGGATAAGCATATATGACATGTGGTGTCACTGTGTCCTGGGAGGCGTTTACTCTCACCTAGAATGACTTTTGTGTACGACTCGATAGTCTCTTGGTCAATACCAACCACGCCTCGTGGTGCAACTGACACATCTGGGGATACAATTGTGGCATTAAAGATGTTGCTTCTTCGGTTTCTCCTGACTTCTCTACCTTTGGTACACAAAATGCATATGGCCGCAAGGGAGGCTGCCATGGCGGGTATAGCCATGGCAAAGGCTATGATTTTGAATATACTAGTACGAGAACCCGATGGAGAACCTGCAAATCATTTTTTGGTTTTTTTAGATCACCTTTTCAGCATAGCCAAAACATAACGAATTATGCTTCGTTTAATCCATGATATGATCAACCTAGTCCACATCTAGGAAAGTATCGCTTATATAGTACAGTATATACTTCTGTTTTTATAAGAGGTTTTCCCTGGGAATCGATTTTGAAATGATCCTTCGGAAATCCGTTTTAATCATTAACAATTTCAAGTCACAGTTTAACAGTACCAAACAAATTAAGAAGACTATGTTACCATCATTGTAGAAACATGTTGTCATCTGTGTGGTCCTATTTGCATAACCACACGAAACACCAGCTGCTTCACAACTTTCGCAATCAGGCGTACCCCATGTCAAAGTTATATCTTCATCGAGTTGTGATGTAAACCCATCTTGATCTGGGCGATCGGCCATAGGCACCCTTAAAACCCCAGTGGTCACACAACCCGTCTGATTCCTAGTCATTGTTGTCAAGAGCCTCGTGGAGTCAGTAGCTAGAACCGAAAACGATGAATTACTAAGACAATCAATAGGTTTAAAACCAGACAACCTCACACCTTTTGGACAGCTTAAAAGAGTGTAGTTCCGAAAGTAAGAAGCTGAGAAAGGTGAATTCGAGAGGTCAAACGTCGCAAGTCTAGCAGGAAGGCAGTTGTCGTAAATCTGTATAGCTTGAGAATGGTAGTCGATACTCCTGACCGCAAAGTGTCCAGATCGTGGTAAGTTGATAAACATGGTACTTGAAAAAAGACATGTTAATTCAAAGCCCGGGAAACCACAGTTTTCGTGTTGTTGATCTATTAACCGGAAGGGGAATCGCAAACGGTTGGAGATTCGGCCACAATAGGAAGATGGACAATCATTTGATGCTGTTGAATAAGGAATTATTAAGAGGAGATATAACAAGAGGATTGTGAAGAAATCCATGGATATTCAATAAATGATTTGGTTGGTAAGTATCTTATATCTATTAATCATGTTTAACATATAATCCAAAGTCAAAAGCTGTTTGGTCACCACGATATTTATAAGGCCTTAACTAAAGTCAATGATAAGTTTTGTCTTTAGGATCGTGTCTACATCATGTATCTGGTCTAGCGGTATTAAAATGGTTCATCAGTATGTTGCAGGTTCTCGTCTAATAAAAGACAAATGAGAGCGGATTAGAAATGTGTCAATAAATAAAAGAAAGCTAACGAATGTTCTTTTTTATTTGAAAGAAATTTATGAAGAAGATTTCCCGCTCTTCTTTTTTAATTATTTGTTTCCTTGTCAATCTCATATTATATAGTTTTCTATCTAAATAAATACTAGAACAGAATGTTACGAGTATTATATAATCAAGTTTCACTTAAAAAAAATAATATGAAAATGTCGACTGTCAAAACAGAAATAAAGTCGTATCTACTTGGTTAAGTTTTTCTTTGACTTCGTCAATTCTTGTATAAGTTCAAACAAGAACCCGAGAGTTATCCATGATATATTTTTTCGTGTCTACATAACAAAGATAAGCAGAGAAACCAAAACATGTTTTTGACATAGCAGTTAGAAATAGTTCATCAGCCTTATAGGTCGGGGTTCATGCCTAACAAAAGACAAATTCATATATATATATATATATATATATATATATATATATATATATATATATATATATATATATATATATATATATATATATATATATATATATATATATATATATATATAGGAGTAGAATCAAATAAAAAAAATTCTAAATTTGTAAAAAGTCGAGGAAGGAATGTGGAATAACATATAGATGTTTAGGTGACATTTATAAAATTATTTTTTAAATAGAAAGAATAATATTTTATAATTAATAAAAAAAAAATCGAAAGAAAAAAAGTATTGGAAAAAAAGAAAAATTTTGAAATTTTTTTCGATAATGTCATCATTTTCGTAAATAACTTCTAGCGTTATACACACGAAAAAGTTATGTCAAATCATAAGATGTACTTAAACTTGCCAAGTAAGCATGCCACGTCATTTGGCACGTCATATGATGCACACAAAAAAAAAAAAAAACTATGATATTCAACTATGATAGTGTGCATCATAGGTGTGGATCATTTTTTGTGCATAACTTTTTTCAAGCAAAAAAAAAAAACAATTTCCCGAAAAAAAAGATTTCAATTTTTTTTTTTAAATATTTCTTTATTAAAAAAATAAAAAAATAAATTTTTTTTTCAAAGTTGGCACATGTCACTCCCACAATGCTTCCTCGATTTTTTATAAATTTGAGACTTTTCACAAGAACTCTCATATATATATATATATATATATATATATATATATATATATATATATATATATATATATATATATAGGGATTGGTTCATGCGAGAACTCCTATTTCTGCGAGAACTGCCAGAACTCTTAAAAAAAATGTCAATTAACATGTAATTATGTCTATTAACATATAAAAACTATTCATTGTTAAAAATCTAGTAAAAATATAAATGAAAAATTAAAAAAAATTATATGAAATCACGCGAAATAAGAATTGTTCACATATGAACGTTTTTTTTCAAAAAATGAGTTCATATATGAACGAAATTTTTTTACGTTATTTAATATGAGTTTTTTTTTACTTTTTTACTTTTATATTTACTTGATTATTAATCTCCCAAAGAGTTTGCATGTGAATGAACAAAGTGAGACGTGATTTAACACTTTTTGTAAGAGTTCTCGCAGTTCTCGCAAAAATAAGAGTTATCGCATGGACCATTCAGTATATATATATATGTATATATATATATATATATATATATATATATATATATATATATATATATATATATATATATATATATATATATATATATATATATATATATATATGTATTTATATGTATTTATATATATATAGGAGAAGGTTCTTATAAACCAATATTTAAAGTAAATTAAGTAAAAAATATGAAAAAATAATTTATAATATGTGTAATTTTGTATTATGTTTATTTATTCAATTATAACAAACTTTAAAAAAGCAAGTTTTGATATGCATCAAAATATATGTCGTTTAGGGGCTGTGCATCAAATTCGTTGTTTTTGTGCAGTAAATATTCAAATTTGATGCACAACGATAATACTACCCATTTTTTGATGTACAACAAAACTTCGTTTTTTAAAGTTTGATATATGGTTAAAATGAACGATAATCCAAAATATCTAACGTTATAAATTATTTTTTAATTTTTTTTTACTTATTTTACCTTAAAGTTTGTTTTACAAGAACCAACCTCTATATATATATATATATATATATATATATATATATATATATATATATATATATATATATATATATATATATATATATATATATTTGAGAACCATTAGGAACCACTAAATATTTGAGAACCATTAGGAACCAATATTCACCAGTGTATATACATATGATATTCACCAGTGTATATATATATATATATATGATATTCACCAGTGTATATATATGATATTCACCAGTGTATATTTAATATGATATTTACCAGTGTATGTATATACACTGGTGAATATCATATATATACACTGGTGAATATTGGTTCCTAATGGATCCTAATTATTTGTATGGTTCTCATTTGAAACCAATTCTATATATATATATATATATATATATATATATATATATATATATATATATATATATATATATATATGTGGTGCGTGTAACAAATGTGTGACTGAAAAAACAAGAGAATGCATCAAATTTTGTCGAGCTGATAGAAAAACATAGAAAAAAGTCAACAAATGTTCTTTTTATATCTCATTTATCATTTCGTTTTATATCTCATTCAACACTAAATAGATTGTTACGGGTGTTATATAGTCAAGTTGCACTAACAAAAATGATAAACATGAACTCAAGAGTTATCCACAGATTAGTTGTTTTAACATCGTTTAATCCATATTAAATAAAGTAATACTATCTAATGACTATTTTCCATACTAGAGAATAAAGATGTCATCTAGAAATGGAATTAGAAGACGGGTTCGTCGTGGTAGAGAGTTAACACACAGATACATCGGCCACAAATGGGGACCGATTGTCCCTATAAAACGTAACAAAGGTAGAAAGGTAATTGCAGATGACAAACAATCAACTAGCATACTCTTTTTACTAGCATAAATCGGGAAACTAAAAGTATCGAAAAAGAATCATTATACTTTTAATAACTAAAGCAGCCTTAGAGATTCTCTCAATATGTTTCCAGTAAGAAAAAAAAAAATATACTCGGCTATTCATTTACCGAAAAAAGAAAAGGAAAATCAAACAGAAGACTGGAGATTTACATGCTATAACGAAAAAAAACAGCAGGTATTCTGTGTGTTTGAGTAATCCTTTTTGTTGTGTCTTGTCAAGAAAGGTTATGCGCTTCACTTATGTACTAATTCATGAAATTCCGGCAGTTGGAGGCTCTACATAAACACGGTACTTTCACTTCATCTTGCTCGTCTCGCTCGAATTTGTAATCATACCTGTCACCATTTTCCATATATAAGAATATCAGAAACTTTAGTAATTTTAAAGGAAATAAACAATTGAACAGTAAGTAATAAAAATGGAGAATGTGAAAGTCATACGTCAATTCATCACCGGTCGCCACATTACTTTTAGCTATGAGAACTATCCGACTCTTGTTTTCACTCATACTCAAAATCCTAGCATAGCAATTCGGCATGCACTGGAAGAAAAAATAGAATGCAAGTTAAATTTACCTATTTACCTATTCAACTTTGCAAATAAACTCATGATTAAGACATAACGGTATTAACACAAGATAAGAAACTTACCGAATGGTTGATTAGTCGTGCCATATTACCCTTATTGGTCGCATCAATTACAATATCTTCACTAATCTTAAAGAGCTGCATAATAACATTATTTCAAATTTTTAATAACATCCAAAACTGAGAACACACACTAGTCAACAAAACACACAATCAAGACTCACGTAGCAATCTTTCCCTTGAGACCTATATTGCACCTCCCTCAAATCTGCAACACTACGCCTCACCTGCTCACCACGGTATTCAAGAACCTGCAAAAACATGGCAATTAATACAATTGAATGAATATACAGTAGGATTTGTAGCAAACTTTATTTAAAAGTCAAAAAATACCATTTCTCCTTCTTGAATATTCCGCCGTGCAAAAAGGCCCCATCCATGTATTCCAGATTTGCCAAAACAAACACGACGTTTTTCCATTCTCTGTAAACCGTCAAGTCGTTCCTTGAATGTAGAACATGTGTTCAGTTGCTGAATTTCCTGCAAAAACGAAAGAAAAAAGTAAGACTAAAAGATATTTAACTCCAAAAAAGGCATCAACAGATTGAATAAACATTTACGCTGTGAGAGGTTATGTCATCTATTTTCTCCACAGAATGCTGAATTGGGCCCATTAACCGGTGAAAACATGCCTTGTCAATTGCACTCTGAAAACAAACAAACAAAAAAAGTCAAAGATATGGATTATTGGGAAGTAATTTAATGAGAATATTGTAACGGTGGTCTACCTTGGTACTTGATCTTCTATAGACACGACACCTGGCAGCAGACTCTAGCTCGAACTCGTCATTAACTACTGGTGACGAAGCAGTATTTGTAGGCATCAGGAGTCGTGAACCCCTAAAGCTCTGTTTCTGAGTTTGGTTTTCAAGCAATCGTTTTGCACAAAACACTTCTGAAGAAGTCCTAAGAACAATACCAATATCTGTCGGGGTTCTGCATTCATATCAAAAAATCACGTGATCAATTTGCAACTAATATATTGATAAATCATATGAGTATGCATTCATTACCTATGGTCAGCACAGTAAGTCAACCATTTCGTTTCGTATGTCCCACCCTTATCCGACGAATAGAGCTGAGAAAAATACTATATTAGTATCATCAAATTCAGGTTTTAAACTTCTAAGAAATGATAAAACATAACTACCTCGACACAGTACCCAGCCTGTAAAGCACACATGGCATGGAAATTTGTAGAACACTTGCAACATTGTATGCAAGAACCGTGAACTTGTTTGCAAATTACACACGCCTAAAATTTACAGACAAAAAAAGGGCATGATTAATTATGGCATAAGTCGATTCCTACACTTCCATGATAACGTAAATGTTTCTACCTTTACAAATGAATCAGGAGGAATTCTTAAAATTCCAGCAGCAGGCTCCATCTTTTTTTCATTTAGGAAAGCCATCTCAGGTCGAAACCATGCACATATGACATGAACCCATAAGGGGTCGATATCAGTTGGCTTCAATGCACCTCCTGTAGAAGCATAACATAGAAAAAGAGTTTTTAAATATGATAATAATAATTGTAGGCGGAAATAAAACAGAACATATGACATGCCTTTAACGGGACAGAGGCAGCACTCTCTCTTGATCTCGGGTGTTTCACACGCTCTACAAACCCAAGACGAAAAATCATGAATATCTCTTACTCCATAGCATTCTTGATGGACAGCTATTTGACACCTATTACAGATAATGATTGTGTTAACGTCATAATCTTCATCCCATCTACAAATAGCACATCGTTCAGTAGTCCACTTTGCATAAACAGGTTTATAATCCTCTTGAAGTAATGAAAACAATCGTTCCTCATCTAACTGACTCCAAGCAACTTTAACATAATCAACATTATGATCTCCAAGCTGCAATATGTTACAAATATATATAATAAACGATTAAATATATTTTAACCAAAGTAAATGACATGAAAAGCTACAAACCCATTTTTCCAGTGGTATCATCGAATCTACGACTTTAATACTGCATTTCCACTTTTTCGCTTTGGAACCCGTATGACGTTCCCATTCAGAAGGGGTTTGCTTTCTTGTCCCACACGAACCACACTTACACTCAACTCTGATACAAAATAAAAAATACAAAATAAATATTATTCATATTATATGTCAAGACGATAAAAAAATGGATTCAAGTTAGGTCTTACAAATGAAGATGCGGATAATAAATCCCCGCTATGCCGGTACAAATGACATTTATTTTTTCTTGTAATGTGCTCTGACTACTATAACTTTCAGCATATCTGATGAATTTAAATCAAACTATTAGCTATAAACGAAACTATAAGTAGGATGTGCCAAGAGAGAGAAGAAATATAGATACCCGAGGTTTGGTTGATATTCATCTTCTACGGATATTTGTTCAAACGAAAATTGATCTCTGCATTCTTGGCAGTAATTTTCATCATTTTCAAAACTTTCGGTGCTTTCTTCATCTACCCAATAATTACAACCATCGCAGAATATCTAAACAAGCAAAGATATAGCCAAAAAATAAACATCAGATGCCATTTATATTTCATAGTTAAACAGACTTACTAAACGCCTGTTATATACAACAAATAGGAAGAGGTGGAAAGGACTAGAAACAACTTGCCTTTTTACGGTTGAAATATTCTAAATGATGACATGTAGCATCCCCCACTTTGACCTCAACCAGATCCGACTGGGAAAAACATGCCTCTTGTTTTCTTCTATAACCAGAGTTCAAGTTTTTGTTTTCTATATAGTACGCCTCTTCTATCGCCTTACGAAAATCCTCTGGCTTGCTACCAAATAATTGAGTCTGTCCCTCGAATCTAAAAATAGTATAAAAACATTATATAAAATAAGTACTAAAACCTTCGAAACATAACTCCAAGGTACAACAAACATTAAACCACGCACCTTTCCAAATATTCCAAAAATGGAAAAATCATTCCACCTTTCACCCATGCGTAATCCTGAATTAATACAATTAAACCAAAACTTAGACCGTAATAAAACAACTTATAATAATATAAATAGCATACGTCGAGAAATAAATATATTCATACCCGTGTTCCTTTTCTTGAATAACCGTAAAACATAACACAAACAGTGTTTGGAACATAAGCTTTCTGTACAGAAATAGGAGCTTCAAAATGCGCATTGATTACAATAGCAGGCCAAGCAGGAAACCGATTCGAGCATTTAGCCCAAACAATATCACCAATAACAAAATCTTGAGGTCGATAAACTTTATCCGCTTTTTCAATCTTAACTGTTTTCGTCCTCATACTCTCATTTCTATTAAAGCCGCTATGATTACTAAAAGAACCAATATCTTCTACAAATTGAACGTCAACTTCAACAATCTGTTTCTTGGATACTAATTCACCATCGCAAAACGGGTATTTTCGCTTATATAAAATAATATCATTACCATTACCATTACTAATACTACTATTACTATCATTACCATTATCTTTATTCCATAAACTAATAACAGAATCATTAAACCGAGTTGGGCATACCGAAACACGACCACGAGACGACTTCAAGAGCTGAATCGAACTCGAATTCGGCGTCAAATCATCGGCATTGCACCAAGATGTAACCATATTATCATCCATAAAACAAGATTCATTATCCGAAAAATCAACTTCGAGTTCATCCAATTTACACCGTTTCACATTCTGCATTTCTAATTTAACCATTTGTTTAATCATCGCCGGAAAACGTATTCATCAAGAAACCTAACCAAACCAGACCAAACCGAAACCCTAATTTCAATCCAATTTGGGGATTTTTACGAAAAACGTAACAAGATTTGAAATTGAGAGAAAACAAATCAAGGGTTTTGTAATTAAGACAGATTTAATCGATATTTACTCGAAATGAAACACGAAATAGATTGAAAAATTGGGAATTTATAATTAATTTTAAGAAAATCAAGATTTTTTGAATTGACGGAGAATGGAATGAAACCCTAATTAAAGAAGTGGGTAATTAAATTAACGAGGATATTAACGATAAAAATGGTGAAATTATGGAATTAAACGATGGAATTTGATGAATTTGGAACAGGGATTTGAAACAAGAGCCGAGGAAGATGAAGAATTTAAACAAGTTGCAGAAACAAAAATAAAATACACGATATTGTTTTTTGTCAGCGTGAATTTAAAGACTATGATGATTTATGAGTTGTCCAACTTTTACCCCTTGATTATTTCAATATATGCAAAACTAGTCCTTCTTAAAAGTTTTAACATTCTTATCTACTTTGAAAACTTTTCACAAAAATAATCACCGCATATATTTTTATATCAAAACTCATCGCTAAATTCACGAGAAGTTTTCGGAATATTTTTTTGCAGCTAAAATTAAAAATGTTTGAAATGAGTGATTTTAAATTGGACTCGTTCTCGGGTCATCCTTTTTAATTCTTACACTTTTAAATTTCCCCCCGTATTTTTACATCTGAATCTCACGACAAAAAAAAAAAAGGGGTGGTTCAAAAACTTTTGGAGAATTTGTTGCTTATCTTTTAAATATCAATTTGTTAGGTGATTGCTCTCGTGATTTTTTTCTTTTCTTTTTCTTTCTTACAAAAGCATATACAACAAATCATACAAAATTCCAACTACATGATTTAAACAAATAATATTTTGGTTAATACATTACTTTAGTTCTATTTAGATAAGCATTTAAACTATTGCTATTGTTAAGTTTCACTAACATCATTTTCACTGAAAATTTATATTAAAGATTTTTCCATAATTTGTAACATGATACTTTGATGTCTTCAAAAACTTTTCATGTTTGAATTGCCTTGATTAAAACTTTCCAATAGTTAAGTGGCATTATCTTTCCAATAATCTAAATACAAATGGTAGAATGAAATACATAAGAATGGCGATAAAGAGGGAATGATTCAAATTCAAGAAAAAAGAGTCGAATTGGAAGTCAAGTAAGAAGGAGCTTTTGTTACAACCATCTCCGAATCTAAGACTGTTCCATCGTTTGAGGAGCTGCGGGATTCGCTTCGGCGGCGGGTGATTGAACTAAAGAAAAGTTTAGAAAATGGCTTCCTCCTGTTTTATTATTCATATCTTATGTGCTGGGACATAAATATTATTGGTTTTCTTGCTCCCGCTTCCTCATCTGCGCTCATCAAGCCAACTTTGCTCTTTCGGAGCTATTGCGGTAAGTTTGGGTTAATTTGTTGACCAAGAAGTAAAAATGGGACTTTTTATGTTTTCTATATTTTTAAAAGGACAAAAATGTAAATTTTCTTATCTTATTTTCGATTTTGCTAGCTTTTAACTTTGTTAATATTATGCTCCTGTACTATACCAAGTATGAAAACGTGTCCTCCAAGGTTGGTGCAATTTAAACTCAATATACTTTTTAAGTTTCTTTTCAGTAATTTATACTTTTAATATGTTTCTACACTTAAGATGATTTTACTGGTTTCGTGTTTCTCGGATATCGCTGAACTTGGTTTTATGGGGATTTTTTAATATCCCTAGTCATTTTATCTTGATAAATATTAAGACTTTTAATTGTGAAAGTCGCATAAAAATATAAAAGGTTGTAAATAAATTGTCATTATATGTAATGAATTCTAATAAATTACCTTATAATGTAACAAGCTTTACATTTTGTTAACAGTATATGTAAAAGTTAACTTAAATTTTGTGAAAGGAACTAAGCTTAGTACAATTTTTATCATTTGTGAAAAGAATAAAGTGTGATATTGTTTGTTCTCTGCCATTGGAAAGAGACAGTTAGTAAAAAAAAGAGCCAGGGTGAAGTCCGATGAGTGGATATAGGCGAGTTAATTAACACTCGACGCCAACCATTATAAATCAGAGTGTTTTCTTTCCCTTCTTTTAAATACTGTCATTTTATTATTGAGATTTCTTGCTTGTGATTATGTGGTTGTGGTGATTGTATTTGTCTTGGTAACTACTAAAAACTTTCAAATAGAAGTAAGAGAGTTTAGTACTAACAATCCCGAATTTAGGGGTGAATACTCAAAAATATGATATTTTAGGCTTTTTACCCCTACAAAATAAAATTATTAATAACGATTAACTAAGAAATTTAGACATATAAAGCCATTTGATATAGCACTAGAACTTATTTTTCCTAACTAAGTCATCTCAAATATATGGATCAAACACCAAATTGGTCCGTATAAATTTTGATTTAAAATCATCTTCTACTAAGACATCAAAATGGTGCAAGTTTTTTGTATTACACCATTTAACACCAAATATGGTGTAATACTATTAACTACACCAAATTAGTGTATTTTTTATTTTAAGTGTTTTTTTTTTTAGTGTTTAATACCTTTTATATTATTCAATTCATATATTTATTATATATTAACATAAAAAGAATAATATTAATTTATAAAAATTTTATTTTTAAAATAAGCTTGTTCAAATCTATAAAATGATTAAAAAAAGTATATCAATTTTTTCACTTTATGAATTATTTTGTTATAATTGCTTTCATAGATATAGACTTATTTTTTCTCTCTTTTATTTTCATTAGGAGGTCGTTGTGTTACATCAATTATTTAATTGTCTTCGCCAATAACGTCAAATTTATTGTTTAAATTATGCGAAAAGATGAACACTTAAGTGAATTACTTTAACTTTAAGATTCGGCCCTGGATTGTTTCGTTTACGTTGATTTGGATCTTTTTTAATTCCACAAATTGTTATTTTCTTACTAAAACGAGTTAATATGTGATACAAAAACCCATTTTGTATAATACATTGGAGAAGATTTAATTTGGGTAAAAGTCAAAAAAACTATATGTACTTTTCGATTTGTGGCATTATAATAAACGAATTTTGAAAAATACTAGTATGATATATGTACTTCGTATTTTCTATCTCTATGTGATAAACAATTTTAATTTTTTGTTGACTTTTTAGTTGTTACCTGTGACTGTTTATTAACCGGTTTTATTTATTTTTATATATTATAACATTTATTTTTTATATATTATTATTTTTTGTTTTGCTTTTGTGGTGATGTGGAGAATGGAATTGATTTTGAAGAGATGAGAGAGAAATAAAGGAGACCGCATTCAAGTTATTTCTAGATTTACTTTTATGTTTTTAATTTACTCTAAATTTTTCGTTACTCTAAAATACAGTAATATCTAGTCGTGGCGGTTGTGAGATGATCTCTGTTTACTTCAATGTCAAAAGCAACATAAAAGAGGTTCAAAAAAAAGACATGAAAATAGAAGTTTTGGTGTAGATAAGAAATCGACCTTCTCTCCAAGTTCCTTCAAATATGTTACATACTTTAATGAAATAAACTTTTTTTCTTTTTTTTTTCTATAATTCGGATGAACATTAGTGTCCGGAAAAAATGGTGATCGTCGCAAAATAGTGGCCGAAAAAACCAGTCATCGGAAAAGAATGCTGGAGAAGATGACTTGTAGGTAGCAAGTTACCCCTTTATCATTTTGACAGGTAAATACGGAGTACATAATCCAGTGGCGGATGCAGAAAAATATATTAGGGTATGGAATATATAGAATATATTTTCGTTAATAGAGTTAATCCAATAAATTTGAGTTTGTGGTTCGGTTTGCTGGTTCGGGTCGGGTTTTCGATTTGATACAAAAGTAAATAAATAAGTTAACCGATAAACAAGTACATTAATAAGCTGAATAAGTACATTAATAATCAAGTAGCAAAACACAAAAATATCCATCGCTAACATAATTAAGCGTTGAATAAATACATTATCGATATACTCAATTTAGAAACTAAGTGACTATTGAACAGTAGTATTTTTGTATTAATATATAAAAAATATATAGATGGATAATTTAAAGATTGTAGCTTTGTCAAGATGGTTAATACCAAATGCATGTGTGTGAGAGGTCATGGTTTAAACCTCATCCACATTCCTTTTATATTTTTATTTTTTATTTTTTTTTCTTCTTTTCACTTTAACCCTTAACTAATACTATTTTTTTATATTTAACACACAAGTAATATTATTTATTTTCTTAATAAATATTATTATTACTTTAACTTTAATTTATTGTTAATAGTTTTAATGATTAGTCTTTTCTAATAAAATTATTATCTATTGATATTATATGTCACAAATTATTATTATTATTATTATTATTATTATTATTATTATTGTGAAAACTAACAAACATGGTTATAATATTTTGGTTCTTAAAAGAAAATATTTATATCTAAAATTGAAAACAGAATAGTTCAATTTTGTTAAAAAAACTTTAAGTCAGCATTCAAGATTAAATATTTTAAACGCCATTAAAACAAACGGTTTAATAAAATCCTTCTTAATAATCAAGTAGCAAATTAAAACCATTGGATGAAGACACAGAGTCGAATAGGAGGATATATCTTTTTAAAACCAAAAGGGGCTTATTCATTATAATATTGGATATATGTTAAATGGGCTCTACATAATTTGTTTGAATGGGCTTTCTAAATTAATTTGAGCCATAGGGTATGCAGGAATTTTTATTAAGGGTATGCAAACAGTCAAACACTAATAATCATCTATGATAAGTGAAAAATTAAAAAATTTAGATCTATTATTTTTTTTCTAGAGGGTGTGCAATTGCATACCCTATTCTAAATGTACATACGCCACTGCATATATCATAATAGTATTTTTCGAAATTCGTTTATTACAATACTACAAATTGAAAAGTACTTATGGTTTTTTTACTTTTACCCGATTTAGTTGTAGTATAAGAATACTTTAAAATGACGCTTGTTTTACACCAAAATAGTATACACTTTTTAGTGCTACATTGAAGATGTCAAGGGTCATAACTCTCATCTTCACAATGACATTTGTTTTTGTAATATTGGAAAAAAATTTTGGCTCCCCCTGTCCAGACAAAATGAGTAATCCGAAAACAACCTTTGTTGCATAATTAATTAGGAACGAGAACGATGTCAAATTGCTTTGTATGGGAAAATCTAAGTACATCGCGAACAAATAATTACTCAGGATATCATCCAAGCAACTGCATGTTTGATTGAGGCTGTTCTCAATCAATTTGTTTATCATCTTTTGTTGATTTCAGTAATCATAAGGTTTTTGTTATTTGATCAATAAAATCATTTAACAAGTATACCATTGTTAACCTTATGTATCTGATTGTTTATCAAGAGGACGACCAAAATTCTTGTCCAATGTGCTTTCAAAGTTCACGAAAGCAATCCATCATGCGCGCTCAATGATGTTATCGATAGCCAGCATTGTATTGTTCAGAACCTAGTACCATACATGCAGACTTATCATGATTTCATTATTAGATTAACAATTTGTTCCATGAGGACAATACATTCATTGTTTAGAGCTGTTTATTTGTTCTTGAACCTAGTACATGACATTAAACTTCTTTATAACGTCTTGAAGAACCTTTACATATATATAACTGAATGACAGATTCCTAGCTGAAATGGAGTGCAAGACTATCCTTACCTCACGCTAACCCGACATTTTTGAAGGAAGGGCAGAAATGAGATAAGGCTTGTTCTATTTGAAAAGTTATACTTTCCTCCACATCAATTAAAAACAAAATCAAGAGACTTCTTTCCATTTTGTTCATGTACTCTTCATATATGACTTCTTTATAGCGTGCCACCCCGTCTTGGTCCACCAGCTCAGTAAAAGGTCCAATTTTCACCATAGGGAGCGGTGCATTAAAGATTGGGACCGCCACTCTTGACTCGACAGATGTGGTTCGCACTCCATGTTCTGCGCTTTTGTGCCTGCCATTGAGTAAAATCTAACATTAAAACACCAAAAAAGCTTAGATAAAGTCTGTTGGAAATTAATGACAAAGAAACAAGTAATTATCGTAATTTAGAATAGTTTATGTTCCAAAAATATAATTAGACAATAGTGAAAATGTGTGTTGTTTCAAACACCACCACCGAACCATTACCATTGCAATGGTTCGAAGGCACTGGTTCATTTAGTATACAAATCGAAATTTTGTTATAATAAAGATCCTAACATGTGTTATTCTCCATCAATTGGTATCATAGCTTTGGTTGAATCAAACCAAAGTTTCTTTATCATCATCATTACCAGTTTTGAGAAGAGAAATTCACACCCCGGATTCGACAGGAGAAGATGACTGGAACCTAACCGGAGAAGACAAACGGTAACCAAGATAACCGTCAGAAAGGAGACAGTCAGGAATCGCCTTAACCAAACCAACCGGAGTGGAAACCGGAAAAATAAAAGCCGACGGAGATTAGCCGGAGACGAATGATCGATAAAGAAGATCGGAAAAGAAACCAGAGAAAAATTTTATTTTCTTTTTAATTATAAGATTTTTTTTAGTTAAAGACAAAGTTACAAACATTTTGAAAAAACATAGAAAATAGATAAAGATTATAGATTTAAACTTTTGTGACAAAAGCTTATTTAAAAGAAAAAGTGTAGTTTTTTTTCTATAGTATAATCTTTTTTTTCTTCCCGCTGCAAAGCGCGGGTTTACAACTAGTATAATATAAAATGAGCATGACTGATATATATCGGTTATATCTCAATTGGAAACATTTTACGGACTCTGAAAATGAGTCCTTACCCAAAGCAAATCATATAGACCCGTTTCTATCATATAAAAGTTCAATTTTAACATGTATTGGTTGCGCTTTGGGTTTTGACCGAGTCGGACCGTGCTCGGGATTGAACTCGTTTATGCATTTCTAATGTTTATTCTTAATAACTTTAGACTTAATTCAGTATCCCGTATATATTGAAAAAAAACGCATCAATGGGATCCTATATACGTCGATCATCAGCTTGGTTTATGTGCGGGATATGTAGAGTCGGATAGAATACTTGATCATTTTTTAACCCGTTGCAAGATGGAAAAATCTACTTGGTTAAATATATTTAGAGAGTAAAGTCTTTAGATAAATGTCTATAAATTGATCAAACTTTACTTCGAAACCTATAGTATGTATTGAATTTGAAATGGATCTATGTATTTAACTTTTAAATTATAGTTATTGTATGTAACCAACCAACTAAAAACCTTCAAATCGGTGACATGACAACTTATATGGTCGTCACATAAGGACGGATGAATACAATAACGATCTTTGAAAATTAAATGCATAAAATAGACCAATAAAAAGTTTGATACATACTATTAATTTCGGAGTGAAATTTAATACATTTATTTGAGAATTTAGTAGTTCAAACATCACAACGGATCTTTTAATGTCAAAAGGTGCCACTACATCACGGGTTATCAAAATAAATTGATCTTCAACACTAGCAAGAAGGTTGTCGTCGGTCAAGTCCTAACTCGAACGGGGAGTAATATTGATTTTATTACATCCGTCTAGATGTATTTCCTCTCGCTATTATGTTACTTGCAGAATGACCATGTTTGTAGTATATTAATGGCAGTTGTAACATCTTTCAGTATGACAGATTTTTATTGTAGTTTCTCGGAAGATTGGCCTCTTTGTATAAAAAATAGTAGTTACTTATAATGAACACGAAAATTACATTCAATCACTCAAAAATCAAGTATTGACATAATGACATCGATCCTCGTATGAGTATCCCCGAATACATCAAATACAATGTATGAATCCAACCTAATAATGCTCTTAACAAATCACAATAACAATTTTCTGCCTGTATGTACAAAATTATGTTCTTGAACAATCTTTAAGAAAAAACACAACGGCTTTTGCCTCTTTGTATCAAACCTTACAATCTTCTAAAATACTTCTTCGTGGCTCAACTTTCCTGTTTCGTGTAATCGAAATGAATTATAGGTTTAGTTTCTTCGGTAATGTAATCATTTTTGTGTAGAATGTAACCATTTCTAATCTCTAGTGAACGGGATCCATATGGAAAGGTGGACTTGGAGAAAACTTGTTGGGTGTTTTCAGCTTCAAGACTTCTAGGACGATTGACGTAAGGATGATTGCAGCAAGAACAAACCCATAACCAATCATCCATGAACTTCCTGCATCAGCAAGTTGTATTCCTAGAAATATATTTAAAGCTCCGAAAAAGAGAGCGATTCTTCCAACATAATGATGGTACCAGTTCCAATACTTTCTATGCTTACTGTCCTTATCGGGTCTTATGAAGAATGCCATAACCTAAAATACAAGAAAGACATAAGAAACCATAAGAAGCATATAAAGCTACACTTTTGACTTTGTAAGTCAAATGATTCGTCATTATTTTTACTAAATGTTTAACACTTTTCACACTTATAATACCAGAACATTATGTTTCATGTTTGGATGGTATAGATTAACAAACCCATAAATCTTTTTGATGTTTTCAGAATGTTTTATTAAAAATTGGTAAATGCAATTCGGTATGTTTTACCTCCAAAAGTCAAATTAAAAAATGTGATTGTAAATTGAACCTGGAGAACGCTGAGAACGATGGCAGTTATTCCAATGCCTTTGTGCGTAGTCGCGTGAAAACTAAATTTGTTATACATATTTAATCCAACAAATCCAGTGGCAACTGCAAATATGAACCCGATAAACTGAAAGCCTATATGCAAATAATACCATAACGGATCCTTGTGCTTAAAGTATCTTGCCACAATAGCCCCATATGGCAATATTAAACCCCACCCGAGCAAACCCAAAACTCCATGAGTCGTTTTAGAACGTTGCAGTTTGTTAGAAGGCGTTATTGAATTTGATGTCGATCCTGAAGCACCTGAGGGCAAAAAGGAGAAACTTTGACTTTTATGATCAACCAAATAGTTTCATTAATTAAGTCAAGAGGATTGGCTCGATAAACAAACCTTGGGAGAAATCTAAGTGGATAGTTGTCTTGTCATCATGAACTGATAAAAGGTGATGCTCCGGATACTTGGTCGAGAAAGCCAATAAAATTGGTTGTGTTTTAAGTCGACCAGGATATTTGAGTTGATATGCTAAGTGAATCTTCGCACCATAAACCGTGACAAAAGGAGGAATACCCGTTAAAGGTAACTCACCTTTATCATGTTTTACCTGTGAGGGTTTAAAGCCCGCAGTATAATATTGTTTGATTACTGGGGTACCCTTACGGGTAATCCAACCAACCATAGCACTTGAGTTAAGCATCATACCATCTCTTGAAAATCCCATTGCGACATATCCACTTGTGTATGTTGCGGATAATACAATTGTCACAACATTGTCTTTACTCTGGGAATACTGTTTTTTGATATAAAAAAAATGTCATCAAGTTAAAGGAGATAAATCAAAAGAATTCCATAAGGAGGAAATGTCATCGTTATTGAAGAAAATGGAAACTTACCCGAACAATGTATGAATTCCAAACAGGTTTACAAACCACATGGGTCATATTAGCATACGGAAGAGGAAGAAACACATTAATGTCTTCATTGCATTCATCGCCTACCACCACTGAAACCACTACAATCAACACCAAAACACCCAAACCAAAGAATTTGGAACCCGAAATCATTGCAAACGAAAAAGAAACAAGAGAACACAACAAGAAAAAGCAGAGATAGATGGCATTTGAAAGAAATGAGTGGGTAAGACGGTTATGATGCTTTCGTCAACAGGTTTCTTAGTTTTGAAGGTTGTCTGGTTGGTGGTAGTTGATACAGAAGGTGGGTAATCATCAATCACATCATAGCTTTCCCTCCATATTCTCAAACTACTTTTTGAATATTTGATTTTTCTAAGCTCGAAAACCATTGTCACAGTTAAAATTACAGTATTTTTTTTGTATAAGTTTTAAATGTACAAAAGTTTGATAGTATTTTTGAGTTGATTTTGCTAAACATGTCCCCGAGCTATATATAATATATTAAGACACGCGAAAATGTTGTACAAGTCATTGATGTATTGTGATATAGTTATGTGGGGTATATAAGGTAAAAAGTTTTCTTGATTTGCTGGTATAATAATTGAGCATTGCTTAAAAATGGGCTAAAAAAGAACACCATTTAAGGTTAAGTGTCACCACATAGTTGTTGGCTTACATCTTGGTACTTTTGAGTTTGCTACTAATTATAACATTTTTATATTATAGTTGTATTAATATGGTCGGCGCATAACTTTATCATAAAGTAATTTGGTCAATAAACTGGTCTGATGCTCGCCGTGAAGGTTGTAAATCAGTTAAACCGTAAACAAGGGGTGGTCGCAGATTTAAACCCGAGGCCTCATAAAGTCTCCAACAACATTCGGACAACAAATCACAACCATGAATAGAATTTTGTACTATGATATTTTTTCTTTTTCGAAAATAAAAATGGTTGCCAATCACCATTTTCAATCATTTTACATTATTAAAAACATCTATGAGAATTAAAATATAAAACTGATTCAAACAAACCATGACTCTTTAGTGCACTGTAACGAAAATATTAACTTGAGGGTAGATTATAACAGCCTCTACTTGGCCCAGACTACTGCATCTATCTCATACTGTGCAGATCGATACAATTCCAGCCTCTTCCCTATATTTTGACGCCTATGTGTTATCGTTGGATCTTCGTCTAACAATTTACCCAAATGTCTTCCCTGCAAACCAAAAAAATTCAAAATGTAATAGCCAAGAGAAGCAAAGTATTTGAGTTTTTCTTTCTTTTGACTTATTATCTCCTAAAGAGAGTAAACGAGTAACACATAGCTAGAGCCCACAAAACGGAAAATGACAACAAATAGTGTAAAAGGTCTGAACATTGATCTGATCCAATAACTTAAAGATTTACACCTTTTATCTCTGTTTTCCATTTTGTTATGTTGAAATGTTAAATGGCTTAAACGAGTAATAACATTTGTCAACAAATTTATTTTGGGTTATTTAGTATGTGTACATCTAAAGTTTTTTTGCTTGTAATATAAAACTTACCTCTTTTGCCCCCAACTCGGTGAAGAAGCGATCAAGTAAGCTACGTTTGGCCTCACGCACTTGACAATACACAACAGACTTCGGGATGGAGTGTCTTAGAGTTCCAACCACCATTTGGACATAAGACAGAACATTTGATCCTGTTTTCAATTAAAAAAGGAGCGTTAAACATTTTTCAAAATGCAGATTTTTGGGCATTTGATAGTATTATAAGTCATTTCATTGACACTTACCAACTCGACGAAGATAAACATCACTATATCTATCAAAGATCGAGTGTGTTGGACTTCCGCCCTTCTCAACATCTTGTGGAAGCTTCCTGAAGAAATCAACGGTCAAGTAATTGCACTCCATATCAACTAACTGCAAAGCAGCTCTTTTGCTTTCATTCCTCATCCTATCTAAAGATTCACAAGCTGCGTTCGTAACATCCACCTTAAGGGACGGAAATTGTTTCAACTCCTACACATTACCACAACATCAAGTGAGACACGAAACATTACTCATACATCAGACTTTATTATATGTGTCAAGTCAAATATTTAAATTTATCACGAGACTAACCGCGGTCTCTTTAATTGACTTGTGAACTAAATCCTTCAATATACTATGAACCTGAAACGAAAACATATAGAAATGAATTTAAAAGATAGGATGCTGAAAAATCATACTATTGCATACATACCGCATCAACAACGGCCTCGGCAGGAACTTTGATATTGATTAAGGAAGATTCTATAAGACGACGATATCCTTGTTCAGGGGCAATTAAATGAGGCTGATATCCATCAGCTTCGGTAATTAGTTTTCTCACATTTTCCATGGAAAGTTGCTTGTCAAACTGTAACCTTTTCAAAGCAGCAGGAAGTTGATTATCAAATACACCGTACACTTTTTCACCTCCTGGTCGTCTGCATATTATAATAATCGGCAACCATGATACCAATATATGATTAAAATTCAAGAAACATTATTTAACCAATTTTTAAAAAAACTAGAGCAACGATACATACATGCCATCAAGATGTTCTTTGAATGTATGATCAAAAGCACGACAGATTTCCATAATCATATATAACTTGCCCTGCAAAAGAAAAGAAAAATATATCATAAAGCTAACACAATATAAAGAAGACAAAACAATAAGAAAATTTGGGGAATGCTTACTCCGGAATCAGCAGCTATTGGTTTCCCGAGACGACTTAATTCGGTTTCAAGGTCGATGATTGTCTTACTGATGAGAGACTGAAGGCTGGGAATTCGATATTTAATGACAGATTCCAAATGCTGTAATATTGTAAATGAGAAAGTTAGAGAAAAGGTATAAAAAGACGTAATCGCTCTTGAAGAACATAATAACTTACCCTAGAAAGCACTTTTCCTAGATGTTCAGAGCCCATTTTTCTAGAAAGATGACTGTACTCGGGAGAATTAGCAAAGTACTCCCTCTCTTTCCTCCGAGCAGCAATCATGTCAACACTTCTATTAATATCAGCTTGAGATCGGTTCACAACACCAATCCAAGGGAATTGCAGCCGATATGCTCTTCCTTCCAAAATCTGTAAACGATAAAAGGGTCAATATACAAGTAACATTGACTCCACAAACTTAGACTTTAAGTCGAGGCCTAACTTACTTCAACTGCATCAGTACCCTGGTCCATAAGATCGATCTTTGTCAAAACTCCAAAAGTTCTCTCCCCTGTGTATTCACATTTAATCAATTAAAAACGAAAGATATGAAAATAAATAACTAAATTTCAGTATGTGTGTTAAGAGGGTATTACCATTTGGATCCACTTCTCGAGATATTTTAATAGCATCGGATGTTGCAATATCTTGGTTGGCAGGAGAAACGGCCAGAATAATGCAATTTGGCTACAAGGAAAAATTATATAAATTATAACAATAAAGATGAACGGAAACTGAACTCAGAAAAAGGCACCATTCTGTGGCAACGCTGTTACCTTCTCAACATATGACCGCACCATGTTTTCAATTTCTTGAACAACACTATCTGACTGACCCTCTACAAAGATCATATAAGTAGAAATATCTTAAGCAACACAGTCAATCTTAAAATTGGGAAATGCAAGATGTAATCTTACCGACAGCTACTTTTGTCAGACCGGGAAGGTCAATCAGAGTCAAGTTCACAACTATCAAAATTTCAGAAAATAATTCGTGAGTTGTTAAAACTTATAACCAAGAGCTACAAGATGTGAATAACCGATAAATAATGGCTAAGAAACGTAAATATATCTCACCATTAGGAGAATAGATACTGAGATATATAGGAACAGATGAAATCTGTTTAGTACGGCCTGAAGTCTCTCGGTCAGTCTCTTCAGAAATCTCCTTCCTCACAGCCGCTACATAAGATAAAAGATAAATTTGTAGAATACAAAAACAAAAGCAATGTTTTGATCTTACCAAAATCAGTGAACCGCTTTCTTGGTTGGTGAGCAAACTCTGCATATTCTCTGCTTTCGTCAATCCTATGAAGTTGCAGAACAAGAGGACGGCGTGTAACAATCCCTGCATATTTTATACGTAAATGCAAATCAAACTAATAATCCAGTATATATGCCACGAATGTGAATCAAACAAAAGAAAACATCTAATTACCAGAGCCACGAGGCAAAAAATCCTTTCCGACAATACTCTCCAGCACAGATGACTTTCCGGAGCTCTAAGAACAATTCACACGAAACAAAATAATATAAATCACTCAAACAATCTTAGCTATGTAACTATTTTCCACAAGTGATATAAACAGAGAAACTTATAGTTTGTTTAATTGGATGCCGATATTAATAAACTTCTACATTTAACTCTAACTTAACGTAAACAAACAATCTCCATCGAAACACTCAAACCGATAAACAATCTTCAAAAAGCAATCTGGAACACAATTTTAGGCGTAATTCACACCAATAGATGAACACAATATATCAGTTATTAAGATAGCGAAAACGAAAACCTAAAGGCTGAGTGGGAAATGTACCTGACCGCCAACGACGGCGATTGAAGGTAAGGCATCCCAAAGAGTGGGTAATGAAGATGATTCGTCACCGAAATCACCCAAGGCTGTGCATGCTTTCTGTAATTTGTTCACCAGATCAATTAACGTCTCCATTATTATTATAACATACACGATTTATCAATTGAAACGAATAAGCGATTTGGGAATAGAGAGATAACGAAATCTGTAACGGAAACGAGTGGAAAAAGGGAAACTTTTTGAGTTCGAATTGAAGTTTGTAGAATGAATGAATATGCATTAAGTTATGTGCATGTGTGCTAACGAACTCATATTAATTATCTGATTTTTAAATATATTTACGGAGATAATCACTTTAATTTAATTTCATATATACTTAGGCTTATTAGTAGTAGTCGTGGTTAGGGGTGTTCAAAAGACACGGACCGGACCGAACCGGAAAAAACCGGACCTGACCGAGACAAAAAAAATCAAGAAACGGTGGACCGAAGACCGGACCGTTTTTTCCGTGTCATTTCCGGTCCGGTTCCTAGTCGGTTCTTTGGTTTTCGGTTCTTTTCGGTTTTAATACCTCACACAATACACAACATAGTATTAAAAAAGGTTATTCAATTTAAAAAAGAAAAAAAGTCATGCAAAGATTAAGAATAAAGTAGGTTAAACGATAAGCAACACAAAAAGTAATCGTATCGAATTACAAATCATAAACGTAAATACGTAATAGGCATAGTAAAAAACTAAAACGAAACCAAATATGAATAGTAAAAACAAAAAACGTAAATTGTTTATTCATTCGTCATGTGCATTATCAATCATCTAGCTTCTCCACATCTTCCATCTCGACAATTTTTTCCAAAATATCTATAAATAATCAAATAATAGTTAGTAATTATATAAAAATACATACATATAAGCAAATCTTTGTTCTTATTAAAATTTAAAAGTTAATACCTTTACTAATATCTTCAAAGTCTTCCAAATCTTATTCATCAATTTCAGTAACATTTTTTCTTGGATTTTTTTATCCAATCTTGAGTACAAATCAAAGCTTGAACATTGTCCGTAGATAAGGAACTTCTAAAAGCATCCAATACACGACAACTTGTGCTAAAAGCCGACTCCGAAGCAACCGTGGAAATTTGGATCGCCAAAATATCTTACAAAAAAAATAAAAAAGTACACAATTAACGTAATAACAAAGTACAAGATATTAATTTAAACTAAATAACTATAATGAGATTACCTCGTGCCATATTAATGAATATAAAATTAAATATTAGCATATTATTAAAGAAAAAGTTAACTTTTCGGTCCGAACCGGTGAACCGCCGGTTTAGCCACGGACCGGACCGGATTTATTTTTTGAGTATTTTTGAGAACCGAGAACCGGACCACCATAGCCGGTCCAGTTCGGTTCCGGTCCAACGTCGGGACGTTTTTGCGGTTCTAGCCGGTTCTCGGTTTTTTTGGTCACCCCTAGTCGTGGTGAAGCCAAATTTTTTGTTGTATGGACTAAAACCGTCAAACTCTTTACAATATACCAACAAGTATAAAAATTATTATTTAAATCATGTCGTAAGTAATATTGACCGAGTGGTGTAGATAGAGAAACAACTAAATTATAAAAGAACAATCTTCAACTAAGATCATGGGTTCAAGTTAACTACATCTAAAATATAATATGATCGATATGGAGTATGTTGTATGAAACTTTTTATTGGATCATGATATATTTTATTGAGGGGCTAATTTTACCAAGTTAAACCTAAAACATAATTAATAATATTAAGAACTTAAATCATTTAAAATTTTGTGGGTAGGTCAAATGTGAACTCTATATGGCTCCGCATAGATATCTATATCTATATTTACTATAATCTAGAGTTGTCGTTTTAATTACGTGTGAGATATTCCAAATAGTGGAATGGTATGAATTTGAAACTCCTGACTTTTTGGTTGCCCTGTGTTTTAATTACCATAATGAGAGGTATAATGATATTTAAACTGTTCAGTTACCCTAAGTTAATAACACATTTGAAACTTCTGACTCTTTGGTTGCCCTGTGTTTTAATTACCATAATGTGAGATATAATTATATTTAAACTGTTCAGTTTTCCAAAGTTAATAACACGAAACTCCTGACTCTTTGGTTGACTTGTGTTTTAATTACCATAATATGAGGTATAATGATATGTAAACTGTTCAGTTACCCTAAGTTAATAACACATTTGAAACTTCTGACTCTTTGGTTGCCTTGTGTTTTATTTACCATAATGTGAGATATAATGATATTTAAACTGTTCAGTTACCCTAAGTTAATAACACACACGTTTTTAGGTACTCCAAAAGTTGGTGGTATTAATGGCATACTAATTATTGTGTTTTAATTACCATAATGTGATTAACAAACGTTTTTAGGTACTCCAAAGGTTGGTGGTTTTGTGTTTTTCTATATAAGTTAGTTACTTTTGCATCAACAAACCCCATAACTATGTACAATTATGTCTCTTTCGAAAAACATGTCTCACTCCAAGATTGGCGCCCTTGACCCAACTAGAAAAGATTGGGTTGTTCATGTAAGGGTTTGTAGAATTTGGGAGGCAGTAAATACAAAACTTGGTGATGTCTTACTTGGGTTGGAGATGGTTATGGCTGATGATGAGGTAATTTCTAATTTGTTTGAAAATTTTAAAAGCCGGAAAAAGGGTACGCCACGAAAATGTGGAAAATGTGGGGGGTTAAATTAGTTTCTTACATGTTTTTTTTTATCCAAAAAGGGCGGTTCGATACAAGGTTTCATCACTAGAAATCATATACGAAAGTTTAAGGCTCTTCTCGAAGAGGGCCATGTATATCAAATCTCGAGGTTCAGAGTGATTGAAGGTCAAATGGGATATAAAGTTGTCCCGAATTAATACCGCATCCGTTTCAACTTTGCAACATCGGTTCGTAAACTTGAAGTATCCTATGATAAGGTTATTGTTTTGAGTTGTTTTATGTAGGGACTATGGTATTAACCTACCCAATTCATGCTTTTTGTAATGTTTGTTTTCGTTGTTGCAGGTATAGGGTCCATGTGCATGTTGTTGATGAGGCAAGCGATACAATATTTACCATTTTCAATTCCGTGGCGGAGAAGGTGTTTGAGTAAATAATTGTGTTATTGTTGGAAGTTAAAGACACAAAATTCCCTATTCAGATCATTGTTCGTGAAAAATCTCTTTAGAAATTGTCACCGCGCAACGCGCGGGAATACGTCTAGTTGATAAATCTTTACTACATTATAAAGAGTTTCCTCCACCATCTTAATGTCTTAATTTTAAGTAATTAAAATTACCCTTATACCCTTAATTTATATTTATTATTATTTAAGTCAAACAACAATCTCTTTCCTAATTAATTTAAAAAAATTTAACATCTAACAAAGTAACTTATAATTCCTATGAAATTAAAAAAAAATTAAAATACTTTCTATTTAATTTAAAATTTTCAAAATTATAAATTTATTTTATAACCCCATAAACTTAAAATAATTAAAATATTATGCATTTTTTTCTACTAAAATACGTATACTAAATCTACACTATAATATAATCTATTTCTACTATAGAGTAAATTACATAGATCGTCCCTAAGGTTTATATGGAATTATGGTTATCGTCCCTAAGTTTAAAAAGTTGCATGGATGGTCCCAAAGTTTAGAGTAATTACGGATTTCGTCCCTATTTTAGACGTCCGTCTATTTCACCGTTAGGGTTCCCTCACGTGTTAAACACGTGAGGGGTATTTTAGTCATTTCGCCTCTATCACTTCACCTTCCTCCTTCCTCAAAATTAAAAAACACAAAATTAAAAAACATAAAAAAGTCACAAAACAACAACAAAAACAGTATGAATAACCTCAAAATTAAAACCTAAACCCCCACCCCCAATTCAGATCTGTGACCTGCAAATAACCTCAAAATTAAAACCTAATTAAAACCCAAACCCCCACCCCCAACAAAGTTTTTAGTTTTTTTAATTTAAGAAGGGTAAGAAGAGAAATGGTGACGGGGTTAATATGTCGATGCCATCTGCTATACTTCAAATTGGAAAGAAAAAGAAAGTAAGTTGTTGTTTTCTTCATTTTAAAAAGTAAAGTCCTGACCCAAATTGTTGTAATTTCTGTCTGTAATTTACTGATTCCCTGCCCCAAGACGTGTTTATTTACTGAAAAGTTGTTGAATCTGAACATTCTTTAGATTTCACCGACATCCACCGACATCCACCGTCATCTCCCTAAAACCTTCAAGATAAATTGGTTGAGCACGGAAATCTTTATACCAGCCTTCTTCTAAAACAAACGGTCCAACAACAATAGCAGCAAGAGTTTTATCTCTGATGAATTCCATTTCTTCTAAAGGGTATATTTGATTTGGAATGATTGATTTATGGGGGTGTTTATTTTGGGGAGACCCACCAGATTCAATTTAGCTTAAATTTGATTTGGAATGATTGATTTATGGGGGTGTTTATTTTGGTTTCGAAGGGAAGAACCCACCAAAGTATTAAATTTTGGCTAGGGATTTGGAATGATTGATGGAGGATTGAATTTGATTTTGATTTTGTTTTTGATTTGGTGGAGGATGAATCTGGTAATGGAAGGGAAGGGAAGGTAGATGAAGGCTGTAAAATGACTAAAATACCCTCACGTGTTTTACACGTGAGGGAAGGTTAACGGCAGTAATTAACGGACGTCTAAAATAGGGACGAAATCCGTAATTACTCTAAACTTTGGGACCATCCATGCAACTTTTTAAACTTAGGGACGATAACCATAATTCCATATAAACCTTAGGGACGATCTATGTAATTTACTATATTATAAAACATTTCTCACATAGTTTTAATTCTCTAAAACCTTAGTAATTGAAATTACTTAACTACCGTATTTATATCTCTCACCACATATCATTATTCAAAATAACTTATAATTAAATAATGTTGGTTAATAAAGTTTTAGCCTTGTAGAGTAAATGAACGGAAAGATACTTTAAACATGTAGACTTAGAAGTGTTTATTTACCATAATAACAATAACCATTTTTGTTTATATTGATTAAAGAATTTATGATTGGAAACCAAAACTATATTTGTTAACAAATGGGTCAAATTCATAAAAAAGTTCGATTACAAACCATGCAAAAATTGAGGAGAATAGGAAGTCGAAAGAGGTTCATCTTAAAAATGATCCCTAAGTTTGTTTTGTAATTTGTTTGATGGAGAATGGGAAGTCTGGTCAACACATACACACTTATGTCACACATGTTGGTCCTAATTGTACTTGATGAGGTTTCATATGCTAAAAATGTTTATTTGTTTATGTTTAAGTGTAGGGCTGAAAAGAATAACTGAACTATCTGAGATGAGACCTTAAGAAATGTTGGGTATCCTCTCAAGAAGAAACCATCATTATGGATATACATGCTCAAATATGTATTTACTCATTTTCTTTAAAAAAATATGAGATCATTTTATACTATATTTATTTTTTAAAAGCTCTTACTTATAGGTAGGTTTATTTGTCATTACAATGTTATGTTTTAGATGGTCAACAATTGCAAGAAGCTTACCAAGAAGAACCGATAACGAGATATAAAACTATTAAAGAACTCAATTCAAGAAAAAAAAAGTGTAAAGTGAGTTTGAACCAATCAAGAAATAGAAAAAACGACTATTGATGGGCAAATGTTTTAACAAGTACAAGGACAACAAGAATTGCAACAAACTATATTTTCTATCTTTTAAAAGTTCGTAACTATACGTATCTTCACGTTTTACATTATGATTGGAGTTTAAATACATTTTATGTTTTTATCGTTTTGCGTATTTTATTTCCGTAGTTAAATATTCGTAATATAATTATATTAAATATAGTTTATTATTCCCGCTGCACCGTGCGGGTGCTATACTAGTAATCCAAGATTTGTGGTCTTATTATATTTCTTATATTTTTTTTTATGACAAAAAGCAATATATTGATAAAGGATCAAAAGACACACTTGAAAATTAAAACTAAAACTTGCAAAATAACCCTTGTTTCCAACAACAATAAGACCACAAAAACTCATCTCAAAACATAAACCTACCGTCGGAGGTGAACTTGATGTCCGGAATTTGAAACCAGTAGTTGAAAACATGAAACAACTTCGCACTATCCAAATATCACACTTACCAAACTGAATCCACCAAAAATACAACCACCAAAAAAGGGGAACACCCAATAGAAAATTATGGTCATATCAAAATGTGAATTATCTATTTGACGACTTTAAAAAAGTAAATCCCAAACACTAAATATTCATCTAATGCTAAGAGGGCATGCAACGGGGCGTTAAAACCCAACGTTATCCTCTCCCATAACGCCGCTATGGCTAGCCGGTCGCGTTATAGGCGACTCCATGGCGGCCGCATTACATACGCCGTTATAGCCGTTGGAATTTTTTTTTTTTTTTTTTTTTCAAACTCTTCAACCAATTTTATAAATATCCAACCTTAACTACAAATACATATACCAAATCATCTTCTTTCTCTCTAGAATTCAAATAAACACCACAAAAAATGTCGCAACGCAACGATTATTCGCCATCCGATTCCAACTCGCCTTCCTCCCCGGGCTTCGCAAATTTCCAAACACAATCTAGTGGCTTCACTTCACTACTCTCTGGAAACCCCAACATGCAACCTCTACCCCATCAAAAAGCCATGAACGAATGACAACAATTTTAGTTTTGGCAATGGCAACAACAACAATCATCACAAACACAATCATTCCAACAACCACAAACACAATCATTCCAGCCACAACAAGCAGAACATAGCATCTCTCTTAAGAGAAAAGATAAAGGTAAGAAAAAAAAAACCCGGTCGTGGAAGTCGGAGCCCCACCATCAAAGATTCAGTGGTCACAAACGCAAGAACGACTTTTTCGGAGAATTAGGTTTATGTATCTGAGTGTAGGAAAAAAGGAAACTCACAAAGCGGACCAACTTTTTGGTATTGTGTACTTGGTCATTTCAACGAAGGTTTGGCGGAACCGTTCACAAAAAAACCAACTAACGGGGAAATGGAGGGCTATGAGCTAAGCTTTGCGGTATTTCATAGCATGTCATGACCGTGCCGAACGAGATCGATCAAGTGGTGAGGATGACAAAGTGGTTTACACAATCGCGTTAACAATGTACGAAGCCTAGGTCGGACGCCTATTTCGTCATCATAGTGCGTGGGAGGTTTTGCATAAATCACCAAAGTTTCTAAATCCTAAAGCCGTTTACGAAGCAGTAGACCTCGACGAAGACGGTAACGAAGAAGGACCGAAGCTCTTTGGTCATGATGAAATCCCAAGACCTTTAGGGAAGCCATGAGCACCTAAAGCCGCACGGTCCTCCTCGTCCTCCGATGTATCTTCAAAGCGTGACGAGTTTAACGACCGCGTTGTCAAAGAATTTCGCGAGCTTAGGATCGCTAAAACAATGGAGATCCAAAACAAACCCGTTTTTGGAAAATAAAATTTCTCCGTATGCCTACACATGACATGCAACCGGAGGATCGGGCCGAAGTCGAGAGGATTAAGGCCGAAATACGCGTCAAATTTGCGGCTGAACGTAACATTTAGGTTTAGGTCGAAATAAGTAGTTTTTTTTTTAATTATTGTAAACGTCTTCTATTTTTAAGTATTATTGTATCGTCTTTTTATTTTAATATTAATCTAAGTTTAATTTTATTATTAAAGTATTTTTATTATTAATAATGTATTAAAAATAATATAATAAAAAAAAAAAAAAAAAAAAAAAAAAAATTTGATGGATCCTTTTAATATTATATTATTTGTTGAGTTATGCTGACGTGACTATAACATGTATTTCGGTGTTATAATTACGAGTGCGTCTAAAAGCAAATAATAATGATTTTATTAAAGGCTAATTTGTAGTTTAGATCAGTATCTTTAATATATAATAAAAGAGGGGCCTTAAATGCCACATGGCGAAGTAAGGCCCGTTGGATGAGTTATCTTCTTCGATGTCGTCCGTTAGATCAAATTGATGATGTCATCAAATATTATTTTCATTTTACACCCTTTTAAATATATATAAGTACATTCTCTCTTTCATTCAATCTTTACTAAAATAAAAAACATAATTATAATTTATTTATTGAATCATTCAATTTGGACTATAATTTACCTTATTATTATTCTAAAATCTCGTAATAAAAAATATCAAAACATGTGTATAAAGATAAAAGTGTATATGTTATTATAACTATAAATAATATGTATATAAACGTAAAAGTATATATATGTATTATACGCACAACATTATTTTCTCATAATAAATTAAAATCTAAATAAACATAAAATTTATGATTCAATTTTTATTTTTTCCGCGCTATCGCGGGGCAATAATCTAGTTGTTATGTAAAACACATTACAAGAAAGTGACACTTTCGCTGTATTGTTTTGTGTCGCGGAAAAGCCCACTAAACAACAAAAAAACCTCTCTATTGATTTTTGTTTCGGTAACTTTTTCAACATATCTTTTGGCAATGGCATGTTTTCGACCAAATGTTTTCACCTTTAATTTTGTTTTTACTCAAAATAAATAAAATCATGTCAATATCTTTACGACGACATGTTTTGCCAGTTCTATTTTTAACTTTTTATTGTCTTTTTCTTATATATATTTAGGCTGCAAGATAAAAAATGCTCAAGATAAAAAATGCTCCAGTGAAAATTTGACGTTAAAAATATGAATAATATTTTAAAATTTATATATTATTTGAAAATATATATTATTTAAAATAAAATTGTTTAAAGCACAAAAACTATCTTAAAGTATTTATTATTTAAAAATTATATAATTTATTTAAAATATAATTACTAGTATAATTACTAGTATAACATTTACAATAACCCCGTCGGATATCATTGGAAATTTTTGAGCATGTGTAACAAGACTCATTGTTACTAATCACACCTAAAACTATTCAATCGAGAGATATTACATTTCCAATAACATAACTAAAACGTTTTGGACATGATTATTCCTTTTTCCAATAAGGCAATAACATCCGTACCGTGTTCATTTTGAGTACCCTATTATTACGAGAACTTTCATAATGTAGCCAACTTTGGTATGACGTAAGAGATACGATAATAAAGTGTCTAATATGAACATGAGATTGAAGTTTGAAGATAGAGTTGAAATAAGACCAAAATTAGTGATATCTACGTACATTAAATTTAAATGGTATTGCCTACGCAAGAAATGCCGATAGACATTTATAGATATAATCATGTATCTATCAATATCAACTATTAAATACAACTAACAACGCTAACTTACAATATTAATTAACAACTATTAAATGAGTAAGTGTCTGAGACTCAAAGACTCCAAAGCTTATACTAAAGCTTTTATTGGTATGCGGTGTGTCCCTTAGACTATGCGGTTTGGTGGGCTTTATAAAGTGATGATGTGGAGTGATAGAGGTGATATGTAGGAAAGAGAGTGTGATTTGTAGGAAAGAGAGTGTGATGATGTGGAGTGATGAAAATGGGTGGTGTGGTTGTGTGATGATGTGGAGTGATAGAGGAAAGAGAGTGTAATTTTAAAAAGTTGTATATTTATAATTTTTTTTATATAAATGAAATTTAAAAACTAGTATTTTTATTAAAAAAAACAAACACTACAATTTATTTAAAAAAAAATACTACAATTTATTAAAAAAAAAAACACACTACAATTTATTTAAAAAAAAAATACTACAATTTATTAAAGAAAAAAAAACATACTACAATAAAAAACATACTACAAAAATTCAGGATAAAATTTCGCGATAAGCCTTTTCTTTTCATGTTCCGCTATTGATTTGGCAGGCTCCCGGAGATGATCGGTGTCCTTCATGATCACCTTTAACGCTTTTTGTCGCATTTTTTCTTCCTCAATATCAGCAAATTTCCCGAACTTTTCCCCAATATACTTGAGTGAATCTTCGTTCCCCGAAGAAGAAGCAGCGGCTTTGCCCTTTCCTTTGCGCGCTTTTGCCTTTGCTTGATCTCTACCCATCGGTCTTGGAAGGTCTTCCTCCAAGTGAAAATCATCATCATCATCGTTGAGATCGAATGAAGCAAAAGGCGATACCGGAGTGGCGGGAGTGGAGGGGTTACTAGACTCCGATGTTCTACGCGCTTTTCGGGACCCTCCAGATGTTGGGACATGTTGACAAATCGGGCTATTTCTCAATATTTGCCAAGACGCTAAATGTAGGAAACCCCCTTGCATTATGTTGCGGTAAGTCGCCATAGCATGTTCGAGCACTTGTTGATCATTATGACCGCTTGGTCTACTTTGTTGGGCTTGTCGAAAAAACCCGTTGAATTTTTTGACCTTTCTTCGTAAGTCTCTCCACTTGCTCGAAAGAGAGTCTTCGGTACGAAAGTAAGATGGATCATCTTTAAGCATCTTGGCGAAAATTTTTGCACGAACACTTTCCCAGTAAAGTGCACCATGTTGATCATTTCCCAACTTGGGGTCCTCGGATGTCGACGACCACGCTGAAGCAAGTGCCATCTCCTCCTCTTCGGTCCACTTCTTTCTTTCGGTTTTGCCTCTTAGGGATTCGGTTTCTTTTTTCTTATGTTTCCTCTTCCCCTTCCCACGGGCCGGCATTTCTTGAGCTTGAGTTTCCGGAACCACCTCATCGTCTTCAGAATCGTCAACGTCAAATGGAGGCACTTGCGGAAAATTGGATAAATGGTCTTGGTTAAGCAATTGCGAGAACGACCCGCCTTGGTATAGCGGGTCTTGGGATGGTCGTTGTGGTGATGGTGTTTGTTGGTAAAATTGGGGAAATTGGTTAGGGTTTGGAAGTTGGGTATAGTTTTGAAATTGGTTTGGGTGTTGGTATTGGTTAGGGATTGGAAATTGTGGAAATTGGTTTAGGTTTTGGTATTAGTTTGGGTTTTGATATTGGTTTGGGTTGAACCATTGGTTGGGGTTGGGGTTGTTTTGATTGTTGTTGTTGTTGGGATCCATTTGAGATGTATAAAAATATAGAGATTTTTATAAAAATTGAGAGAGAAAGAGAGAGTTTGTGTGGTTTTTGTTATAAAATTGTGTTGGTATTTATAGAAAATGTTTGGGATTTTAAAAAAATGGCCGTTGTGTTGGTATTACTCGACCGTTGCTTTTGGCTTTCTTCCTTCACCACCGCGTCTTCACTACAACGCCTGCGCCCAAAATTGAGAGACAACGCCCAAGGCGGTGTGGCCCTAGGCGTTGAGGGGCGTTGTCCTTCCTACGTGGCGGGCGTTGTTGCGATGTTACCGCCCCACACCGTCCAGTCTTAAATGTATGTATTATTTCCAATATACTTTATATATGTTATAAATGAAGTTATTATTATCATGTATTACTTGGTGTATTTGATGTTTTAAGTGTTATAATGTTATCTAATATTTATATAGCTAGTTATAAGGTCATAAATACTATTATTTATTTTTCGTAATGTTGAGACTCATATAAATGAGACGCGCACCTTCAACTGCGCTTCGCACCTTCAACTCCGAAAACTCTTGGCCTTCTTATGCGCCTTTAATATTTGACAACTTTAACAGCTGCAACTTACAATATCATTTGCAACTCAACGCTTCAATAGTTTTGTCAAACGTACATTTACCTTACTTTCTACACCATGCCTATAAAATGTCATTATAAGATTTCTAACTCATGTGTGCCCTAACTTGTGAGTGCAATCGATTCGATGAATATCACAAATTCACAATGCTTTCTTATATTGCTCCACTTGTTTGTTTCAACTTCATGAGAAAAATAATTATGCCTCAATATCTAAATGTTATCTTTAAGCAATTCAGGATTTCTCTTTATCGTCACCTTCTTTCAATACCAAAATGTCTTAACTATCGTCACTCGTGTGATCATCAAAATGTAATAAGATGTGCATTGTATAAATTCAACCGTTTGTTGTTGACACCAATTGTTTCGCAAAGTAGAGATGTTCAATCCAGACAAGCGTCTATTAGCAAGAAAAGAAAAACTTTCCTTTTATAGAAATTATTTATAGAAAAGATGATTATGTTGATGTCTTATTTTAGGTACCTTGTCTTTTATTCATTGAAATGGCTTATCTAAATGTTTTCTATAAAAATCATATGTGAATTAAGATTTAAGAGTTTTTTGGTTTAGACTTATTTTCTTTAATCTCATTTTTTTCGGTTCCTAAGGTTTTTACGACTTAAAAATGAAAATTTTAGCTTATAAACTGGAAAATAAATTGAAAAAGAAGAGTTAACGATTTAATTTGGAAAAGGCGAGTTTATGATAATTAGATTAAACTAAATAAACTCACATATCTAAAAATAACTTCAAAACCCCTAAAAATAAATAAAGAATTGTTAGCAATCTTTGTACAAATATCTTAGAAATCTATTTCAAACAACATTCATGTGAAGTCGACATCATACTAATTGATGTGATTTATTACCAAACCGTAGACATCAAGTCACTTGGAATTGAATTATACTATACTTAACTATAACACTTTTTCTATAAATATATATCATCCACCACTCTTTCATCTACACTGTTTAATAAACACAATTTTTTGTTATAAAATAGTTCCAGTTAGGGGTATCAATATAAATCAAATGTCTACAAGGTTTATAAATCAAAGTTACACACATTCAAACATCGAATTACATTTTAAGATTAAGATAAGTCGAGTAACTTTTAATATGTGTTTGGGTTACCTTTTCGAATTTTGATAACAACTTAGAGTGTTTTAGTTGTGTATTATTACTTTGTATAATATCAATTAAGAGAACACTCTCGAAATTTAAGACAATACAACTTTTTGATACATGTCCGATATTCTAAACCTGACAAGATGAAAAAGCTTTAGACATTTTTCTAAAATAAATAAATCTAAACACACCCTAATTAAATTAAAATGATCATATGTTTTTGGAGCCATTTATCTTAGCTCTTATTCAAATCATGTCATTAGATCGATTCGTGCACAAAAACATAGGTTTTCGAGTTTGCAATCAAAATCACAATCGAAATCTAAACAACAATTACTTGAATTCATTAGTATATACAATTAAGCGATTTAATGAAAACAACAAACACATTCCCTTAATCAAAATCAACAATGTAGACCTAACACAGATCCAGTTTGGACCTCAATCGCAACACCGCAATTAACCGCACTCTCAACTCTATGAGTAAAAATCTTCAAAACCCGAACCCTCCCAACTAATTTCATCCTCGTCTCTATCTCCATTGTCGATCCTCCCATTCCCATTCCCATTCCCAACTCCGTTTCCCCAACCGGCCCGACCTGAGCAGGTCGGGCCAGAACGGGGAAGGACTGAACGGCGAATTTCGCGGACATGTGCTGAGTCCTCCCACCCTCGATTTTACCAGCGGGGATGAAAATGAAGCCGACGGGGGAATTGGAGTAGGCGAGCTGAAGTGAGCTGTCGTAGTGAGTGAAAGCGTCGCGGTTAGGGTTAGTAACGGAGACGAATTGGAAGAAGGTGAAGTTAACGGTGCCGTTGGAGATGGAGAAGGTCGGGAACTGGACGGATTCGACGGCGATTCTGGGGTTTTTGGGTTTGAAGATGAGGAAGTAAGTGATGGTGATTCCGATTGCGATTACGATGAGGAAAATGGTAGCGACTATACATGAGGCGAGATTTGTGTGCCCGCGTTTGGATCTATGGTGATGACCTTCATACATCATCATTTTGATTTGATTGAGTGGTGTTGTGTGGAGTGGGTGAAGATGATGTGATTATAAAAATGAGGAAAGTGTCTGTGTCAGTGTATTGGAAGAGTGTTTTTGTCTTCACTCTATTTTTCATTTTTCAAAAAATCACCGAAATACTTCCTCTCGCAACAAAATTTCCAAACTAATTACTAAATTCGGAAAAACAATTTGCGCTAGTCTTTTGTTATGAAGTATGGCCGTTAAGAAAATTAAAGACATCGCGAGAACAAAAAAGACTGCGCGAGAACATCTCCTGTTTAGAACCACCCCTTTCAACTTATTTAATTCCCATTACAAAAAAAATAAAAAACTTTTCGCGAATTTAGTGATGAGTATCTTTTTTATGATTTTCTTTAGAAATATGATTTTTTTTTAATTTGCTAATCATAATTTCAGGACTATAGCAAACATAGAAATTAACTATATAAACATAAGGTTTTAACCATAAAAAGTAATTATCTGCAAAACCAATAAGAAAATCGTCAATCAATTGCAGAAGGTCATAATTTATTAATAATAATATAATTGTTTAAGTGCTCTTAAAAATAACCATAAGGCTATGTTTAGCATTTTCTTCGTTATGTATGACAAATGTTACCCGAACTCTATATAAATAAATCATCAAATGAATTATTTGAACTGAAATCCTTATTTGAATAAAGAGGTTTTACTGAAGTAAAAAAGAAGAAGAGAGAATTGGATCTAAATGAAACACCGAATCAAACAAGTCCGAAAGTTAAAAAAGAATCCAATACAATGAACTAAAAATGGGGTTGTATATAATTGGTCTTGGTTCGAACTTATTTGTTTTAGTTTAATTTGTCGGTTATAGCTAAAGGTTTTTGTAATTTTTGTTATTCAAACATGAACTAGTTCAATGAATATATAGACAGATAACACTAAAACCCATATCTAATGGACTCACATGGTTCAAATCATTGATTAAAATCTATTACAAACTAGAATACTTATTTTCATAAACTCAAAAAAGGCAAAACATGTTTGATTACAAAAAATATGGCCTTAAATATTAAGTTCCGTATCTTTAATATATAATAAAAGAGAGGCCTTAAATACCACATGGCGAAGTAAGGACCCTTAGATGGGTTAACTTATTTGATTTCAACCGTTAGATCAAATTTATGATGTCATCAAACACTATTTTCATTTTAGTTGTCCCACATCGCTTCAGGTATGAAACTTTTTCATACTTCTAGCCTATATATATCATAAGCCTTTAGTTTTTCCTACTTTGTCCCACATCGCTTCATGTATGAAACTCTTTCAGACTTCTAGCTTATATATATCATATGCCTTTGGATTAAAATATAGTTCGACGGTAATTTTCGGGTCAATCGGGTCAAACTCGAAACCCGACAAACTGGAACTATTCTATCCGAAACCCGACCCTATTTATGAATCGGGTGTTGCCTTAAATGCCACATGGCGAAATAAGGACCCTTAGATGGGTTAACTTATTTGATTTCAACCGTTAGATCAAATTGATGATGTCATCAAACACTATTTTCATTTTACACCCTTTTACAAAACATAATTACATTATCTCTTTAATTCCAATCTCTACTCAAATAAAAACAAAATTCCAATTTACTTAAAAAAATTTCTCTCAATTTGAACTATGATTTACATTATTTTTATTTAAAATCTCCTAATAAAAAATATTAAAACATGTGTATAAACGTAAAAGTGTTTATGTTATTATAACTATAAATAACATGTGTATAAACGTAAAGGTATATATATGTTATTATACGTATAACATTGTCTTTTTATAATAACCTAAAATCTACATAAACATAAAGTTTACAATTCAATTTTTATTTTTTTCCGCGCTATCGCGGGACAATAATCTAGTACACTATATAACAATCACTTATCATGTAAGCATAATATTTTCTATCATTTCCGATACAAGCTCAGCAATCATAATTTTGAATAAGTCCTCAATTCGAGCCACAAGGTATCCGGGCCGACTATAGTGAGGAGACAGACAGGTTCAAGACTTCAAATTGTTATTTTGGGTTTTTTTATACACTTTTCAAAAACTTTAGAGGAGATCTAAGAGTAAAATATGATCCAAAAGTTATAAAAAAAATATAACATGTTTTTGAATGAAACGATGAAACAGTAGCTACTCCAGTAAAGCTAAGCCAAAAGTTGTTTGGCCAAAAAACCCGCTTTTGAAGGCTTAAAAAGCTAAAAAGAAAACAGCACAAACAACCTAGGCTAAACAGCACCAAGAAGTTTTTGTGCATTTCGAGTGCACTTTAAGCAACTTTGGTCCATGGCCGTCTCTGAGTTATAGAGGGATTCGGGTAAACCTTGTTTAAATACAAAACGTATGGCCTTGAAAATAAAGTTCTCTCTAGACTATATAACAATCGTTCGTTACTTAAAACTCACCATATTTCTATCATTCCCAATACAAGCTTATCAATCAAGTATTTGTATTTGACGATTTTTCATGAGTCAATTTTATTTTGTCATTACTAATCCATCAAGTTGTAGAAGTAGTACAAATTTGAGACCTAATTTAGAGGGCCCGGAAGGTCGCCCTTCTCGCCCAACATCAAAAACTACCCTCTTCGATCCATTTAACCCATTCTTCCAATTTTTTGAATATGAAAAAAAAAAAAGAAAATCAAGTATTGTTTTGCCAAACAAAACAAACCACATGGCACAATTCGTTGCTTACATTGACACATCTAATACATGATGCCTTCCGTGAAAATGAATCGCACAATACCTGGACACCCTTGGAAGCTTTGATATTCGATCACACATCATCGTTTCTTCCTCCATGAATAAACTATCACACGTGATTGTAAGGGACTTCAAAACCTTCGCATTCCTCAACATGTATTTAAGAAACTGTATATCAAATTCCGCCCTTTACATTTTGCAAATTTAATGGTTCGAAGGTTCTTTAGCATACAAGTGGGAACTGACTGCGGCTCAGCCCATTGAACATCTTTCGGCTTTTATTAGAGCACAAACAAAGTTAAATGTAGAAAATATGTTAAAAAAAACATAGAATAAAACATGTCAACGATTGAAAAAAGACACTACCTCTTCAATATATAAATGTTCCAACCGAGACGAGCTTTCAAAGATTTGAGAACAATAACAATACTTCAACTTCAAGTGTTTCAAATTCAGAAATCTAGGGAGAGGTTGTAAGAATTATTATGGCCTTGGATGTTATATGGCCTTTTAGTTTCTCCACTTAACATGGCCACTTAAAGCTTCCCTCATTTAATGGTGTAATAGATCATAACCGTTAATCGAGTACTTGATGGACGTACAAGAATAAAGTTCTATCACGATATAAACTAGTCCTCTCCCTACCCAAAAGACACACAAGTAGGATTAAGTGACTTCTCCGTCAAAGTTCTCTACACTCAAGTGGGTAAAGGGGGTGGAACTAGTTTGGAGACTACAATATTCTCCGTATCATGTCTACTTCCGCTTCCGCTTCCGCTTCCGCTTCCCGTATGACTTTTCACTCCTTTTCTCTATGTGATTGTTATCATATTCAAGATCCGTATGGCCACTAAAAGATTACATGTGGTATCAGAGCCATACGAATATCGATGACAATCCATATTATAATTAAAGTCATGTTATGTTTGTGAACAAATTATAGTATGTTAAATTATTACTATATAATACATTCATCAAAAGCAAATTGTCGTTTCAATAGCAACAATTGTCGTTTTAGACATTAGAAAAATAATATTTTAGTTTTGCAAGGTCAAAAAGTCAAGAACACGGCTGTTGTCTTTCTTTATTTTTGTTTTAAATACAATACTTAAAGAAAAAACAAAAAAAAAGACTTTTTTGTCAAAGTGTTTGGGCCAACAGCTATTGAACTAGAGGCTGGGAGTTCAATTCCTCCCCGTCTCATTTCCTTTTTCATTGTTTCACACTTCTTTCACAGTTCCTTATTATATTTATTTTTAACTATTAATGGTAACAAAGAGTTTTTTTCATTTTTTCACACTTCTTTCACAGTTCCTTTTTCATTTTTTCACACTTCTTTCACAGTTCCTTATTATATTTATTTTTAACTATTAATGGTAACAAAAGAGAGTATTGTTGGGGTGGTTAAGGATGATTCAATATAACTAGGAGGTGCAATGTTCAAACCCCACTATTATTTCTTTTTTTTCTTTTTTTTTTCTTTTGAATGGACAAGTTTTGAATTGATGTTTATTATATTTTGATTTATAAAATGATCGAGTGTTCTTTTTAATCAAAATTATGTAGTTGAATTTTTATTTTTTTTGTTCAAATAAGACACTGCTGCAACAAACGGATATCGACTCTTAATATATTTTGCTTGAAATTGGCTCAACTAAATAACTAGAAAGTTCAATATCAAAATAGAGTATTAAACGAAACATGTTATTGTTACATGTTTTTAACACTCTCCTGTACTTAGTTTTTTGGAAAACATCCTAATTTTAAAACTAGGTAGAGTAATTTAGGGTATTTTTACCTTTTAGTGTCAAATCTGAATTATTTAAATTGTGACCTGATTTTTAACCGATAAATTTTTAAAATTATTAGAACTACATATATAATGTTGCGTTGGATATTGATATTATTTCAACATTTATTTACTTTATAGATCCAAATACTCTCTTTAATAACCCGCCGCAACACGGGAGGCGAAATTTCCTTGTTCATAAGACCACTCCCAGCGGAAGAAGCAACGCCGCGTTTTCCCCCCCAACAACGCCGTTAACGGCTGGGGGGACGCCGTTCCGGCGGTGGTGTTTCTTGAAGCACGCCGCGTTGATTGTTTTTTTTTTTTTTTTGTTTAATCATTAAATTCGAGTAAATTAAAAAAAAAAAAAAAAATTTGACCGTTGTAACGGTTATATTTTTAAAAATTAATTTTTTTTTTTTTTTTTTTTTTTTTTTTTTCCTATAAATACCCAACCAATAACACCATTTTACCCACACCAACTCATATTCTTTCTCTCTAATCCACAAATATGTCGTCAAGAACGTTCAAAATGAATTTGACCGATCCCGACTCTTCCGACGATGAAACAATTATCTTGATGGCGAAGATGGCCGGAAAGGCTTTTTACGATCAAGAGGAAGCTGACGAAGCCATCGAATCCTCAAACCCTCGGGTTAAAAGAAGATTTATAAGAAGAGATCGAGTTGGGGCAAACGAACGCCTTATGGCAGACTATTTCAACGAAGATTGCGTTTTCACACCGGAGCAATTCAGACGAAGATACCGGATGAGTAAGCCGCTATTTCTTCGAATAGTCAACGGTATTCTTAACTATTCTCAACTTCCACTTCCTAGTCACTTTAGCTATTTTACATCCCGACTTGATGCTACGGGCAAACCTAGTTTTACCGCTATACAAAAATGTTCTTCCGCCATGCGTGTTTTAGCATACGAAATCACTTCCGATGCATTTGATGAATATCTACACATGGCGGAAAGTACATCAATGGAAAAACACTCCGTATGAAAAAGGTTATTACCTCGCAGACGGAATCTATCCAGAGTGGGCAACATTTGTGAAATCATTTTCTCATCCACCAGACGAAAAGCGAAAGAAGTTCAAAAAATTTCAGGAAGCTGCAAGAAAGGATGTTGAAAGGGCATTTGGCGTGCTACAAGGGCGATTTTGGGGGTTAAAAAATGCCGCAAGATACTACGAGGTAAACAAGTTAAAGCGAGTCATGTATACTTGCATCATATTGCATAATATGATCATCGAAGACAATCAATTTAATATCAGTGACTGCGAGGAATACTATACTCCAACACCACGAGAACAACGAACTACCCACGAAAGGTGCCAACTACAAATCCGAGTAACGAAAGAGATACGAGATCGTGATTTACACCATTGTCTTCTAAGCGATCTCGTTGAACACGTTGCCACGCTTCCTGATGACTATCGCTTTAGAGAATGATTTCTATTATTATGTATGTTTTAATTTCGGTTTTTAAAATTTTAATGTAATCGTGTTAAGTTTATTTTTATGTATTGTTTTTTTTTAATATTAATCTAAGTTTATTTTTATTAATAATGTTTTAAAAATAATATGAGAAAAAGAAAGAAAATGAAAAAATAAAAAAGGTGGTGGGTCCCAGTTTTTGGTGTTATGAATGGGGGTGTTATGTTATGTTATGTTAAGTTGGTGTTATGGTGACGTGGCAACGAAAAATTGTGTTATTGGTGTTACGATTGGGAGTGGTCTAACAGATTTCAAATTATTAAAAGTTTCAATAATAAATATTAAATGGGCCCTAGGAAAAGCCTATCCACTTTCTTGCCCAGTTAACATAACTTCTTTTGCAACTTGTATGCTCTTTTGATATATCATCTTGGTTTGGATTTAAATCATAGCACATCGACTTTTAACATTTCTAATACGCTTCGTCTAGGAAGGGTTTTAAAAAGTATATTATAGGCGTTTGTACATGGCCCAATATATAGGGGCATTTTTATTTTATTTCATATAGGTAAAATATCAGGTTTTTACATATTTTATCATAATACTAGATGTAAAATGCATTTACGAGGATCATTTTAGATTTTCGTACGAGAATTCAAAATCTAGGACCCGACCTTGCTCGCCGCTTCAACATTTTATTATCATAAATTAAATAGAACTCATGGTTATTCATAAAATATGAGTCACATACCCTTTTTGTTTAGTTACCTTACCTTTTAGAAAAAAGATCCTTTTTTTCTAAAACAGGTAACTTAACTTACGCTACTCGGCAAAACCAAACCATAGCAGCCACCCCCTTGTACAAGCTAGGTTGTCCATACATAACATGTAGACGTCATATTGACAGAACACACAATATAACTATATAAATCAAGACCCTTTATGTACCACATTACGTACATATCATCTTCTTAGGTCAATCGCACGTTTGGTAGGAAAAAACTAATGAAAAACAAAACAATTGTAGATGAGAGAAATAGTAACTCCACAAAATAAAATAAAAAACGGAGAAATTAATCTATGTTTTCTAGAGAAATTAGCTTAAGAAAACCAAGAATAATGATTTCTTCATCAAATTGAAACTGTAGGAACAAATTGATTTTCTCTCCCAAGAAGGTCTATCGTAGTGATGTTTTTAATATGATGGTCTCACAAGTCTTTTTATGGTGTTACAATAGGGGTAGACGCAAATTTGATTGGTCATTTTGGATTAGATTTCCAATGTATACTTTTATATAACTGGTTCTTTTTAGCTTCTTGTTAATTTTAATATATTTGAATACAAGCACGGGATGATAACAATGCCTAAACTTCTTATTTGTATTTTTGCCGTTGAAAAAAAAATTGAAACAAATCATCAAACTATAATACATTAGAAAAAATAACAAATAAGTCAAAAGGTAAACTACATATTTTAACTAATAATATTATGAACGTGGAATGCTATAGATAATATTTTATATAAACCATCAGCGATTAATAATTAAAAAAAAAAGTGGTCCCAACATGTCGTGGTTACCATTGGCCCGTGAATCATTGATGCTAGATTTCATAGGAACTTTTCTTTTTCTACCCTTTCGATTATACTTTGGGCTACTTAAACTTTTGTTACTAAATTTGGATTGAGTTACACCTTTCTCTGCTTTTTAATGTAACATCGGGTAATAGTTTTCCAAGCGTCGACTCGTTTTAGTATTATGTAACAAATCTGTATTGATCTATTTTTCGTTCTTCAATGGATAGTTTTCATCTCTAGTAAAATTGGTACAACACTTATTTCACTCTTGTGGAAGAAAAACTAGTATAAATAGTTGATTTGAAATTAATACAATAAAAGAAGAAATAAACTATGTTTTACTAAGTTAATCTCATTTCTAATATGGAAATTAATAGATATTGAATAAGTAAGATCGGTTTTGTATCCTTGTAAACAAGCGGCGGAGACATGAGAGGCGTCCAATGGACCATATTCGTGTATAATTATTGTGGACCCTTCTAAGACTAAGACTATCGCAATATGATTTTATGGCTCAGTCTTTTGTAATAAAACATGAATAAATTTGGCATGGAATGGTAAATTGAAAGATTGGAATACATGGAGTTTAATGATATAAGTAGAAACCAAGTATTCGACCACACACGTAGTCGTCGTGAGTTCAGATTAACTCAATGAGACCCATCCAAAAAATAAGTTGTTCTGATGGATGAAATCTATGCTTTGTTGTGTAGGGAGAAGAAATCATCAAATGGTTATTTATGTTTGTTTTCTTCAATTAATATTGTATTTTGTGGGAAGAAAAATTGTCGAAAATAACGCATCTTATGAAAATTTCATTTGTCTATCCCCATATTGAATACGCCCGTGCCATCCACATCCACATCCACATTTAGAGCAACATTTATTCATTTGGGAGTAAAGGACTAAAGGGCATATTAGGAGCATTAGGCTTGAAAATAAAACATTTTATATCACCAAATTAAGCTTCAGGCGAACAAATTGCGGGTCATGCTTTATTAATTTTCATGCTCTTAAACAAACATAGCCACGACACTCTATATAAATATATCAAATGAATTATTCGAAATGAAATCCTTATTTGAATGATGAATTAATTACATACATTGTTCCTAAGTTTGTTGCTTAAATTGTTTATTTTTGGAAATTAATTACGCTTTCGTCCCTAATTTCTAACCGAAGTCCATTTTAGGTACGAAATGGTTAACGATGATTTTAACGGACATCCATTTTAGGGACGGAAACCGTAATTAGTTTCTAAAAGTGGACGATTTAATGCAACTTTTTAAACTTAGAGACGCAATCCGTAATTTAATTTTAAGTAGACCATAGGGACGATTTATGTAATTAACTCATGAAGTAATTAGTTTCTAAAGCTCGAAGATTTAACTCAATTGAGAATGCTGGAAAGTATTGATATGATGATGAACTAAACGATTCATGAGCACATGAACATGTCCCATGTGTACCTTTTTTTTGGTTCGCCAATATTGAACCAGGTTCCTATACACTTATACAGAGAATGAGTTTAGTTTTGTAGCGAAAAATAGATTATAGACGTGTTTTTGATATACCATTGTGACTAAAATATCTAATTTGCAAACATCATAATGGGCTTATAACTTAAGTAAGCCAAATCAAGCATCCACTATATATTTTAAAGATTAACAAAGATGAGATAATACGAAGTGAGTTCACAACCCTTATGCCCACCAAAACGTCAAAAAGTACTCGGACAGACTATAGTGACACTACAAGAAATAGTGCTTTTGCTGACAGACAAAAAGTGTCAGGAAAAGTATAAGAAGTGTCAGGAAAAGATAAATTAGCTTCTCCTTCACTTATTATAAGTGTTGGCAGAAGCTCCGACGGTAAAGGTTATGGTGACACACCTATCCTGACACATCATATGTCTACATAGGTTAGATCTTTTGCCTACACCAACTTTTGTGTCAAGAATTGACAATTTCCAGAAAACTTCTATACAGAACTTTTGCAAACACATATTAGAACTTTCAGAAATACCAAATAATAATTTTCAATCTAGTCATAATATAAACATCGCACGCAAATCATAATCCATACAAATCATAATTTTCAATCTGATTCTTGTATTTCCAAAAAGTACACAACACAACTTCGCAGCATCACCTTTCAAGTCCATTGAACAATTTGATGAAAGAATCCTACAAAGAACATCCACCGCATTCATTTCAACATCTGCAACAGCAAGTGCTCCTGATGGGTTATCACTTAATAGTCTAACTAATGCAGCAATAGCAGCATGTTGCTCCTTTTCAAACCCAGTATTTAAAACTTCCACCAACGGCTGAACCGCATGCCGAGCAGAATCTGCATTTCTAATATGATCAGCACAAAATAGATTTTCCAGTGCCTTTGCAACGCTATATCTTGCATTCCTTCCACCCATTCGTAAGACAGCTATAAGCTGGCTCACAGCACCAAAAGAAGCCTCATGTCTACATATCTCAGCAGTGCTAAATAGGAGGCCTAATAAATCGGTAGCAGCTTTCTCTGTGGCTTCTTGTGGGCCAAGTGAAAGATACTTTGTTAACGCTTCCAAAGCACCAGCTTCTACCATAACAATCTTATTTGAGGGGCAGTCGTTTCCGAGTTGAATTAGAATCCCAAGTGCAAGAAAAGGTGCACCAGGTCGATCGGGAATTGGTTTGAGTAAATCAACAAGAGCTGGTATTGCCTTTCTAGAAGTAGCACCGACCCTGATGTCATCGACTCTAAACAACCTCTCTAGAGAAACTTGTTCTGGATAAGGAACCAATGAGAATTCTTCTGATAACTCGAGAAGATGGTGTATATCAGCATCTGCACAGCCAAGTAATGAAATGAGACCGACCGAAGCCCCTGAGTTAAAGTAAGATGCTCCTAAAGTTTGTAATAAGAAGTTTCCAAATGTAACTGAAGTTGAATGACAACTGATGCTAGCACTAACACGGATACTATCGACTACTAGCAATAGCTGTAGTGGAACTTTATTGCTGAAGAATGACCAAATGCGAATAAATTTCTTTAGTATGCAATGTAACAGACTCGGTTACTTCGATATTTCTATAGTATGCAAGTGTGCAAAGAACTCCTAATGACAGTTCATTGACTCTTTTAAGCCATAGATGTTATGAAACAATAACTTACACTATTTAAAGAACATGTACATATTTCTGATCAATTTCAACCTAAAAAAACATAAGAACAGCAGAAAGGACATATGCATCAACCTGGATAAGTCTGTCTATGCATTTACTGGATTTTATTAGACAAAGGAAAACTACCTTGATTAGAATTGATCTAGAAGCAACTGTTGGCGCCCAGCCAAAACCTTTCGTCGATGAATTGAAACACTGCATCCATTTGTTTTGTATACAATGGGAACAAGAACTCGACTACCACTAAAACCATCACTAATACCATCTTATGAATAAAATTTGAACCTGATTTTATATCTCTTGTAAGCATGTGGGGCCCACTGGACGGGACAATGAGGGGCTAGTGTGCAAATGTAAACATTAAATTTATTCACAAACGTGCCCTGAAAATACAGGAGCAATGAAATAATTTTGTAGCAGACTGAGGCGTAATGAGTTACAAATATTACACTTTACAGCTATTTCGCCATATACCAAAAAAAAATGTTGATTAACAAACTTTAAATCACGCGTTCTAAGTTTCCGTAACTATCAATTATTTCATTTATTGCAGAAAAAATAATAATCAAATCAAAAATCCAACAAAATGTAGAATTATTATAATTCACCGATATAATAATTTCTTAGCTAAATACAGCAATTAATTATATTTTCATGTGTAAATGTAACAAATATCACTACTATTAAAACAATAAATATGAGATTTTTGAATTATTAAACTTAAACCCTAAACTTATAAAATAAATCATTTTTGTTACCGATTGCTTATATAAATATTAGCTGACTCATCTGACCTCAACAAACTAGCAAGGGTCGGTATAGCTTTTATTGTCGCGTTTGCACGTATGATGTCTCTATTTTGAAACAGATGTGCTAGTAGTAGTGCACATATCCAGATGCTACTATCCTCATTAACGTCAAACTGCATGAAGCACATATATTAAATATTAAAACGACACATGAAAACTTTGGAACTAGGCTTGGAATATATATTATAGATGGCATGGCATATACTGTTTTCAAAATCCATGCGGAAGATATGTTGAATCAATTCAGCAACAATTAAGCAAATACAGAGCTATTACCTTAAAATAACTAACATATTCGCCAATACCACTACGAACTTCACATCACTCACTCACTATCATCACAAACACTAAACGCTCGTTATATTTCGTTTCGTTATGTTTTAGTTAAAATGGTTGTACAATTAACACAACAATTTAAGTCAAGCATATTATCAAACACCTTATAAGCAGCAATTAACACAACAATTATACCTAGCGAGTGACGGCGATTATACCTAGCGAGTGACGGCGATTGGCGGAGATCGGTGACGGTGATGACGGCGATGACGGCGGAGGTCGGTGACGGAGATGACGGCGGAGATCAGTGACGGCGATTGGCGGAGATCGGTGACGGTGATGACGGCGGAGGTCGGTGACGGCGATGACGACGGAGATCAGTGACGGCGATGACGGCGGAGATCAGTGACGGAGATCGGATTATGAAGGAAAAGGCATGACCAGAAGAATTGTGTGAAATAAGTGAATTTATCCAGACCTTAGCGCTTCCTCTTGATCACAGTAATGCGGGAAGTGTGGCGTTGGTGTGTGAGATTTGATGTCAAATAGTAAGAGGATTAATGTCGATTATGAAGTTGGTGTGTGACGGTAATGTTCAATCTTGGGATTTACATATTATTTGTATATTAAAATGATTAAAGGTGATTTATTGTTAAAAAATTTATACATTTAAACATAATATATATTTAGTAATATAATTTATATTTTTTTAAAATGTAGTAAAATAGAGTTGATCATCGGGTTAAAATAAAGTAGAAGTGAAAACTGATTTTATAAGGAACCTGTATTAAATCGGTTCGGATCGGTTTTCGGTTAGATTTCGATCGGACCGATTTGGCTAGGTTTTTGGGCTCGGTTTGAGTTGGACCGGCACAACTTAGTTTTTAGGTTCGATTTGTGTTGGACCAATCCGATTCGGTTTTCGAGTTCGGTCCAATCGATTTTGATTTCCTCTAAGTAAACTATACATCTCACTACACTTATTGGAAAATGTATATAAGTGTAAGGATATGCGTACTTTTGCCAACACTTTTTTAAAAGTATAAGCAAAACACTAGACTTTTACTAATACTTTATAAAATGTGTAGATAAAATTGTACATCTCCCTACACTTATCGGAAAATGTAGATAAGTGTAAGGATATGCGTACTTTTACTAACATTTTTTTAAAAGTATAAGCAAAACACTAGACTTTTACTAATAATTTATAAAATTTGTAGATAAAATTGTACATCTCCCTACACTTATTGCAAAATTTATATAAGTGTAAGGATATACGTACTTTTGCCAACATTTTTTTTAAAGTATAAGCAAAACACTATACTTTTACTAATACTCTATAAAATGTGTAGATAAAACTTCATATATCCTCACACTTATTATAATATGTAATCAAAAGTTACACTTTTGCTTACACATTTCATATTGTGTGGATAAAAATTAAGCTATGCTTATAGTTTTCTTATAAGTGTAAGGATATGTGTACTTTTACTAACACTTTTTATATGTGTCATTAAAAAAAGTGTCAGCAAAAGACCTTTTTCTTGTAGTGTGAGGATACTAGACAAGTTCAAAACTTCAAAGTGTTATTTTGATGCGCTTTTGCTTTCAATGAGGAAGTCGAAAACCGCTCACCTATTTAAGTTTTTAGGAGATAAATAAGTAATAGGATTACAAGTTTATGTTGTAGAAACAATAAAATATGTTTCTGAATGAAACGATTTAGAAGATTTTGTGCATTTGGAGTGCACTGCAAGCAACTCAACCCATTCGTCCGCCCCACTACCATTTTAGGTATAAAAATTACTTGTCTGATACTTCCAAGTTGTATCCATGTTACAAATAGAGATAAAATGTAACTATAATCATAAACACCAGCACGTCAAAAGTTGTTATACTTCAGGTTTTTTTAATTTGAAAACAACAAAATCAAATAGAGTATTGTTTTACCAATCACACAAACCAAATGACACAATTCATTGCTTACACCGGCAGATGTACTACACACCTTCCATGAAAATAAATCTCACAACAAACGGACGCCTTTGTAAGCTTCGATATTTGTGCACACAACATCGTTTCTTCCTCCGCGAACAAACAATCACACGAAATTGATAGCGACTTCAAAACCATCGCATTCCATAGCATGTATTCAATAAACTGTAAATCAAACTTTCGCCCATTACATTTTGCAAATTCAATGGTTCTAAGGTTCTTTAGCATACAAGTGGGCACTAACTGCGGCTCAACCCAACTAACACTTTCGGCTTTTAAAAGAGTAGAAACAAACTTAAATGTAGAAAATAAGTTAGGAAACATAGAATAAAACATATCAAGGACTGAAAAATAAAGAAGTATCTCTTTAATACATAAATGTTCCAACTGATACGAGCTATCAAAAATTTGAGAGATTAATAGCCATTTTAAACAATAACAATGCTTCAACTCCAAGTGTTTCAAATTCAAAAATCTGGGCAGAGGTGAATCAGGCGGGGGCTTCAACATAGAACAACATTATATAAGTTAAAAACTATAAAAGAAGAATCATCCAAAGCGGGGAAACGAGATAATCTTCAAAAAGAGTACTTACAGTATAACGCATTAACAATGAAAGAAGTTCAACCAACGAATTACCAGCAAAAACAAAGGAAAATGAAAATTTTATGCACACCATAGACGGCAAATTTTCTATCACAAAGAGTGAGTTGAAGATTCCACCAACAAAGAGGTGTTCAAGATTAGGGAGATTTAAAATAACTTTGTTAGTACGTAATGTGCATTTCGAAGTGAATAGTTTCAAATGCTTCAAGGTAGGGATATTAAGATTGTACTTTTCTTCTTCTGTTTGCCATGATACTTGCAACGATAAAGTTTCCAGTATAGGGGAGCCGTGTATGCGCTTAAACGCATTGACAGTAGGATTACTAAAAACAACTATGTAAAGGGCTTTCAAACATGGAAGAATGACATGTTGGACCCATATTATTTGTGACGCTCATTGATCATTTATCCTTACTGATATGGTGACTGACACTAACTGAAATCTGTGTCTAGTAAATATTCGATGGACGTATTTACCTTAATGACGACACTATAGATTTCCCATTAGGTGATCGGAATTATGAGAGCTTAAATGTAAACGCTTATTAAACACCATTGGACTAAATAATACACACTCCTAATTAGAGTGTGTATATAAGGGGACATAATAAACCTTTAGAAGGGTTGGTCATTCTAATACCATTATCCCCTTCATCCTAAAACACACACATAGTGTTTCCTCTCAACAATCCATCCTAATACGATCATCTCATTTTGGGAATCGATGGCTAACTTATTCAATAACATCACCGGATCATCAGGAGGTATTTAATTTACATGAATCAATCTAATTTAATCCAACATGTGGTATCAGAGCCAATGGCTCGTGATTATCCATTGGTTCATGTTTATTTGTTGCCTGGCTATTGCTATTATTATTCTGCAAATTATCTGGCCGGCGATTTTGATTTTTTTGATGAAAAATGGTGTTTTTTGGACCTGGTGGCGGCTGCTGCAACCCTAATTTCGACGAACTTCGTCCGTGCGGATGAAGGCTCATCCGTACGAACCTAACTTGTTCATACGTACGGATGAGTCTCATACGTACGAATGAGTTTCTTGTTTTGTGCGAACCTAATTTGTTCATTAGCACGAACCAAAGATTATCTCATGCGAACCTGAATTGTTCATACGCACGGATGAAGTCTTATACGTGCGAATGTGTTGCTTGATTCGTGCGAACCTAACTTGTTCATTAGCACGAACTAAACTGTTGATCCGTACGAATCTGGGCTAAATGCGTGCGAACCTAGGCTTACATCCGTACGAACTTAAACCTTACATCCGTACGAATCTAGGATTAATCCGCATGAACCTGGACTTACATCCGTACGAATCAATACTCATCCGTACGAATATAATCTCATCCGTACAGATGACTACAGACCCTAATTTGGTCGGTTTTTTAGAGTTTTACTGGTTGCCTTTTTAAGAGTTTTACTGGTTGCCTAATTTGACCTCGCAAGGGGGCTGCTTTACTGTCGTGGTCACCTTATTTAGTCACCTTATTTATATGTGACCTTATTATACTTATGCACTAATATTCATGTTTTCATCTTTTGTTGCCCAAAGGTCAGAAGTGATTCCTATGATTGCATTTTTCCTTTAGCATAATAAACACGTAGGATATTAATTCTGCCCAAAGGTGATTTAATATACTTGTGTGATTGAAAGGGTTCTTATTATGCCTTAAAACACGATGTTCTATTTTGTTGCCCAAAGGTCAAAAGACAAACGTTGTGTTGCATAAACCTTATGCTCATAATTTTACTTAGATATTAGTTATTTCTGCCCAAAGGTGATGTAACATCTAAGTAGAGCCTTACTTTAGCTTATTATTTTGGTGTTATCAATAGGCTTACCTATCACTAGCTTCATTACTAATATGGTCTTAGTCTCAGGAACATTACTATTAGGTCTGCTTATTTTAGACATTACTCTAGTTCTATTATCTTAACGGACATTACTTAGTCTGCCTTATATAGCTAACTCTGTCACTATAAAATCTTCTAAAATTCGTATCATAATCTTAAATCCTCCTTATTCTCCACTACAGTACCAAACTTCGGCATTGAGGCACTTACTGGTGCTAATTTCACCTCTTGGAAGGAGCAACTTTACTTAACTCTGGGAATGCTCGACATGGACTATGCTATTCGCCATGATGAACCCGCCGCTATTACTGCTGCGTCTACTGCGACTCAGAAAGCGGACTTTGAGAAGTGGGAAAGGGCGAATCGGCTGTCCCTAATGATGGTCAAGAACTCAATTCATCCCAGCATCCGAGGAGCTATCCCTGATAACGACAAAGTGAAAACTTACCTCACATCTGTTGAGGATCACTTTAAGGGATCGTCTAAGGCAACTGCGAGTAGCTTAATGCTAAAGATGCTAACTCTTAAATATGAAGGTTCTAATGGTGTCCGTGAACACATAATGAAGATGGTTGACATGTCTCACAAGCTTAAGGATTTGAAAATGGAAGTCTCAGATAATTTTCTTGTGCACTTCATAATGACTTCCTTGCCTGCTCGGTTCGACACTTTCAAAGTGAATTATAACGCTATGAAAGATAAATGGTCGATAAGTGAACTGATTGCTATGTGCGTTCAAGAGGAAGATCGTCTTAAGCACATTCAACCTGAAGCTGTTCACCTTACTACCACCTCAAACTCCAAGAAGAAGAAAGGTAACTACAGTAATAAGACTGAAAATAAAGTCCAAAATCATGGTGCTGCTACCTCTGGCCCTAAATCCTCGAATACTAACTGCAAATTCTGCCGCACCAAAGGGCACTGACAGAAAGATTGCTCTAAATTCAAGGACTGGCTAGCTAAGAAAGGTAACATTCTTTACGTAATATTTGATTCCTTTACTACTGATGTTCCATTTAATACATGGTGGGGTGACTCTGGTTCTATGGTCCATGTGACCAATTCCTTACAGGGATTCCTTACAATCCAGAAGCTACCAAAGGACCAAAGAAAACTTAGAGTTGGAAACGGTGATATCATAAATGTCGAAGCCATGGGGACTTTAAATTTACATATGAATACCGGAAAGTGTATTAGATTAATAGATACCTTATATGTACCGAGAATTACTCGGAACCTTGTATCTATATCTAGACTTGATCTTGAAGGTTATGTAATTACTCATGGTTGTGGCAGGATCACTTTTACTCTTAATAATGAATTGTTTGGTTGTGGTTTTTTGGATGGATTACTGTATAAATTAGAACTAGATCATAATTTCTCACAGTCTTTGTTGTCTCTTAATATTGATGACATAACTAAAACAAAGACAAAATCACCTAAACAAGCAGAGAATTCCTCCACATTGTGGCATAAACGTCTCGGTCACATCTCACGAGATCGCATGACACGACTCGTCAAAGAAGGAATCTTACCCTCTCTTTATTTTAGTGATTTTGAAACATGTATTCAATGCCTCAAAGGCAAAATGGCTAAAGGGAATAAGAAAGGAGCCACCAGATGTTCCAACTTGTTGGAAATAATTCATATTGATATTAGTGGCCCCTATCCCGCATCAATAACAGGACATACATCATTTATTACATTCATTGACGATTATTCACGTTATATGCACCTTTATCTGATTAAAGAAAAAATCTGAATCCTTACAAACTTTTGTCGATTATAAAACTTTGGTTGAAAACCAACTTGATCATAAGATAAAAGTTGTCCGATCAGATAGGGGAGGTGAGTATTACGGTAAACATACTGATATTGGTCAAGCTCCTGGTCCTTTCTATAATTTTTGCAAGGAACAGGGCATAATTAACCAATACACCATGCCAGGTTCTCCTCAACAGAATGGTGTTGCTGAAAGGAGAAACCGAACTTTAATGGACATGGTGAGAAGTATGCTCGCCAACACTAACCTACCCAAATTTCTTTGGACTGAGGCCTTAAAAACAGCTGTTCATATACTCAATAGGGTTCCATCAAAATCTGTCCCTAAAACTCCTTATGAGATCTGGACAGGTAGGAAACCGAGTCTAAAATATATGAAAGTATGGGGCTGTCCTGCCGAAGCAAAAGTCTATAACCCTAACTTAAAGAAACTGGATTCTAAAACCCTTACTTGTTTCTTCATTGGTTATCCCGAGAACTCCAAAGGTTATCGGTTTTACTGTCCTTCTCGCTCTACCCGCATCATAGATACGCAACATGCCACTTTCCTCGAAAATTCAGAGATCAGTGGGAGCACGACAAATCCTGATTTAGATTTGCAAGAAGTACAAGAAGCGGGGGGAAACCATTCGTCGGTTATTACGATTCCTCCGATAATTCCTCTTGTACCCAACGCTGCTCCCGCTATACCTGGATCTCCTAATGAACCGGTTGAACCTCCTATGCCTCCTAATCTAAACGCCGAAGAACCGCTTGTTAATGAACCCGTAATTCAGCTCAGGAGATCATCAAGGGCTCGCAGAAACACAAATTTTGATGATTTCGAAACTTATCTGGCTGAAGTCGAAAACATTGGGAAACTTACTGATCCAACCTCTTACCGAGAAGCTATTAATAGTGATCAGGCCACTCATTGGATTGAAGCCATGATTGAAGAGCTCAAATCCATGGAGCGTAATGACGTTTGGGTATTGGTTCCACTTACTAAAGGATCCAAAGTAATTGGATGTAAATGGGTGTTCAAAACCAAATTAGACCCGAATGGAAACGTCGAACGCTATAAGGCCAGACTGGTTGCAAAAGGCTTTACTCAAAAGGAAGGAATCGATTATCAAGAGACCTTTTCTCCTGTCTCTCGTAAAGATTCCCTAAGGATCGTCATGGCACTCGTAGCTCATTATGATTTAGAGTTACATCAGATGGATGTCAAGACCGCTTTCCTAAATGGTGACTTGCAAGAAGACGTATACATGCAGCAACCTGAAGGATTTATTCCAGAAGGTAAAGAGCACATGGTCTGCAAGTTAAATAAATCGATATATGGGTTAAAACAAGCATCACGACAATGGTACCTTAAATTTGATGAAGTCGTGAAATCTGATGGCTTCCTAAAGAATCAAGTGGATCAATGCACCTATCTCAAGATCAGTGGGAGTAACTTTATTATCCTTGTTTTGTATGTAGATGATATTCTGCTTGCAAGTAACAACTTGGATTTGCTACATGAGTCGAAGCGAATGCTTTCGCATAATTTCGACATGAAAGATCTCGGTGATGCCTCTTATGTTTTAGGTATCGAAATAAATCGAGACAGACGTAATGGTGTTCTAGGTCTTTCCCAAAGGGCTTATATTGACCGTATTCTAGAACGCTATAACATGCAGCACTGCACACCCACTGTGGCTCCGGTAGTTAAAGGGGACGTATTTGGACCTCATCAAACTCCGAGCACTGAAACTGAGAAGGCTGAAATGAGGATGATACCTTATTCATCTGTAGTTGGGAGCATTATGTACGCTCAGGTCTGTACTCGACCAGATATCGCTTACATCGCTGGTATGCTGGGGCGTTATTTATCTAACCCCGGATTAGCACACTGGAAAGCGGCTAAAAAGGTTCTATGATATCTGAAAGGGACCAAAGACTACAAATTAACTTATAGAAGAAGTGACAACTTGGAAGTAGTAGGTTACTCTGACTCTGACTTTGCTAAAAGCAAAGAAGACCATAAATCTACTTCTGGGTATATTTTCATGTTAGCTGGCGGACCAATCTCTTGGCGGAGTCATAAACAGAAACTGACCACAACGTCTACCATGATGGCTGAATATGTTGCCGTTTATAATGCAACCTGTCATGGGATGTTGTTAAGGAACCTGATCAGTGGACTCAAACTCGTCAACTCAATTTCTAGACCATTGAAGCTTTATTGTGATAACTCAGCTGCTGTAACTTTCTCGAACAGTAACAGTTCGACTGGCGCTGGGCTGTATCTCGACACAAAGTATCTGTTTGTACGCGAACGGGTTGAGGAAAATGCTCTTTGTGTTGAGTACATAAGTACACATGACATGCTAGCGGATCCGATGACCAAAGGTCTTCCTCCTAATATATTCGTAGGACACGTGTCGAATATGCGGCTTACAAAAGACTTAATTTAATAGCATATTGTACTTATTGGTCATTATTATTTATTAATGAAAATTTTCCTCCTTATTCAGATTTTGTTTGTCTATTATTTACACCTTATGCGCATAACTGTGTTGGACATTATTATAACAAAATTTGTCTTAGTTGGTCTATCATTGCTTATTCAGTTTTGAATTTGAGTCATAGTTTGACTAGTGGGGGTCCTGAGTAGATGTTCTTCTCTACGACTGTACTTATCAACTATGATTTCGGTTTTAAACAAAATGAGTATTATCTCGTACGGACTTATTAATACTCATAGATAAATGATCCACTTGGTCAAGTGGGAGAATGTTGGACCCATATTATTTGTGACCCTCATTGATCATTTATCCTTACTGATATGATGACTGACACTAACTGAAATCTGTGTCTAGTAAATATTCGATGGACGTATTTACCTTAATGACGACACTATAGATTTCCCATTAGGTGATCGGAATTATGAGAGCTTAAATGTAAACGCTTATTAAACACCATTGGACTAAATAATACACACTCCTAATTAGAGTGTGTATATAAGGGGACATAATAAACCTTTAGAAGGGTTGGTCATTCTAATACCATTATCCCCATCATCCTAAAACACACACATAGTGTTTCCTCTCAACAATCCATCCTAATACGATCATCTCATTTTGGGAATCGATGGCTAACTTATTCAACAACATCACCGGATCATCAGGAGGTATGTAAATAACATGAATCAATCTTATTTAATCCAACATGACAGATGGCGGAAATTCCAAAACATCATGATCGTGACCACCCAGTTTTAATCTTAATTTTGTTAGCGTCTTGCATGTGAAAAGATCAAGTGGCAACCTTAGTAAAGTAACTGGTATGTCAAGTTCAGAAACATTTAATCCAACTGCTTCGTTAATCCACTTTGACACATTTAACTTTTGAAGATAAATTTCAGAAAAGCGCAACCGGAATACTTTAACTTGGGATGCTTTGCGAAGGTCTAGCACCCGATCAACGAATCTAGAAAGGGGAGTTAAATCATGAAGGTGACTAATATTATCAAAGTCGAGGTTCTTGACCAACACCCATATGTATCTCCATCGCGTGGATAAAATGCTAGTTTGAACTGCGGATTTTAGAGGCATTAAAGAGAGTATGTATGAAATAATCTCTTCATGGAAGCTGCTAAGACGGTCTACGTTCTTGTAACTCATTGTTTAGCGTCTTCGTTCCTAACAATTAAAACATAAAAAGTTCTAAATCATCTCAAGACCTACAATTTCATGTCATAATTTTAAATATCAGGAATTCCCAGTAAGTCAATATAATTGTTATAACATATTCACATTTGATTATACTTGTTAAAAATTTTTATTTGGAAATATGCCTAGTTGTTGAGGTCCAAGGGGTTGGCTGAGTTGACAATACGAAAAGGAGGATAAACTCTCACAAAATGTGGAGGTGAGAATCGTTGTACCTGGCCAAGACTTTGCGGCGGTGGAACCCGTGGATCAGTGGTCCACCAAAAACGGAGTCCATATTAAAAGAAAATAGAAAGAAAGAAAAAAATGCGTCCTTATTCAGGTTACCCATTGTTCTAACCATTTTTTAATATTTTCCTAATTATCTAGATATTTATCTTTATTATAAAGGTTCAAATCTAAAACCTCTAAAATATCATGACATACACAAAAAAATGCATAATTCCATATTAATGTAGTCTCAAAGTAAATATTGGCAGTAATCAGTTAATAAATATAGACTCTTATTATTTAAACATATATTAGGATCTGATTATGAAAAATTACAGAAATACTCCAGCGACTGAAATGCTATATTTGCAGTAACTCTTTTAGAACTCCAATTTTACCGTTCAAAATTAGGGCCCCAAAGTGGAGATAAAGAGACGGAAATTTTAATTTCCGTCATATATTCACTATAACTTCTACCCTCTAGAGTTTGATATATTATATTATACATCTATACATTTTTTGTAACAATGAAATCTATACATTTCTTGTAGCAATAAAAGCTACATTATGAATAGTAAAGCAGACAGCTTTCAACAAGTAGCATGCATAATTAACTCTTTTGTTTCGTGTTTTCTTTTTTTTTATGTAATAGGTTACTATTTTTTCATCTCGATTGTTAACTTTTAGTTTAAGTTTTTTTGTTTTAAGTTATTTTCTTTATTTCAAATATTTGGTTTAACCTTTCCTTTTAGGTTACATAATTATATTAAATAGTAAACGAACAGAATCATGACAATGTATAAATTTTTGTTTTAAGACCAATTTTAAATATATTTTAGTATATTAAAAAAAATGACTTTGCTGAAAGTTTTTGAGTTGTTTAATGAAACATTATTAAAAGTTTTTAAATTATTTGGCTTAGCTGATTTCATTTTTTTAGATTAGCCCCATCACCATACACAAATAAATCCACTCGTTATTATACATGTGACAAGTCCTAGACTTTAAATCTTCATATTTCTAAATAGATATCGAATGGGCCCTAGATAAAGCCTATCCATTTTCTATTGGCCTAGCTTATTATAAACGTTACTTACGTAACTTTTATGGTCATTTGAATTTTATTTGTCTTGGTATAAAAATTTAATTTAAAATTATATTTCATTTAAATAAAATCTAAAAAATAATTTTTTTCTTAATTTGTTCAATAAATTTACTAAAAATGACTATTATAAAAATTTGGATGATAATAATCTAATTTAGACTAGGCGGAGTGGTTTTGGGTGGGTGATGATGATGTGGAGTGATAGAGGTGATTTGTAGGAAAGAGAGTGTGATTTTAGGAAAAAGAGTGTGATGATGTGGAGTGATAGAAAATGGGTGGAGTGGTGAGTGATGATGTGGAGTGATAGAGGTGATTTGTAGGAAAGAGAGTGTGATTTTAAAAAGTTGTATTTTTATTATTTTTTTTATATAAATGAAATTTAAAAAGTTGTATTTTTATTAAAAATAAAAAAAACACACTACAATGTATTAAAAAACATATTACGATTAAACTAAAAGACGTTAAAAAATACAATTTTTAAAAAAACACTTCAATCTTCATCGTTGTTTCCTTGGGGGCTGTAATACCAGACATGTTCGATCAAATCGGCTACCAGACTGTGATGGGTATCTTCGTCACGCATGTCAAGTATGTTCTGTTGTTTCTCTTCAAAGGTAATCTGGACTTCTGGTTCTGTGGCATTCTCATCATAAGCTTGACAATACGCGAGACCTTTGTCTTCCAAAATCATGTTATGAAGAATTATAGCAGCGTACATCGCGTTTCTAATTTTTTCTAAACTCCAAGCTCTTGCGGGGTTTTTAATTATATGCCACCTTTTTTTCAATACTCCAAATGCCCGTTCGATGTCCTTTCTTGAAGATTCCTGGGCTTTTTTAAAATGGTTACGCTTCTCGTTTAATTCGTCTCTTTCCCTGAAAGACTTTATTAACACCGGCCATTTTGGATAAATACCATCAACGAGGTAATACCCGTATTTGTAGGTTGTGTCGTTAACAATAAACGACTGATCGGAAGCCGTCCCATTCTCAATGTTGTTGAAAAGCGGTGACTGATCCAAGACATTGATGTCATTATTCGCTCCAGCAACCCCAAAAAAGGCATGTCCACAAATCAGTAGAGGCCGTAGCCTCTAACATAATGGAAGGGTGATTGTGATCACCCCTATGGTATTGACCAGCCCAAGCCACAGGACAATTTTCCCACTCCCAATGCATACAATCCAAACTGCCTAGCATACCGGGAAAATTGTGTTTTTCATCATGAACCGAAGTAATCTGCTGTATGTCACTCCAACTAGGACGGCGTAAATATCTCTTGCCGTATAAAGAAACCACACCTATTTCAGATATTATTAAATTTTAAGTAAAAATAAGTTTTAAAGTAAACTAATTAAAAAAGTAAAGGTTAAAAATATACCTTCGCAAAAGTTGGCAAGGGATTCACGTGAAACTCTTTCGGACATTTTTAAATACTCGTCCCATATGTCACTACAAGTGCCAAAAGCAAGTTGTCGTATGGCAGAGGTGCATTTCTGAATCGGTGTAAACCCAGCCCTTCCTCTAGCATCAAATTTTTGCCTAAAATAATCAAAATGGTTTTCAAAATCGTGGCATATCTTGAGAAATAGCTCCCTCCTCATTCGAAAACGACGGGTAAATTGTTCGTCGGTGTAGGTGCAACCCGGAGAAAAGTAAGATTCCATTAGTAGTGTTTGAGCTGCTTCACGGTTACGTTCTATTGCGGTTCTTCTTGTGGTGATTGGTCTTTGGATTTGTTGTGCTGCAAAGTTAGCAACGGCCATAAACGCTTCGGCTACAAGTGCATCTTCATCCGAACTTGACATTTTATAAAACTTTGTGTGTGTTTTTTGTGTGTTTTTTTGTATTTGTATATATATTTGTGTGTGTAGTTGTGTGTTTATATAGAATTGTTTTTGCCCGTTGTTTTGATTTCAAACGGTCTCAAGACCGTTGCTGCTTTCTCTCTCCCTCACCACGGGGTTTTTCTGCTCACGCCGTGGCCCAAAATCAAGCAATAACGCCCCCACCGGAGTGGAGGTGGGGCGTTATAGGTGAGGTGGAGGGCGTGATGGAGGCTGATAACGCCCCACTCCGCGTAGTCTTAACGCGTTTGTCTTATTTTATTTACTTTTAAGGGATTTAATTACTACATTGGGCCACCCAAATTCATTTCTCGGATATTATCAGACATTTAAGTATTTTGAAAAACGTATAGTTGTGTATAATATAAAGAATAAAAATTTTAGTCTAACATTAAGTAGAAGATAATTTTATTGTACTTTTTACTTTAATAACTTATCATGAACATCTTAAGGTGTGTTTTATTAAAACTCTATAAAATACAATAATTTCTATGTGGCTTTATCAAAAGTCAGAACTCAACTTATAATTACAAAATACTACCATGAAGGTTTAAAAATTACGAAACATGTATGATTTGTTATCTCACGAACAATTTTCTTGAATAGTTATTTGGTCTTAATGTGTTGTTGACCCAAATAATTGTTTGGTTTAAGGCTGTTGGTCTAACTGTTATAATGGTTTTAAACTTTTAATGTAGTGTTTCAGTTTATTTTCTAGTTTATTTTCTGAATCGGGCTTTATGCTCCTTGGATTGATGTATCTTTGTTCCTCGTCGCTTTAATGTTATGTCTTCCACTCCTTGAAGGAATCCACTCAAGCTAGGTTGTCCATACATAACAGGTAAACGGCGTAGACTCTGCACACAATATAACTATATAAATCATGATCTTCTATGTATGAAATAAATTTATTATGTACATATCATCTTCCTTAGGGTCAATGGTATGTTTGGTAGGGGAAAAATAATGAAAATGAAACAATTGTAAATCGGAGAAATAGTAACTCCACATAATCAAAGGAATCGGAGAAATAGTAACTCCACATAATCAAAGGAATCGGAGAAAGTAATCTATGTTTTCTAGGGAAATTAGCTTAAAAAGACCAAGAACAATGGTTTCTTCATCAAATTGAAAGAAATCAACAAATTATAATGCACAAAAATGTAGTTAAAAAGTTGAGAAAAATAGCAAATAAGTCAAAAAGTAAACTACATATTATAACTAGTAAAATCATAAACGTGGAATGCTATAGATAATAATTTATATAAACCATTAGCGATTAATAACGAAAAAAATAAAAAAGTGGTCCCAACATGTCGTGGTTACCACTGGCCCATGAATCATGATACTAGATTAGATAGAAACTTTTCTTTTTCTTTTTATTTTTCAACTCTTTCGATTATGTTTAGGACTAATTAAACTTTTGTTACAAATTTGGCTTCCGTTACACCTTGTTTTACTTAATACTAGATTATTGCCTTACGATAGTCTGGATAATAACTAAAATTAAACTGTAAACTCTATGTTTATGTAAATTTTAAGTTATTATGAGAATACAATTTTACACGTATAATAACATATATACCTTTACGTTTATACATATTTTGTTTATAGTTATTATAACATATACACCTTTAAATTTATACACATGTTTTGATATTTTATATGTGAAGATTTTAGAATAACAGTAAGATATATTATAGTCTAAATTGAGAGATTTTATAAGTAAATTAAAATTATGTTTTTTATTTTATTTTAGTGGAGATGGGATGAAAGAAAAAAATGTAATTATCTATTGTGAAAGGGTGTAAAATGAAAAATAGTCATTGATAACATCATCAATTGATCTAACGGTTGAAACTAAAGAAATTAACTCATCCGATTGACATTACTTCGTCATGTGGCATTTAAGGTCACTCTTTTATTATATATTTAATATTTAAGATAGCATCGTTCAATAGTTTTCCAAGTGTTGTCTCGTTTTCGTATCATTTAACGAATCTTTCTTGATGTACTTTTCGATATTCAATAATATTGTTTTAGTAAGTTAATCTCATGTCTAATGGGGAAATTAAAAGATATTGAGTAACAAATATCACCTTTTTATACTTGTAAAGATGATAAAAATTTAACATGGAATGGGTAAATTGAAAGATTGGAATATGAACCTAGGGTTGAAATATGTTAAGAGTATTCGTGAGTTCAGAATAACAGAATCCGACCCATCCACATTTGAAGCAACATGTATGAAGTATGAACGTTATATGATCACACACGTACTTAGAAACACAATTGATATTTACACATTTAATCTAAGATCAAATGAAAGATAACAATAGGATTTACACATTTAATAATGAGGTATAACATTAATATTTCTTACTATACGTTTAAGTTTAAGCTTGAAGAAAAAAGTGTTATGTTATAGACAGCGAATCAAAGGGGTTCGTCGAAGACTCGTTTTCCCAACTATCATTTCATTTACATAATCTAAAGATGGTTAATACTTTGACAGTTTAGCATATTCAGTCCGATATCTTGGAACACTTTGAGCTTTTATTTGCAGAGATTGGTCAAGCATTAAGAATACTATTTTTCGTCAATTTCTTTATATTTCTTTCATTAACACTTACATATATAAAAATTTGAAGTTCCGTTGGCCAATAAGTAATGATAAAGAGAACTCATAAATAAGTCTAAAAATCAACCTAATTCATTCAATGTCTCGGGTTTTTTTTTCTATCTTGCTCTTCATCCTTACTTTTCATTCTTCATATTTTTAGGTTGATTTATATCAAAGAATGATCCACATTGAACACTTATAATTTTCATTAACTTGGAATTTACAAAGTGGCAGAAGGCAAGCGGGCAATAAGCTGCGCCGCTAACCCTTTTTGTCGAGTTCAACGGGTTATGCATAGCAATGTTATGACACCTGAATCAACAGATGTAGTTTTTAAACGTATTGGCATCAAAGAATTAGACATACGCACCGTATCTCTTAAATATTTTCCACTCCATACGGAGTGTGTAAAGGTAAGTTGAAAAGGTTAAAGAATCGATTAGTGAAGTTACAAGGTTGTCCTCATATTTGAAACCCTTTCTATTCTATCATTTTCAATTAAAAAATCAGAAATAAATTTTGAAGAAAAAAAAGGTAGGAAAGGGGTAAATATGTAATTTACATGAAATGTTTAGCATGTGCAATAGCTAATAAGAACACAAAAATAAAAAAGGGAAAGCAAAAAGGAATCAAAGACTTATGGTCCCTATATTATTTTGATGGCACGTTTTTGCATTTATACATGTTTTTCCTTTAATTCACTGCTCTCACTCTAATCAACTTACATTTTTTTTTTCAATGATAACGATAACGATAACAATAATTATAATAGTAATAGTTGTAATGTAACAACGCAACGCGTATATAACGTACGATATATCATTAAAGGCGAGTCATGTAACACGGGTTTAATAGACCCTACACATCACATGAAGAATATGATACATATATAATTATACAAGTGGATCAATAAATAACTACAAAGATAAAAATGTCCCAATCTTGGTAATATATATATATATATATATATATATATATATATATATATATATATATATATATATATATATATATATATATATATATATATATATATATTGTTTTAATTAGTGTTTGTGTTATCCAAATCTAATAATCTAATGATTCATGTCGTTAGTTGTTTATATAACACGAGTCTAAGTGTTCGTGTATTATTATCGGTCAATAGATAAGTAGCCATAAAGGATGTAGACAGAAATGTTAAACATTTTTACTTAGGGTATAACAAATTATTTCCTGAAGCTATAAATTATCCAACATAAGTCTTAGTGAATAAGCTCAAGTGTGTAATGGTTGAAATTAGTTTGTTAATTAACTAATTAGTCAACGTTATATAGGTCTAATTTTAGTATTGTACGATGGCATCTATAAACGTTTTACACTTAGTAGCCCAATTGATTACAACATCTAACAAAAGATATGAATATTCATAGTTCCTACATTTTTATTGGCGGCAAGATCTTAAAATTAGATTTAGCAAGTCTTGTCGATGTCAATTAAATACCTGAGGTTTCACTATTTGTTACTGACTTCCAAAATAATGTTCCAATATGCATATTTTGAAGTCGTATTGAGGGTATTTTAGTAATTTTAGATGTATATGACACGTTAGCAATATATACGTATTGAAACAATTGTTTTTAAGTAATAACATATACGAAAACAGATATATTGCTATATTAAATCCAAATACAATAGCTATACAAATTTGCAAAAAGAGAGAAGTCAAAGCCAAACACTAGTTTCACTGTTTTTTTACTTAAATTGACCACCAAAGTTTTATTTATGAAAAATAATATATAGGCGTAACTAAACAAGGGTGAAGATTGACGTAAAGATATGAATGTTTAAGCTCATATATCATTTCTCATTTCGAAAAAGAAAAAAAAAACAATATGTTAAGTTATTTGGTTAATGATTGCGTTTGGTTTATCCAAGGTAATGTTTTAAGCATTTTAAGCATGTGACACTTTACACTTTTCCATCAAAAACCACCCACCTTATATGTATTCCCCCTTTGACCTCAAATAGAAATTCCCACTTTTTAACCATCCAAGTTTTCTGTTTTGCAAAAAGCTACATATTCATTCATATTGAATTATGAAAGCAGATTATAAGTGATTTTCATCAAAACATTCCAAACTGATTATTTACAATTCGAAACAATCAAAACCGACGCTTACAAGCTACATTGGAGCAAGAAATACTAACTGTTAAATAAACCAATTTAACGATTATATTTCATAAGAAACGAACATACATATATCTAAAATCTTCATATAATTGTTATTCTCCTACATTTAACCTTAATAAAAAAAAAAAAGTATATAAACCTTAAAAAGAACTGATCTGCATAAACGTTTCTAAGTTGTTTACTTGCTCTACATATCCAAGAAAGATAAATCGATATAAAACTAGTTTATTTTACCTCGATTTTCATGGTGTCACGAGGAGTTTGTTTCTCGTGAAAAAGCAGAGATCAACTTCTCCTTGGTCAGTTCTTCGGGTCCTTGAGACTTAACAACAAACGTGTGGAATACCATGTCGTTTATTGTATTCATCTTCGATTCCATCACTTTGATATTTGATTCTTCAAATGTTTGAATCACTTTAGATACTGGATGTCCATCTAAAGGGGAAGTAACCCGAACAATAACTTCATTATGAACTGTTTGAACTTCAATTTTCTCCACAATAGAGCCGCTGTTATTTGGTGATTGTCTATCCGATTCCATCTCCTTTAGCTTCTTCTGAAGGTCGGTTATGTATGTGATTGCATCACCTAACAATGAAGCTTTATCCATCTTTGAAATATTAGGCACAACAGCACGTAAAGCATAGAATCGTTGGTTCAACTTCTCTCGTCTCTGTCTCTCTGCTTCTACATGATTCAATGGCTCTTCTCTTCCGTTTGCAGGTTTCCTCCCACGTTTTCTAGGCCGCTTTTCATCATTCACAGAGATCACAGTTTCTCTATCTTCCCTCCCTAACGACTCGTCTGAAATCTTCGACTCGGTAATTCCAGTAAAATCAATCTGCAACTGTTGTGGCGGTGCTGGCTTTTGAGGAGGAGTGTTGAATTGAGCCCAATTCGAAAACACATGTCTCGGGTCATCAGGTGGCTTTCTAACAGCTAACTTCTCCAGGAACTGTGGTTGGTTTAAACTCGAGCTCAAATCCTGCCCAAAAACCTTTGAAACCCTAATCTGTCTATCGGAATTGACATTAACATTATTATAGCTCATGTTAACCGGAATTGGTGCGACTGGTATTGGAATTGCAGTAGCTAATGAACCATTTATCTGATTAACCGAAAACGAAGATCTAATCGACTGTAAAAGCTTATGATTTTCAGGTATAGAACGAATCGATCCAACTTCAACAACACCAACATCAGTAGGAACCAAAACAACAGTCTGAATCCCAGCAGATTTCGCCAAATAAGACCGAAAACAATAATCCGAATTCGAATTCAAAGCATCAGAGATCCAAACATGGCTACCAGAAGAAAAACATCTCCCAGGACCACCATCCCCTTTTCGAAACGAAAAATACATGGAAATCAAAAACAACATTTCAGTATCAGTAACTCTATCCAATCCAAAAGCATAATTATCCTCATCCAATCCACCAAACAAAACATGAATCTTCTGCAACACTTTCTTCCTAATCCTCTGTTGGTTCTCATCTTCTAATCGAAAATTCAAAATCCTGGCGATTTCGATCTCCTCCCCTTCCTTAGGCTCCCTACAAGATCCATCTCCCCATCCTAACACCAACTCCCCGGTTTTCGACTGCGAAATCTGCCAAAAAATGGCGTAATTCCAGCTAAAGGAATTAGGATTAGGATTATCAACAAGATCAGATAACTTCTGCTGCAAATTCTCATCATTTCCTAATGAAGTTAACGAACATTCATTCGAAACCGAAGTCGAAATCAAGTAATCAAATGCTCTAGTCCCCAAAATCGCAGCCACAATTGCTTTTTCTTCATCGTTCCAGCTTTCACCTACTCCCATATCTAATTCAGTTTTCATATCCAAAATTAAAATTCAAACCAGATCTAATAATAACTGGAATTAACTAAAAACATTCCAAATTAAATTAAACAAACAGACCCAATACAAATTACAAGGAATTGCTTGTTTCCTAATATGAAAACAGAAAATATATATATATAGATATAGATATTTTAGAGAGAGAAATAGAGAAATTGAGGAAGGAGATGAATATGGTATATGGTATAGGGGCCTTGCTAAGCTAAACTAAAAGGGTTTGGAGAATTTAACTGTAGTTAGGTTATTGGTTCCTTTTTTGAGTTTTTCTCTTCTTTTTTTTTTAAATAAAACATGGTTATCATGTTACACATAGTTTATTATATATGGAATATTTCTTATTTTCCTATATACTTTAATTTATGTCTTTTATTTATTAATTTATTAATATTTTTTTTAAATAAATTATTTGAAGTAATTAGATTTCTAATCCTTACTGTTAAAATAATTGAATTTTAAAATAGGTAGCATTAAGTTTTGAATTTGAAAGTTTGAAGAAAAATTATTAATAAATAATTGAAAATTCTTATTTTTTAAATTGTTTTATCTTATTAATCAGAGTTTTTTGATAATTATTTAGAGTTAGATAAAACTCTCGATAAAAATAAAAGTTATCAAGTTGGAATAATGTTTTGAAATATTAAACGACTCAAAAAAATCATTAACAAAAAGAAATAAATAGATATGGTAAAAATGTTGTGAAGTTTTGTTTAACAATATTGAAAATCATGTTGTTTAGGTTATGATATTTCTTTTAGGGTTGGTTTCTTTTGTTTTATTAGTTTCAATTATTATTTGGGCAAAAGTCATGTAACATGCAACTTGTGCTTTTCTCATGCCAAAATAGTGATTACCAATAATTAATTAATTAATTATTTATTTATTTAACTTTATCTTTTGTTTCATTTGATAGTGTAACAAAAAAAATGTATATTATGAAAGCAAAAAAATATTGAATTGATTGAAAAAAGAATCTATTCATGAACTTGATTAATTTCATAAATTGATATTATTGGCATGTATAATAATTGAATGATGTTCACATAAATTGCCTTAATTAAATAAAATGAACTTGACAAATGGGTCCCTAACTAACATACCTAATTCCTAGGATGTATCAAATGCAATTTAATCCAATAATAACTAATGGACTGTATTTGAGTTAAGTTTTAGGATTGTTTGTTATAAAACAGTTGGGATTATACACTTAACAAAATGGAATACTAGGATAATCTTTCAATCATTTTTCTATTTATTTAATTATTTTAAATAGTCTAATTTTTATTTATTTGAAATATATGATTACTACAATAATGTTTTAGTTTAAAACATGTTTTCAAGTGTGAATGTGAATGAAAAATTTCTGGGACAATTAGATGATAATAGGCCCCTCTTAATTGAGTGGAATCTAAGGTTACTTGGTCTCTTAAGGCAATAACCTTTACTTAGATCCTCTTTATCTTTTTTATAAACTACGACATAATTAAAGAACATTAAAAATTTGATATAGCGGTATCTATTATGTGATATTGTCGTTAAAACTTTTTCAAACAACACGAAAAAAAAGTTATAATTAAAAAAAATATATTTAAAGAAGTAGTCCTATCAATTATTTTATAGACGTGTAGTGTTATGAATTATAATTAGTGAACATGTTTTAAACATGATGAGAGAGAGGAAAAATATGGGTTAGATACGTAAGAGGTAGGGTGTAACAATTTAAGGAAAGGTTAGATGGTTTAGGAATCATGAAACAAACGTTGACATTCTACTCATTTTAGGAGACATTAAACTTAAAATACACCAAATATCAAACAACCTAAACACCATTTTTTTAAAAACAATAAAACATAATATTTGTAATTTTATTTTCTTAAGAAATACATAAACGATAATTTTTAGATTTTTTCTTAACGAAATTTGAACTCACAAGTTCTTGATTAGTTGATTATTCGTCATACATTGATACAAACCAATTTCTAAATCCCCTAAAATCAATATTGATGGACTATACTAAATCAAGATAGATTATCACTATTTATAGTTTATGTGTTAAGAATAAACTTAATAAATCGTATTATTAGAATTGTGCTTCATATTAAAAATATGTTGAGAATTATCAAAACCAAATCCAAATCTCAAAATTTTAGATCGTGTTTAGAAAATGGTTATAAGATTTCTAAATAATAATCAAATTCGAATAAATCATATTCAACTTAAAAAAATAATTGTCAGAATCATTTATTAAAATACAAAATAATTTATTTTACTTTATATATCATCCAATCACGTGTATTTGTAATTATTTATATTAACTTCAGAAACAAACATATTATTTGATTAAATTCCTGTTATTATTTTTGTGAAGGACAAGAAACAAATGAAAATAAAAAGTAAGAAAATATTTTTACACAAACCTAAATTTTTTATTAATATAAACAAAGAAAAAGAAAGTTATAAATAACTCTAATGAAATTTATGAAATACTATAAGAGAATACATGAGAGAAACGAAAAAGAAAAGACAAAACTCGCAAAAATAATCTTTCCGACATAATAAAATTTCAATAATAATCATTAAATTTGTAAATAACTTTCGTGCCACCTTTTCATTATTAAAATCAGATATAAAAATAGGGTGCGAAAATATTAAATGCGACGCGAAAATGAGAAATAAAATGAAAGAAAGGTGTCTAATTTAAAACTATTTTAGAAAGAACAAAAAGACTTGATAACTATTGTAGCCACGTCCAAACAGCCGTATTAAATTTAATTTAAATAATTAAATGAAAATAATAAATAAGAATTAAAAAAAAAAAAAAAAAAGGAAAAAGAAATAATAAGGTGGGTGAGGATTGTATGGAGTAAGGTGAAAGGCACGTGGTGGTGGGACGTGTGATGAATCGGTTAATAGACACGTGATGAGAACGTGAATGCCGTGTGTGCTTTCAAAGGACAACGTGAAAAAGGTATTCACGCGCTTTTCTATTTACCATTTTTCTTTTCTTTATTCAACATGTGTCCTCTCCACCCCCTTTTTGTTTATTTCTTTTTTGACTATTTTACAAATATTTAGTTAGTAGTTAATCATATAAATGGTGTTATTAGAAAACAACCGTGATAAAAAGGGTTAGATATATTACTAAAGCGTGTTTCAAATATTGAGATATAAGACCACTCTAAATTGTTGTGTCAACTGTTACGGTTAATTTTTGTTAATTTAATGTCACGTCAGCAGATATCAAACTGACTAAAAATTGACTAAATTACTGTCAACAGTAATCCGTTACGGTTAGTTTTTATGAAACTCACAAATCATTAATCTATATATTTAAAACATATTCAATAAAACATAATATAAAATAAAATAACATTTTTAAAATAAAAATATCATATTATTTAATTTTTTATAATAATTATAAACAAACCTGAATAACAAATATTTAAATTTTTTGAAACTTTTTGTATAATAATGGATTAAAAACTTTAAAAAAAAACCCTATATTAATTGGACTTATTAAAGACTATTAAAAGTCCAAAAAGTGAAAAAATGATAAACCCAAAATTTATAAACAGCCCTAACCCTATTCTTTTTTTTCCAACCGATCCCACATTCCGATGAAGTTTTTTGGTGAAGTTTCCATGAATTTCGATGAGTTAAACTTTTTTTTATGTTGGGCCTACATAATACAAACACCTCTCTGTCGGTTTTACTTTCCAAAAGCGACGAAGAAAAAAAGAGGAACCGATGGCCAACCGAAGAGGTCGGTGCCATCGGCTGAGCTACTGACGAAGAACCGATGGTCCAACCGACCTTACCGTTGGACAGGTCTAAGTATTTTCATCCTTTATGTCTAGGGTACACGAAATTTTCAACCAAATATTATTAAAATTTTCACTTTGATTCTAAACATCAGAATTCGAAAATAGTACAATAAAAGTATGTGTATGTCCTTAATTGTGGAATGAAATTGAATTTAATAAATAAACACAAATGAAAATAATTAATTTGAATAAACAAATTGATATAGTTGACTGTTTGGGTTGGGGTGATGCCCCGCACTCCGCAAGCGGGACTCCAATAAGGGGTTTTTCCCTTGCACCTCGCTAGAGGCGCTGCTCCAAGTACCCCTTAAGGGGAACAACACCCTCAACCCATGCTATGTAACACCCTCAACCCATGCTATGTGATTAGTTTAGTATAGGAGTGAAGAGGATGGATAAAATTGTCTAGGCATCTTATCACTTCGGTCTGACACCACACCTCATCACTTTAGCCTGATACTTCGTCCCTTTGGCTTCGCACCACACCTCATCACTTTGGTTGGCATGACACCTTATCATTTTGGTATGACACCACACCTCATTATTTTGGCCTTGCACATCATCATTTTGGCCTAACACCTCATCACTAGACAAGTGAATTGTCACACCCGAGGTGTAAACATTATCAACAATATCAGAGATTCAAAGGTTACGACATTTTAAATAGTAAAACAATCATCGAATTAAATATAAATTTCGAGATACAAGGTTTTACATAAATCCGAATAAATAAAATACAATGACATCATATGGATCCTAGAGGAACTAAATCAAGCAAAACAAGTTCCACGCAAATGATTCAAGTAGTCACAAAACCATAGCATCAATAATCAGCAACCTCAAACCTTTGAAAAGCGTTAAAAATACAACGTCAACATAAAATTCGCATTTTTATAAAAACACTAAGTTTAAAAGGTTTTGACCCAATTTGAAATATATATAAAACCAATAGTAAAGATATCTTGAATTATAAACAAACAAGATGCATGCATAACCTTAGATACATTATACACCTGGACAGAACAATCAAAGGAAACATCCCCCACCTCGGTCCGTTAAACTAAGGTCATTCTCGAGTAATCATGTGCGGTCATAACATCGACTCATAGGGACACACTCATGTCATAATCTCATATCAGCGATGAGGGTTTGTAAAACCCATATAGATCTATATATATGTACCGTGGGCTCAGTAAGAGTTGACATGTGTGTATATGGGGCCGTATACTACCACTAAGGCCATATAAATAAGAGAACGCTAATCTAAATGCATCATAATCCACATTTGCATAAATCAAGATATATATTAAGTTTAAAACACGCTTATCATGCCCAAATATAAAAACGGTAAAAGGGCAACGAATAACTCACAAATCAGCAAATAATACGTGGGGTAGACAAATCATGAGAATAACGCTCCACCGCCTAAGTGCCCTAGCATAAAAGACATCGAAAGTTTAATTATCTCTATAAGTCTAGTAAGGTTTCTCCTTACTAATTAGCGTTATATTATATAGTATATTAAAGTGTTCAAACGAGTAATATTTCGAGTTTAAAGTGACGAGTAAAAAAGTAACAATATTTCGAATCAAAGTGATGAATAAAAGATAATGATATTTTGAGTCAATAATGACTACTAGAATATATCGTTTATTCAAGTTAATAAAGACGATTAGAAATGAATGATATTTGAGCCGAAAATAACTAACAAAAATATCGGTTGAAGATAGAATACTGGTACCAAAGTTTAGTTGAAGTCAACCAAGATCAACGTCAAAGGGTAGTTGACTCGGTCAAAGTCAACAATTTTGACAGGAGTCAAAGTCAACTAAAAGATAACATTCGACATTTTGAAGATTTAAAATCGTTTGAAGAATTTAAATAATTTAAGTAAAAATAGTTTGAAAACAATTTTATAAATGTTTAACGAAAGATAAAAGTGTTTAAGATTTCGGTCGCAATTTGAGAAAAAATATATTTATCGAAAATAGGTACGTTTAGCGAAAACCATATTAATAAATATTATGTGTGTGATTGCGATTTCTTTTTTGAGACAAAAAACGTATATTTGTCAATATATACTACTTTATGTATAATATATATATATATATATATATATATATATATATATATATATATATATATATATATATATATATATATATATATATATATATATATATATATATATATACATACTTATGTTCGTTCAAAATACGCGACGGTTTAGTCTGGGAGTTCACTGCGGCGCACCAGAACATCACTGCGACGCAGTTCGTTCGTGACCATAGCCCGTTGCGGCGAACCGGGCCTTTAGTGGCCAAAATCAGATTTTTAACTTTTATGTTTTGGTATCGATACGTCAAGTTTATTCTTATATTAATATGTCCAGGATGTATTTTATGTATAAATTCTTATATAAGTTTATTTATGTCTTATATATGTATGTTTGGTACATAGTAATAGATAATACTACTAATTAGAGTTTAAGTGATACTAATATGTACAATTTTGTTCAATTAGTTCAAAAATAGTCCAAGAGTCTAAAATAACAACATTTTCGGTAGAATGTCAGTAATAGTACCTATATGACTTGAAATTACCCGATTTATACATTTATGTTCATATTATTCCATTTTTATGTTATTTTAACCAATAATTCATAATATGTAATTAAATAAGTATAACATGTTAATAATTAAGTTATCTTCCAAATTTTAACCATGTTCAACCAATTATATAATACTTAAACGAATTTAGGCGAATATTAAGAAAACGAGAGAGATTTAAGGGATTAATTAGGGAGTACCAAAGACCTCCGCAAAATCAACCAAGAATCGTCGAAAGTCTTGAAATCTCTTGGAAATGAATTCCCTGAGTGGTGGTGATGAATCCCAAGCTCCAAACACAAAACATCCACTTGTTAGAATAGAAACTCTTAGAAAATAAGAATTAGAATAAGATTTAAGGAGTGTTTTTTTTTTTGCTTACCAATCTTCAAGGCATAAAGTTTTCCATGATGGTGAACCAAAACGAAAATGGAAAGGTGAAGATGGAAGACAATCCTTGCAAGAACACAAGAGTTTTATGTTAGAATTCCTAACATAAACAAAAGAGAAGAAGAAGAGAATAAAAGATGAGATTTATGTTAGAAAAACTTACCAAATGGAAGGAATCAAGTAGGAGAAGATGTATGAGATGTATAATCTTCTAATAACAGAAAACCCACTCCATTATGTGTTTATTATCTCACAAATATTCTGGAAATGGAGAGAAAAGTGAGAGGGAATGAGTTGGAGAGAGAGATGAATGAAAGATGAAATTAAAATGAATAGGTGTAAGAATGGAAAATGGGATAAGAGATGAAGTGGAACGGTCAAGGATCCACAATTTTCTCAAACCTACTCATTTTGGGAAGTTTCCAGCTCTAACCCATGTGCAAAGTAAGTTGTGGAATCTCAACAAAGTGAAAAAGTAGTTTTGACATTAGCACCCGACTGCGTCGCAACGCAATCCCTTGCCCCGTTAACGGTCCGTTAGAGGACTTAATTTGTAACAGATTTGACGCTAGTTCTCGTTAAAGGACTAACTTTGTAGTAGATTTAACGTTAGTTCTCATTAAAGGACTAACTTTGTAATATATTCTTAACGTTAATTTTGATCGAAAGATCGAAGGCATAAATCACCCTGACTTATCTTACGAGCATACTTATATCTACTAGGCACTTAGGTACTAACCGTTTTCGTCACGAATGACAAAAACAATAATATAAAACCCAACTAACCAAATAACGGGTGCTAAAACGAAATAACAAATAAGGGTCAAAACAAAAATTAACAAAATAAACGACAGACGGCACAACGAAATGGTTCTTCGAAATACGCGGTTGTCACATGAATGGCACCGCGACTCATCACAAAGACAAGTGTGACTCCGGACAAAACAAAGTCTAGCCACTCTTCGACAAAGATTGGTTCCCCTCGAACAAACTTATGACCCGGTCACCTCGGGCAAGACTTAACCACTCGTGACCCGGTCACATCTCCGCTGCTCGGACAAATACTTCACCGCGCCTCAGATAAGTCATGTGCCCCCCCTCGGGAAAAAACGACCCGGTAAACATTTGAGCTCGTGCCTCGGAAGCTCTTGCGTCCCGCTTCGGAACCAAGTGCCCCCAAATTAAGCTCGAAGCTCGACACTTGGCCTCTGCGCGCCTCACTACCGCTACTCGACATTTTTCTAACTTAGCTCCCTAGCTCGACACTTGACCTCCGCGCGCCTCATCATTGTTGCTCGACAGTTTTCTAACTTAACTCCCTAGCTTGGTACTTGGCCTCGGCTGCTGCTCGCGCCTCGTCACAGGGGCAAGATTATGGGAGCCCCCGCGCCTCGATAATTCTCCCCTGCTCACGCCTCATCACTCACACCACACAAATATGTTAACACCCCAATGATCTCCTAGCTGTGCCTCGGTGACTTATCACCCTCATGTTTGTGTGCACCTCGTCACATTTTCGTGATGACTCGTGCCTCACCAAATCGCCTAGCCACTATGATAATACTTATGGCACGAGAGTTAATTTGGTTATGTTGTTGTCCAGAAAACTTGCCTATCAATTCACACCAACACATGATCATGTGGCCAAGACGTGACCAAGATAACGCTTACGTCATTAATTAACGGCTCATAAATGTGTAATAATGACCACAACCTATAAAAGGAAACCCTAATCTACTTCCTGTAAATAACATGACCAATCGTCAGAAAGCACACACACACACACACACACACACACACACACACACACACACACACACACATAGTACAGAACTTTCCTACTTTCTTACGTCATCAACTCTAATCAATACGTCACTTTAGGCTCGTCAAAAGCTTGTTAGGTTTGCGTTGCACTCGTAGGAGACTATGTAGTTTGGGTATGTGGCTCGTCAATCGTTGCTCAAACACTAATCACACCCAAACCGTTGAGCTCGTCAATCGTTGCTCAAACACTGTGTAGTGTTGGTATTGGGCTAGTATATCCAATCACTTAACATGACACATGACATTAAAATTACTAGTAGGTTCATCAGGTATTAGGAATTCAATTTTCTAACTTTATTTCCACTAGTTTCAACCTATTAGTGCTCTTGTTATCATTGAGTATGTTGGTTTGTCATTAAATTCCGAGACTAAATCCGTAATTATTTCAAACTATAGAGATCATTTATGAAATTAAGAAATATGTAAATGTAACTCAGATAACACAAATCTTAAAAATTGAACTCGAAAGTAAATTTTGCCGAAAATATATATAATAATTGTAAGGTGAAGGAGGCGTAACGGTGTGTGTATGGATATTACGTGATTTTCTTTATAATTAATCAATTACATATATTGTTAATGCGGTTTTCACTTATTACACATTTTATCCATTTATTTAACGACAACTAACGAACTTATAGTTAGAGATATTAAATCTGTGATGGGTTGAAACAAATAATAACTGAATTGGGAAAAAAAATATTCATTGACTAAATCCGTTATATCCGTAACCTATATATGTAACTAGCTTTTTAATTTTATTAATTATCTAACTACTAAATTTAACATTAATGACACTCTTTAAAAAAAAATGATACATATAAATTCTTTCTTGTAGTATCAGGATATACTATAATTGTTAGTATTCATTTAACTTATATAGTTAGTTCATGTATCTATTTTGATAATTAAGAAATATTAAACAAAATAATATTTTTTTTTCTCCACAATTTCTTTACAGTTACTGTGTTGTTATCAAAAGTTTCTCATTTTCGAATTCAAAAATCCCAACTAGTGTTACATTTTATTCTCTAAAAAAATAAACTAAATTAATACTACCTTTAATGCTATGTGCATATTTCAAATGTTTGTTCTCTCTTTAGATTTTGGGGACCCAAAAATCTTTTGTGAATATTAGAATTGAATAATAATTAAAGTAAGGACACAATTTAATTTTGTTTACTCTTTCTTATATTGTTTGTATATGTAAAAGTAATTATCATAATTTTAAAATATAATACTCACTTGAGAAGGATTATGGTAAAAATGGTTTATAAGATTTTTGGATATTTAATATCAAAACAAGTTTTATAATAAATTATAAAGAATAAGAATTAATCAATGTATAATAATAATAAAACTATCCAAATTTTAATTAAACATTTATTTCAATTAAGGCTACCTACAACTACAATCACATAAAAATTTATTGTTTTTCTGAAATATTAAAATAAAACACAATGAAAGAGATGTTTTATTATATTCAATATTTAACTATTATATTATTATTGAAGGAAAAAGACTATAACTGATAGTGTTAGTAGGGAATAGGCTCGATACATATAACCTATAAGCCCTAAAAAGCTAACACAACACAGGATAAAGGCTAAGTCCCTTCTACATCAAGGAAAGGCTCTTAGTCCCTTCCACATTATGCAGGCTCTCAGTCCTTGCCCGAACATCCGACACTTAGGCCCTGGTACCCGACACTCGTGCTCCGGCGCCGGCACTCAGGCCTCAGCTCCCGGCTCCAGGATCCAACTGGCCGGCTCCCGGCCTCCCGGCTCCCGGCCTTCCGGATCCTGGCCTTCCGGCTCCCGGCTCCGGCCTCCGGCCTCCCGGCTCCCGGCTCTCGGCTCCGGCCTCCCGGCTCCCGGCTCCGGCCTCCGGCTTCCGGCTCCCGGTTCCGGCTTCCGGCTTCCGGCTCCCGGCTCCCGGCTCCGGCCTCCGCCTTCCGGCTTCCGGACTCCCGGCTCCCGGCTCCGGCCTCCCGGCTCCCGGCTCCGGCCTCCGCCTTCCGGCTTCCGGACTCCCGGCTCCAGCTTCCGGCCTCTCGGCTCCCGATGTCCCGGGTCCGATCTCCTGACTCTCGGGTTCCTGGTGTTCCCTCTAAGCACTGTGCCAGACGGTCTTAAGCTCCTGCCCTAGGATTCAGACCGTTAGCATCATTATGAACAAAGGCGTTACCCTTTGTTCTCCCATAATGATAACAATAATGTCACGAACGTTGGAACCCCATGAATAGCATTCGAGAGCCATGATAAGCCTTTATGGCCAACCGTTTCCCATGTTTGGGATTGTTGGGTATAAATACCCTACCCTGATGCAGTTCAAGCAGAGGCCAACACTCCATACATCTCTCACACAGATATCTTCACCACTTACATACTTACCGGAATACTTACTCACAGCAGTAACCACATTCCGATCACCTTCTTCAACCAACCACTTGACCACCTTAAGCTCGCCAAGAGCTTGATAGGTTTGCACTGCTTAGCAGGAGGTCAAGAGGTTGAACCCCAAACACCCAAGTTACTGAGCCTGTCAATCCTTGCTCAAACATTGGCGCCATCCATGGGACACGTTTTAGCAACGGTGTTTCATTTCATTTCATTTTCGTTTCTTCTCATTCATTCTTCATCCAGCCACAGTAGCAACTCATCTTCTCCATGGAGTATACTGTTACACCAAGGTGATTTCGCCTAGATCAAAAATAACCACCACCACCCCCATCCGCCACACTCATTAATTTTGAGGGAGGCTTAACCATAACCATACCATATCCCGAATCATCAAAACCAGCTGACCTTCTGGATGACGTACTACCGGATGATATAGCAAAATTTTCATCTCATTCCCACAAACCGGATCATTGATCCGGACAAAAAAAAACAAAACCCCTAAAAAAGGTTACAAAATGGTCTGATCTATACATCCCATTTAGATCATAAAATATTTTTCTTTTTCTTTTTCTTCTCAAGCTTTACACGTCTAAAGCAATTTGCAATGCTGACTCAGACCGTTGATGTTGGTCAAGCAGAAAAATACATAAAGTGGTCAGATCTATGTATCCCACAAAGGCATTGAATGCCATGAGACTTTCGGGCTACAATGTCCTACTGGGCAGGCCTTTAAAAAATTGGACCAATTCCGTGTACCATCCATGACGTGGTCAAATTCCATACCCTAGTTGGCATAACCACAAGGATGCACTGGCCAGGATATAGATCTAAAAGTGTCATGAACACAATATGGATCTAAACGTATCATGGAAATAATCCGGATGAGAAAGTGTCATGGATATAGTATGCATCTAAATAATGTCATGGACACAATACAGATCTAAAAGTCTCAGGGACACAAGACTGATCTGAAAGTGTCAGGGGAACAATAAAAACCTAAAAGTGCCATGGGCACAATAAAGAGTAACAAACTTGATTTACACATTACTAATCCGGATGGAAGAAACTTTGCTAGAATATTATCCATCCTTACATGATACCCATCCTGACATGATAGTTATCCCGGCATTGATAGTCGTCCTGGAAAGATAGCCATCATGGCGTAATAGCCATCTTGGCATGATAACCGTCCTGGAATGGTAGTCATTTCATTTCCATTCATCCAATTACTAGTAGTACATCTTTCCCATGAAGGAAGTAACTTATCTCGAGTCATTTCACCAACACCAGAAATTGCCACCACGATCTCAAATGCCTACTCAATGTCATAAGGATGATATATTCGACCTCTTTAAACAAAGGTTTGCATCTCATTTCCACAAACCAGGATCATTGATCCGGACAAAAATAAATAAATAAATTCGGCCAGATCCTGAGAGCCGGCCAGTTAGGCCAAATCCGGACAGCCAGCCATTTTAGCCAGATCCGGAAGGCCAGCCATTTTAGCCAGATCCGGAAGGCCAGCCATTTCGGCCAGATCCTGACAGTCGGCCAATTAAGCCAGATCCGGACAGCCGACCATTTCGGCCAGCTCCGGACAGTCGGCCAGTTATGCCAGAGCCATTTTAGCCATTTCCGGACAGCCGACCATTTCGGCCAGGTCCTGACAGCCGGCCAATTAGGCCAGCTCCGGACACCCGACCAGGTCGGCCAAATCCGGACAGTCGGCTAGTTAAGCCGACCTTGATATTCGGCCAGCTTGGACAACCGGCCAATTTGGCAAAAAATTGATATTTTTGTGCGGACTTGATATTTTTCGTCCGGACTTGATATTTTCGTCCGACACACTTGATATTTAGTGTCGAACCTTAATATCCGGCGCTTGGACAGCCGGCCAATTTTTTATTTTTTTTAAAAAAAAAAAAAAAAAAAAAGTGAGGAAATGATTCCATTTCTCCCAAAAGAGAATGATTCCATCTTCCTAAGAGGGAAGAATCCCCCTCCCAATATGAAACGATTTCACATTATCCCAAGTGGGAAGGATTTCACTTCCCATAAGAGAGAAGGGTTTCACTTCTTCCAGGGAATGATTTCACCCTCTCCCAGCAGAGAAGGGTTTCACCTCCTTCCAATACATAAAGATTTCAAGGAAAAATCCTACCTTTCCCAAAAGAAGAAGGATTTCATCACCTCTCACCCCTCCAAAGGGAGGCGGCCAAGGCTGAGTGCCGGCCTAGGCAATGTGCCGGCCAAGGGGAACGAGTACTGGCCAAGGCATGAGTGCCAGCCAGGTAAGGCGTCGGCCAAGGCACGAGTGCCGGCCACGGTGGGGTATCACCTCTCATCCCTCCCACGGGCAAAAGGGTTACCATCACCTCCCACCTCTCCCAAGGGGGAAGGGTTTCATCACATCCCACCCTCCCAAGAGGGGGAAGGGTTCCAAGTGGGGGAAGGATTTCAGCTCCTCACAAAAATGAAAGGTTTTACCAACTCTCACCCCTCCCAAGTCCCAAGGGGGAAGGGTTTCACCGACACGGGATAAGAGTGCCGGACCAAGGCACAAGTGCTGGACCAAGGCAAGGCAAGAGTGCCGGACCAAGACACTACTGCCGGACCAAGGCACAAGTGTTGGACCAAGGCACGAGTGCCGTCTTGCCAAGGCACGAGTGCCATACCACGTATGTCTGCCCACAAGTGCTCAGGAAGGATTTCAACTTCCCTAAGATGAAAGGATTTCACATCCACCAGGAAGGATTTCACCTCCTCCCAACAAGAAGAATTTCACCTCCTCTCCCAAGAAAGACGGATTTCACATCCACCAGGAAGGATTTCACCTCCTCCCAACAAGAAGAATTTCACCTCCTCTCCCAAGAGAGAGGGATTTCACATCCTCCAGGGAATGATTCCATCTCCCCCAAGAGGGAAGGATCTCACCCCTACCAGCAGGGAATGCTTTCACCTCCTCCCAAGAGAAAAAGCTTTCAGCTCCTACCAGCAGGAAAGGTCGAACACCTTATCCCAGGAGCTAGACCATAGGTGAACAAATCCCCAACTAACAAGGATTGTGGAAGAAGGAGGACGACATAGATTACCTTAGACGGCCACATATTCACCACCCATGATGGACTTGGTATCAACATGGGAAAACATTCTTCAAGGTAATTACTCTCATATTTTATTTCAATTAATAAATATTTTTTTGTCAAAATCATGGAATGTCATGTTCAAGAATAACACGTGGTCCGATCTATGTATCCCGCAAAGTCTTGGAAGGCCATGAGCCTAAATAAAATAATATTGGTCTGATCATGTATCCCAATAATACCAAATGAAGCAATACCTTTTATTACAAGGTTAGGACATTGCACACACGTGCGTACACAATCACATAATTCTGAACAACGTTCAGACCAAGTGCATTGGGGCAAGATGGATATTTAAATCCAAGCCACACATGCACATCATCATATACATAACTCTGAACAACGTTCAGACCAAGTGCCTAGGCTAAGATGGACATTTTTGTCTAGGCCAAACACGCACATCATCATTTTCGTCTTTTCACCTACTTGGGGAAAGGCAAGCACTTCTCATTGGGAAGCGACAATCCTCGCGAGTAACAAATAAATAAAGGTTAACCAACAAAAAGTGTCATAGGCACAGTGCCACGAGCAAAATATAAACTTTAAAAGATGCTACATGCATCTGAAAAATGTCATAGGCATATAAGAACTTGTCACTGCCATCCAGTTGTCATAGTCACTGTATGTAATAAGCCATGGGCATAACACATGCAACGGGCACACAAGAAAGAGTCATAAGCACAATGATATTGTAATATTCAAAAGGTGTCATAGACACCAACAGAAAATTCAAAAATGTCTCGGACATCTATATGTAACATAGACATCTGACAAAGCTATGAAGCCACATAAATGTTATTGGTCTGATCATCCAATAATACATTATTTTTTTTCATTTCAAGGTTATATAATGTAAAACCATCACATACAAAATTTATAGCAACATACACAAATAGAAAAAACTACAAATGGTAGTCCAAACATATCATATGATAGAAAAAGGCTAAGTCATACAAATGAAATTGTGTTACAAACACAAAAAGAAAATACTAAGGCTTTCGTGAAATGAGAGTAAGGATGTCTGGCGCAGACATATCAAAACCTTCCACGAGTCAGCTCCTGATTGGAAAAGCTCGAGTCTTCAGCATACCATTGTCACACAACATATCCCCGTGACCCAATGGATCGGAATAAGGCAGCACTGCAATCCCAACACCAGGGTAAAGAGTCTGCAAGATGTCTCTCATGCATAAGAAATGACTATTTGGCATCCCAAGGCACATATATCACGTTAGGGTGATTAAGTACGTGATTAAGCACAATCGCGAAGACATCTAATAAATCCCTTTTAGAAGGAATGGCAGAATCCATACATGCCAACCACATTTTGTCTTCCTTACATCGAGTGAGATGGGCATTCTTCTTAGTCAATCTACCTTTGACCATCCAAGTGTGATGCACACAATACAAATCTAAATGTGTCATGGGCACAATAGATAGTCAAAAGTGTCATAGACACATTACTTATCCAAATGTCGTAGTACAATGGAAAGAATACTTGTGATGGACACACTCTGAAGGTTCAAATCCCAATCAGTTTGAAGTCCATATGTATGCACTTAGCAATCTTGCACCATCCTCCTTCATCCACTTCATGAAAGAGCTACTTGTGCAGATACTAACAAAAATCATAGACAATAACTAGGCGAAGACATGCCAAGCGTGGAAAAGGCAAGGTCAAACCCAAAGCAAAGCCATTAAATGCATGAAGTTAGGCTTCAAAACTTTATTTTTTAAAACCTAACTGGGGGGCATGATAGTGTTAGTAGGGAATAGGCTCGATACATATAACCTATAAGCCCTAAAAAGCTAACACAACACAGGATAAAGGCTAAGTCCCTTCTACATCAAGGAAAGGCTCTTAGTCCCTTCCACATTATGCAGGCTCTCAGTCCTTGCCCGAACATCCGACACTTAGGCCCTGGTACCCGACACTCGTGCTCCGGCGCCGGCACTCAGGCCTCAGCTCCCGGCTCCAGGATCCAACTGCCCGGCTCCCGGCCTCCCGGCTCCCGGCCTTCCGGATCCTGGCCTTCCGGCTCCCGGCTCCGGCCTCCGGCCTCCCGGCTCCCGGCTCTCGGCTCCGGCCTCCCGGCTCCCGGCTCCGGCCTCCGGCTTCCGGCTCCCGGTTCCGGCTTCCGGCTTCCGGCTCCCGGCTCCCGGCTCCGGCCTCCGCCTTCCGGCTTCCGGACTCCCGGCTCCCGGCTCCGGCCTCCCGGCTCCCGGCTCCGGCCTCCGCCTTCCGGCTTCCGGACTCCCGGCTCCAGCTTCCGGCCTCTCGGCTCCCGATGTCCCGGGTCCGATCTCCTGACTCTCGGGTTCCTGGTGTTCCCTCTAAGCACTGTGCCAGACGGTCTTAAGCTCCTGCCCTAGGATTCAGACCGTTAGCATCATTATGAACAAAGGCGTTACCCTTTGTTCTCCCATAATGATAACAATAATGTCACGAACGTTGGAACCCCATGAATAGCATTCGAGAGCCATGATAAGCCTTTATGGCCAACCGTTTCCCATGTTTGGGATTGTTGGGTATAAATACCCTACCCTGATGCAGTTCAAGCAGAGGCCAACACTCCATACATCTCTCACACAGATATCTTCACCACTTACATACTTACCGGAATACTTACTCACAGCAGTAACCACATTCCGGTTACCTTCTTCAACCAACCACTTGACCACCTTAAGCTCGCCAAGAGCTTGATAGGTTTGCACTGCTTAGCAGGAGGTCAAGAGGTTGAACCCCAAACACCCAAGTTACTGAGCCTGTCAATCCTTGCTCAAACAATAACATCCTTATGTTTTTCTAATATATTTATTTGTTTTATTACTTTAAGAAAAAAAAGGAAAAAAACAAAGACGAGTTTTGACAGTATGAACTTTTTCTTATTTTTATTTTTTAGTTTATAATTGTTATTTTAGTTCTATTTAAGATTATAAGTAAATGGTAAAAAATTATTAATCCAGAGACGTGTTTGACACTATTCATAAAAGCAAAAAAGAATTTGGAATTTTTAGGGTATCACGTGTTTGTCATGTATCGGTATGATAGTCATGATTAATATTATAAATCAAACTCACGTCTTTCACAACCATATAATGAATGTTATGTTATATATAAATCATAAATATTCTCACGAGTAAATGATATGTCAAGAAGTTTTTCTAACTAACATAAATTTCTTTTTAATTGTAAGCCGTATGATGACTATGATAAGTGTGGTTCAATGATCTGGAAGTCAAGAGTTTGATCTCTGTTATAGTTGTATTATCAGTTTATTAGTTAGTTCAGTTAGTTTGACCGTTTTTAAAAAAAAAAAAACTAAAGTTAAAACAACATTAAAGAAATATTTTTAAATGTTTGAATCATTTAAGATAAAAGTTTTTCCTAAGGCCCTAAACCCTAAATTCTATATAATTGCTTTTTTTTGAAAAAAAATATGTATTTTAGCATGTGTTATATATTAAATAATATTCTATAGTGTTGTGTTTTTTTAATTTTTTTTTTTACATAACGAATCCAAAATGATGTTAAAAATTTTAAATGATATATCAATTTATGTAGTTATGTACGTAAAGCATAAGAAACGTATAGGGGAAGGTCACATTGTGACATTTGTTTGGATGAGTTGGTCACACCATGACAGACATTTATGTAGTCACACGGTAAAGGATTGTCGTTGTAACATGTTGTGAAGGTTTTTCGGGAAATGTTTCTACGATAGTAAGGTTTTGAGTCACACATGATCTTAAAGCGTCCACGTCGTGACCTTGAGTCGGTTCAAGGTAAATTACACTGATCACGACATGGTTAGGCCATGATCAATGTCTCGAGTTTTAGAAAGTTTAGTTTATATAACAACCAAGAGTAATCAAGTTTTTCTCTCATCTACCAAATACCTCATAAACTTCACTCCCAAAGTAAATTATTTAGACGATTTTCCGTGTCCAAATTCCATGTGTAAAAAACATGATTCGTAGAGTGAAACTTTGTGAATAACTTCAAAAACAATGATGCGTAGACTAAACCATCTTAGCATAAGTATGAATGGCGTATGCATCATCTTTTCTAAACTTTGGCCCCTACCTTTATCGGTTGCGATTATAACATCTTTTCCGAAAATAACACATCTCCAACTTTCCATGACAAAGGTGATAGTGCATACACATTCATAACATTTTATATTGCACTCTCGTCTATGTTTTGTTGATAATCGGCGTATGTAAAATAAGTTTTATTAACAAAGAAATTGTTCACACAACTTAAATTTCGTTCTAAGTATGTTTTACAAAACATTTTATATTTTACTCTCATCTATGTTTTGTTGATAACAAACGTATGTGAAATGAGTTTTATTAACAACACAACTTAAATTTCGTTCTATGTATGTTTTACAACTAAGAATGAAAAGTCACAACAAACAAGCATGGCGGTCGATGAGACCTAAATCGAACTCTTTATTTAGGACTTTTAACATTTTTAAATACTACCATCTTTAGTTCCTCAAAAATATTATAGAACTTTATATTGTTAATAATTTCTTAATTTTTGGCTTTAAATAATTTGGGACCTAAATCGTTTGCTTTAGTGACAGTTATGATTAATTAAGTTGGCTCTGCAAATAAGAAGCAAAGCAGAGAACCCAAAGAAACAGATGACCACGACTAAGACACAACAACAATTGTGGTCATGTAGTGGGAGTTTGATCAACTATGTCGCCAAGATTTTTATTTCCATGTTTGTTTTGAAAATAAGTTTTCAAGCATGGGAGTTCATCGAGTCGGTTTTTTGTTTGAACTTTATGTTGGAAATTGAAAGTTATGTATGAAGTTAAGAAATTTTTAAAGTGTGTTTTTGCTCTAAGTTTTAAGTCCGGTGAACAATGTTCATCACCCGAACTAAAACTTAGAAAGTCCTTCAGTGAAAACTTTAACTAGGGAGAACAAGTTTAGTCACCGGAGTTAAATCAAATTCACCGGAGTTAATGTTAATTGAAGATTTAGCTGATCAAGGCAAGTCAACATTGAAGACTTTAACTCGAGTAAACAAGTTAGTTCAACAGACTTAACTGAAGTTCACCAGAGTTAAAGTTAAATGAAGACATAAGTATTTTATTTGTAGAGAGTCTGTATTGATATGTCTATAAATAGAGTGATGTGTGTGTTTTGTTAGTGAACCCTAACTCTCTTGAGTACCGTAGAGCTTAAAGTTTGTAAACGGCTATTCCTGCCAAAATCACTTTATCAATGATATTCTCACATTATGCTTTCTTTCATCAAATCCCCAATTCAATTACTGTTTGAGATTCAATCAAATCATGAGATTCCACATCATGATTTGATTAGACAATTCACTCTTAAAGTAGATTGGATCTTGTTTAAATCATGTCAAGTGGTATCAGAGCCGGATAAATCATTTGATTAGATTCAATTGATTATGGTTCATCAATTTGACTTGATTCGAGTGAATTTAGTCAAATTGTTTGTGTTTTGTTGAATCGAAGAAGTACGAATTGAAATTGAGGAAAGTTATTGAAGAATTTGTGAAGATAAGTTAGTTTTTAGTGGAATTGTTGTTACGATAGTAATCATTTTGAGGTTATTGAAGTTTAAAGCTAATCCACGAGTTATCAATTTATGAAGATATGAGGTTTTAATTCGGATGATGAAATAGTTCATCCAAACTAAATTGAAATTGTGATTGATGAAAAGTAGGTTAAATCTGATGATCATGTTGTTGAGGTTTGTGTTAATAAGTTGAAACTGAGTTTAATTCGGATGATGAATTTGGTGGTTTACATGAAGTTAAATTGGCATTTTCGGACCCTAAACGATCCCGAAAGGCCGAAAACTGCTCGGGATCATGGCAAAGCAATGAGTTTTGACCGTTGACCCGTTTGAGTAACCACACGAATTTCGGCTCAATCCGGCACTGAATTCAGGTTCGTCAAAATTAAGAGGAGGAATGAATTGTTGACGATGTTGGATAGAGAGAGATTGTTTGTTTTTATTTTGAGATGTTGCAGAAAGTAGAAGTTGGTGAGGGGGAGATTGTTGATCTGATAATAATGAAGTGTGTAATGCTACAATGGAGAATCAGTTAGGGGGGAGGGGGATTGTTGCATTGAAGAATCTAAGATTGTTAGAAACTAACCATGGAGAATCATATGTGCTGATTTGAAGATTCATAGCATCATCCGGGGGGGGGGGGGGGGGGGGGTATTGAAAGTTATGGATGAAGCTAAGAAATCTTCAAAGTGTGTTTTTGCTCTAAGTTTAAGTCGGATGAACAATGCTCATCACCTAAACTAAGAGAAAAGCTTAAATTGGCTCAAGACCGTTAAAAGAGCTATGTGGATAAAAGAAGAAGACCGATAGAGTTTAGTGTTGGTGATTTGGTAATGTTGAAGGTTACTCCATGGAAGGGAATAATACGGTTTAGGAAGAGGGGAAAACTAAGTCTAAGGTTTATTGGACTGTTAGGAAAAGTTGCATGCCGGTTAGAATTACCCGAAATTTTAAGTAAGATCCACCCTACTTTTCATGTATCACACTTAAGAAAATGTCTCGCGGATGAGACATCTTTTGTTCCGTTAGATGACATAGAAATTGATGAAAAGTTGAATTATGTTGAAGAACCGATAACTATTCTTGATAAAAAGGTAAAGCAACTTAGGAATAAGCAAATCAATGTGGTTAAGATTCAATGAAAACATAGAAAAAGATCGGATTTCACTTGGGAGCCGGAAAGTGAAATGGGGAAGTTTTACCCTCAATTGTCCGAACAATAGATTTCGGGGACGAAATCTTTAGAAGAAGGGTAGATTTGTAACATCAAAGTTCCGGAAAAAGAATATTTTGTAAGTATTTACGTATTTAATAAAACTAAATGTTATATTTGGGCTTATAATATAAATTATAAATGTAAAGGACTAATTTGGTAAGAAAAATAGTTAATTTTAAGGAGAAGGATTAAAATTGTTAACTATGTTAGTTAGATAAGTAAGTTAATAAATTTTGTAAGAAGAAAGACTAAAAGTGTAATTTAGGAATTTTGTCTATGAGGTAGAGGATAGTCGTCTTTTCCACAGAATTTTGTTTATGTATGTGTGTGTCGATTTTGAGAAGAAAGCAAGAAAGGAGAAAATTGTGATTGAATCAAATTGAAGATCAATATTAGTAAAATTCATCAATTTAAGCAAGAATTAGGAGTTTAAGAACCCTAGTTTTGGTTCTAGTTGGAGAAAAAGAAGATATGATTATATACTTAGATTTATTTGATAGTAAGTATTAATGCTTAATTGGAAGATATCATTTAGATGTTTAATTGGAAGGTATTAATGCTTAATTTGGTTTATAGTAAGTAAGTGATTATTTGGGGATAATCGTAAAGTTTGAAGTATTGTCAGTATTAAGTTTTGTTTATATGTTATTTGATGTTAGTAATATATGTTCAAGCTTGAAAGATTGAAAGTTTTACTTATAGGAATTTTGTAAAAATTCATGTTTTAGCTAGTTAGTGTAAAGAGGGGCAATGTTAAATTGAAGTGTTAATCATTGTAAGAATGTTTTAAAATGGAATAATTATGTTATAAATGATTAATTTCAAGTATATGATAGTAAAGATAAGATTAAGAATACTTAAAATTTTGTTTGGGTGAAATGGTGTTAAGTATATTACCCTAGTTGCCAAACGGGGTTGTGAGCCGTGGAAAGATGGAAAATGGATAGGAAATGGTTAGAAAGAAGAATACATTACTCTCAATGTGTTAATTATGAATTGTGTAATGTGTGTAAATGGTTAAAATGCTTGTTTTTGCATTAGAATGTTAAATGGGTCAAAAGACCCATAAGGTGGCAAGTTGGATAGAAATGGCAAACATGTATGGATTAAGAGTTTAGGGTTAGAAAGAGTTGTAATGAAGTTAATACATGTGTTTATATGTATGTAAGATTTATTGAACGACAAATTTGTGTTTCGATGAAAAAAACACAGATTTGAAGGACAAGGGTAAAGAAAAAGATATGTAAGTGTTGTAGGCGTAATCAGATTTCAAGGTGAGTATACGAAGCTTGTTTATATTATTTTACATGTTTATATAATGTGTATTAAAATTATTGGGAGATGGGTAAGATACTTCTTTAATATATGATTAAGTTATTAACAGAAAGAGGGGCTAGACGTGTTATGCTCCAATCGAAAAGTGCATAATTTTACAAGAGAAACCAAAACACCCAGTCTGGACCACCACTGCGCCGCAGTGGGGACCTAGACTGTGGTGTTTTGGTGCAATTATTGCTATTGCGTCGCATTTGTTGCCACTGCGTCGAAGTAAAACCCTAGACCAGTTTTTAGTAGTTTTCCATGTAGTTTATGTGTATGACCGGTACCCTAAACTATTGGTTAGTTATAGAAGAGTTAAGCATGACATTTACATGTCGGGAAATAGGTAAAGTCGACTTTCATTAGTAGAAAAGAAATATTATTAACTTGGCATGCCAAGAAGAGTTAGATACGACTTTGAATGGTCGGGAAAGAGCAAGATAAGACTTTAATTAGTCTTTTAAGAGTTAAATTAACATAAGAAAGATATACTCACTGGCTTAACGCTAATATACTATGTTAATCGTATGTTTTGTAGGTAATCGTGAATATTGAAGCAAGGCAAGCTTAAGAAGAAGGGAAAGGGGACTATAATGTGGAAACTCAAATGTTTTTGTAATAGCTTACGCTCAAGTTTGTAAAAACACATATTTGGTAAAACATGATGATAACTTTTAAATGTCGTTTAAGTATGTAGTGAATTAGTAACATTGTTTGAAGTTGTTTAATGATAATGTAAGATATATATTTTTTTTTAAAAGGCGTGTATTTTCTCGAGTGTTACATGGCCCCTCTGTGTGGCTAAACGGTAAGGAGGTGGAAATCATAATGGAGGTCTCAGGTTCAAAATTGGGCACCACCCACAGACCATGAGACATGTGATTTACCTCCCTCATTTGATCTTAAGGTCTGTCGATTGAGACGCCTAGTGGTAACATATACCATTTTTTTTTTTACTTTGTGGGTTGAGGTGTTTCACAGATACTCACCTCCTCAACATTCTATACTTTCTCAATTAAGTTTGATACGTCTTACTTTCATTTGTTTCAAAAGCACCCCACTTACTAACCTATTTCGAGCACTTACATACACCACAAAAACTTGCATCACACTAAACTCCCTCGGGTTCCCATGGAACTATTGATGATATTGATGTTTAAAAAAACACCACACTTACAGATACCACATTCTCGCTCATATATGTGAAGTTTAAATTGTGCCACGTTTTTACCCACATTCTAACTCGACATTCGCCAAAAGTTCTTATGTCGAAAATAAGTGGTTTAAATTGTGTCACGCTCTCGTGTCACATTCTTAGGCCATTTCACTACACATTTTATTCTTACGATGAAAAATGTGGGCCAAAAACTTTTGATAATTATTTTTAAAATATACATCTGATAATGTTTTTAAAATTTTATCATTTATATTACATATTGCTAATGTAATTGCTACACTTGAGCCATAACATTCTACAAACCCTAGTTTTACCTGCAAACTCATTTCCTTAAACATAAAATGACATTAATTAAAAAACTTTACGTCATTCATTTAATCTAATGTTTTCTTTATCTTAACAGATCACATATATGATTCGGCTTAAGTAAGACAAATCACGATTACTTTTTACACTCGAGGTATCATGAAAAAAATAAAGTCAATGAAAACGTAAAATCCAACTTTAAGGTCGTGTTAAATAAACATTCTAAAATTATAGTCACTCCCTCCCCTATATGTGCGAAACACAAATTCAAAATGAAGTTAAACATTTTTAAAAGGGGGGGTTTTGGGATTTGAACAGAAACCAATCATCTATCGATCATGTCTTGTAAGCGTGAAATTATAACGGTGAATGTAATCTCCGACGATGAAACAACACCATTTCAGAATAAAAAGAAGCAAAAAAGTTTTGATTTTGATTCGAACCCAAAAACAGTTTTGATAATCGATGATGAACCCACTCCTCCTCCTTGCAGATCATCATCATGGTCTAAATCTCCATTCACCGGTCGATCACTTGTACCCGACACGCCTTCGATTACTCCTTCAGTTGTACCAGAAACCCCTTTCCAAGAATCATCATATGTTCCATTACTCAGAAAATGCAATAACCCTAACCCTAATTCTAATCCCCCTGGTATGTTAAATTATATATATTTTTGTATTTCTTGGTTTGAAATTTTCCTACGATTTCGATTAATACCCTTGTTTCTCCCTGTCATTATGATAACTTAAATTGCTAGACTTAAGTTTTATTCGTGTGTACATACATTGTTAGTGTTTAAGTGATATGTATTGCGGTTTATAGGAACAGGATTGATATGTTTGGAATCTGACGATGACGATGAGGACTTACTCCAAAGGCTAAATGAGCCAACAAAATCATTTAATATTCAAGTGGAAGTGCCACCATCTCCGTGTTTAGAAGAAGCCTCACTCTCCCCGTTAAAAGGTTTGTTCCGGTGTATGCTTTTATTACATTATAAAGAAGTTTGCTACTTGTATTAAAAAGAAATCTTAATAATGCCCAAAATCTGAACTTTGAATGTTTAATCTAAATATCGAGCTATGGATCAACAAAACTAGTAAGGAAGCTACAAGACTCGCATGAGCGGAACCCTTTAGTAGTTTTGAATTTTTTTTCAGTTACCCAAACAAACATACCGTATTGCTTCATTTATGATGTAAACTCTCATCACTTGGAATAAATATTAATATGAGACGTATATATATGTGCAGATAGCTCTTCCTTCCCACCTATAGTAGAAGATTTTCCACAGGTACTTACTCATTTAACTTTTTTTCGTTGCTTCATTTCATATGATTTGTATTTGGAAGGCTGATGCGTGCTGATATTAGATTTCTGACCATTCTGGAGAAGATGATGATATTCTCCCCCTGACAAGTAAAATTGTTACAACGAAAGATAATAAAAAGAGTAAGGATATCGCAGTTAAGAAAAGGAGTTCTGCTGAAGAAAAAGCTCGTTTGATGAATGAAAGGAAACAGCAAAAAGAGGTATTATTCGTTTAATAAAATTAATTTATTTGGATTTCTTGTGTTGATATGAATGTTTTAACTTAACCGTATATAATTTACGTATTCAAGAAAGAGAAGTTAGAGAAAGTGGCTCTAAAGGCACAAGCTGCAGAGGCGAAAAAGATGCAGAAAGAAATTGAAAGATGGGAAAAAGGAAAATTTGCTCAACAATCCATTGTGGCAAAAATCGACACTAAAGTAGTAGAACAGGGTTCAATTGGAGGTAAGTACGATTGAGAATTCCATTGTTAATCGCTTACTTTAGTTGTCTGTCTGTTAATATAATATGCCTTGTCTCTTAGTTTAGGACAACTTCTTACAAGGTTGGCCGAAAAAGGCATTACATTTCAAATCACTTCAAATCCCGTTGAGAGGTCAATTATTTGGACCATGTCTGTTCCACAAAATATTGCACAGGTAAAATATAAATAAATGTGCTGAATTTAAAAGTTACGATAAAAATATAATGAGATTCATAATTTGATATTTTGTTGCAGGCAATGAGTCGTGGGACAGAGATCCCATATGTGTTGCTTGTTTTTGAGGCAAAGGAGTTTTGTGATATCGTGGCGAATGAATCTATTATGGATCATGTTGCCCGTGTTCAATCCATCTATCCATCTCATACACTTTGCATCCTCACTAATAGGCTTTTAGCATATATCACCAAAAGGTCCCTTCTTTCTTAATTTATGTCAAGTCCGGGTTATGTAACTGGTCAAATACATAGCTAAAATGGGAAACAGGTCAAATTAGCTAAAAGTGTATTTTTAATGTGAACTGAATAGGGATCAAGAAAATTACAAGAACCCCGGAAATGATAATGGGTGGAGGCGTCCACCTGTGGAAAAGGTATTTGTTTTATGTTTTTTTTTAATGGAGATTTGGGTTTCCGATGCAAAGATATATATAAAAAACACTTATACTTGTTATAGGCCTTGTCAAAATTAACTACACATTTTGTTGGGGTACATTCGAGATTATCCACGGATGAATCTGAATTAGCAGAACATGTTGTAGGGTTAACATGCAGCCTCGCCTCTTGTCAATTTAGGTAGGATGAGTTTTTCACTCTAGAAGTGCTAGAAAATTATTTCGTATAATGTGCGTGAGGATATTTAAGTTTTGATTCTGAAATTATTGCAGAAAGAAGCTTACCCGGCTATCTGTCAATGCTAATGGTTCCCTTATCCCCAAAGATGCTACTGACCGAGCTTTAATTAAAAAGACCACCTGGTAAGAACTTTGTAATACGTAAATTACTACTTTTTCACCTCTCCAGTAATCACTGTTATAAAATTTGCTGATTGCTGGTTTTGCACAACCATCGAGCAAAACGAAAAGCCACTTCATATATGGTTTTTTATATAAAAAAAAGAACCCATAAACTAGGGGTTGAACAGGTCGTAAGTGACCCGAAGTGTACTTAATGCTTTTATAACCTCTTAGCGCGGTTTTTTCAGTTTAATGTAGTTTTGGTAATTATATTTATTACATAGTATTTTATAAGAATTTGTCTATTTTTTATTTGTTTCCAGGTTAAAAGCATTATTAGCCATTCCAAAGGTACAACCACGATTTGCAATAGCAATATGGAGGAAGTATCCAACCATTAAGTCGCTCTTGAATGTCTACATGGATCCATGCAAGTCGGTAATCATTACGTTTTTTTCTTCTTCTTTTGTTTAAAGGTTAAAAAGCTATTAATGTAAATGTTAAGCATTCATAGTATTTCTGTTGATTATAGATATTGTGGAATGAAATTGATTCGCTTTGCGTAAACATGTATGTGCAGGAACATGAGAAACAATTTTTACTTGCAAATTTGATAACCGAAGGGTTGGTTGGAGATAATAGAAGATTAGGTGAGGTTTGTTCCAAAAGAGTGTACAGGATATTATTGGCAGAAAGTGGAACCACCAAAACTGATGATGTCGAGGATGGCGCTGATTTCTTTAGCCGGCAATCATCTTTATGAAATCTTATGAGTTTTAGTTTACTTCTTTTTAAGCTCCCTCAAAATACAGATAGAGATGGTTGGGTTGTGTCCTGAACTAGACCACCCGAGGACATTTAGCATTTGTGTGTATGTTTAATGTATCTTTTGTTTCTATTGGTTTATAAGCTAACAGTTGCGATTTAGGCTTTTAGATTACTTCTCTCTGTTTTTGTTTATGGTGTCAGCAATTGTTGCTATTTAAAATGAACGAATGAACACGACCATAACTTCTTCCTATCTTTTTTCACGAAACTTCCAACTCTGACAGTGTTATCCTTGGACACATCGGGAAATAGTTTAACCGGACTTATCTAATGGTCAACCAAAAGGATTGTCTGACCAACTAAGCAAATATTATCAAATACATCAACTTCTTCCTCAACTTAACTTGGGATCGAACCCTGAGTCTTATTTTCAAATGCCCCATCTCCGAAACCAACTAAACCAAACACTAGCCAATGAATAAATTACTTAATTCAAATTTGTATTCAAATGGACTCTTAAAACCTCTGCTAGTGTTTTATTTTTTTACTTTTTTTATACATATGATCAAAGCAAACCTCCTATGTCCAAGCTATATATGGTCACAAACCTTGAGTAAATATGTATATTTATTATTTATTAATTATTAATTATCAATATTAACATTGAAAATATACTCGAGAATTTATAGCACAATTTCGTAATCACGTATTGGCTTGGAGATTTTCGTAGAAGACATGCCATGAATAGGTAAGAAAAATTCAATCACGCTCATGTCAAACTCTGACTCGTGATTGAACGTGTTTTTTGTGTATTAAAAGCATATTTCTCATCTTGAGGAGGACGAAGACTAAATTCACCCACAAGGGAGTTCCGCAAATCATCAATATATGATCAATTTACGAGATTAGATAGCAACCCTATTAATACAAAATATAGTTTAAATATTAGATATATAAACATTTGTTGCATCTAATATTGAATTATTTTGTATTCAATGATTTTTGATTATAGACAATTTTTAAATGTAACGGTTAAAATAAAATATGATGAAAAAAGCATTCAGAAGTTTACAATATTTGCAAAAAACAAATAGTTAAATTTGAATCAGATTTAGAGTTCTAGACCACCTCTAATTAGTCAGAAATGATATTCAGGTTCAGAGAAAAAAACGTTTATATAAACAAACAACGGCTAAATAAAAGTCAAATCGACAATAGCACTTCCATGTGAAAAAATTTCATAATTGAGTTCTCTCTATCTTATACAACTTATATATTTCTTGTTTGTATCATTTAGTCCAATAATGGACTAAACAAATTTATATATCAAGCCAACGTCCCTTACTACTATTGTTTTTTCTTATTTCCCTTCTTTCCTTTTTTTTTCCAAAAAATTAATTACTCCTTATTATAGAGGTTTTGCTAAAACATGTCCACATATGTGTTTAATTATAACTTTTAAATTAATGAATCACTCACTCACATACCACTAGTATAGAAATCCCTTGGTATATTCAAATTTCATGAATAGCTAAAAAGATTAAACAAAATTCAAATAACTATTAACTATTTCTTTTTATTGGTAACACGGTTATAGATGGCTTCGTATAAGAGTTTTCATTTAAGCCTTGCGTCTTTAATTTTCATTTTGCTCGTTCAATAACTTCATTTGGTTACTATAACATTTACATTCTATTGTAACAGATGGGATTTGAGATTTGAATTTTGTGAAAGATAAAGTTTGATTTTATTATCACATTGATGGACTACGCATAAAGCTTGGATAGATCGTTTGATAATGTGAGTTTGAGGTTAAAGGTTAATCGGGTATTTGGTATTCAAGTGAGAATGTGAAGATTTAAGAGTCTCTGATATAGCGTTATCTAAGATTTGAGGGTTTAAGTCTCGTTAAAAATAAATGTAATTTGTCTTTTAAAAAATTGTGAACGTAAAGTGAAAATATGTTATTTATATTGGGCCTTTAATATATTGTTGATTATATAATAGAACAAAAAAATAGATGTCTACATCAATCATGAAACAGGCCAATTATGATTTGGGCTGGGCCGCTAAGATGAATATCAACCTTAGCCCGTCGTTACGTATTATGTGTCTATTCTTAAGTTTAAACAACAAAAGCCGAATATTAGGGTCACTGAATGGTGCTAGGTACGGAACCTGATTTATATAAAAACCTTTAGCTCGAATACTAATAATATAAATGGTGAAGGTACTCTAAAAAAAGTTGTTGTTTTTTCTCATTGTATTTCGATAACGGCAGCCATGTATGTTGTTTTTAAAAAGTAAAAGTATGTATACTTTGGTTGTACATTCGTAGTGAATTTGAGATCCGTGAGATGCAGGAGTGCTGTTTTATTAATGTACAAGGAAATTAAGCATGTAATAATTTTTTAAAGCCAACCCATAAAAATGTTATTATCAAAATCCTTTCTTTATTTATCTGAAAAATAGTTAGAACGTAACTTTTTTGTTATTTTCATTTCTACTCATGATCACTTTTTTTAGAGCACCCGGAGTGATAATGAGTGACAATGTGGGTTGTGGGGTTGTGGGGAAAAAACTGATGACGTGGCAGTGAGAATGTGGGTTGTGAGATTATTGGGTGGTATGATAATGAGGGTTGTGGAGGTTGTGAGATTATTTTATTATTTTTATCTTTTTTCTTAAAACATTAAATAAAAGATAAATAAATAATTAAAAAAATATAAAATATTAAAACTTAGTAATTAAAACATTAAATAAGATAAATAAAAAAAAATACAAATAATTAAAAGAAAAACAAATAATTAAAACAATACAAATAAAAACTAAACTAATTCATCCCGTATTTTTCTAGGATTTTTATTTTCTCCGCTTCGACCCAAGCCGCTTGTGCCGGCGGCATCCCCTCCGTGCTTTGTTGAAGAAACATCATATCGTCTCTTCTTGCACTAGAGTAAGCCGCTTCTTCTCGTCGGATAGCCGCTTGTTCTTGTCGGATAGGCGCTTGTTCTTGAGCCTGGAGGGTTTGCGCCCTTTTTTCCGCGGTTTGCTTTTTTGTCTTCGTAATCTTTTTCAAGTGTGACGCGATGAGCCGGCAAAGTGTCGACGACGAAGATGTTTGCGCCTTATCGGAGGCGTCGAATGATTCCTTTCTTTTACTACCTCTTTTTTTTCCCTGGAGGTCGTTGTTCTACATCATCCGCAAATATATCGTCCCCTACGTCAACGTCGTCTAGGTTGACGGTATCGACTGGAGGGTCTAACTTGACAAATGCACGCCATCTGCCGTGATCCTTCCAGATTTCCCAGGCCTTGTCATGCTTAAACTGCGAATGCTCGGCCTCATAGTACATTTGCCGAGCCGCTTGGTAAACCGCCGCGTCGTCGGTCCCGCTTTCCCGATTTCTTACCGCCTCCGCATGGTGGCCGATAAAAACCTTGACCAAGGCACTCATCGCCGTAAACTTGGAGTTGATGGACTCCTTGCCTCTCTCCGCCAATCCTTGCTTCGTCGCCTCTTTGTTGTAACCCGCAACGATCCGTTGCCAAAATGTCTCTTCGGGTTGGGCTTTTCCTCTGGCGGCATCTTCCGAGATAGCGCACCACATCTCTGCCAAAAGGACCTCCTCTAGGACCGTCCATTGCATCTTTTTGCACGTCTTTTTCTTTTTCGGATTAGACGTGGACGGTCGTGGGGTTACTTCGACCACATCGTCCGTTTCTTGGACGATTTCTTGGGTTTCTGGAACAAAAGTTTGTGTTTGTTGGGTTGGAAAAGTTTGGGGAAGAAAAGTTTGGTTATGCATCATAAGATGTTGATGCATTGCGAATTGTTCGGGAGAGAAGAAGGGTTGTGAAGGTTTTGGTTGTAGAGGTTGTTGGGTTAAATAAGTGTTTAGAATTTGTTGGGATTGTTGTTGGTTAAAGTTTGGTATTTGGGTTGGATATAGGGCGTTTGTTGTGCCGAAATAGTTAGCGAAACCGGATGGTGTTTGTGATTGTGGCGTCGAGGGATTGTTTGTGTTTGTTTGGGGAGCGTTTGAGGAAGATGAAGACATTTTGTGTTTGTTTTGGGATTGGTATGAGATTGAATTGGATTAAAAATAAGATTGTTGAAAGATGGTGTGATTTTTTTGGTTAAAATGGGGTTGTATTTATAGGTGAAATTTGGGAAAATATATATATATATATATATATATATATATATATATATATATATATATATATATATATATATATATATTAATAAATAAACGGTAATAATACCGTTGGGTGAGAAAAAAGAAAAAAAAAAGTGAGAATCTTAGTAACGACTCGTTGTGGAAACAACGGTCTCCTCACAACGAGCTCACAACGAGGAGACCTCGGAGTGGTAACGAGCACAACGCTCGTTGTGAGCTCCACAACGAGCCAACAACCTTACCACTCCGGGTGCTCTTATACCTTACTTTCACTCCAAACTCGAGAAGGATTCAACTCAGCATTGTGGGACCAAATTATTTATTAACGATTTTATGCAATAATTTATAGTTTTATATGTGGATTGCAACTACAACACTTATTGTTGATTTATTTGACTTTATGCCATCGCCGGTATGGCACCGTCGGTGGGGTGCTGCTTAGGTTATCAGACGGAGAAGTTAAAGGAAGAAGGTGGTGAGCCATGGTTGCTTTCTAAATCAATTTTTCTTTGTTTGTCAATTCTTCTCATTATTATTATTATTATTATTTATTATTATTATTATTATATTTTAAATAAATAAAATGATATTGGGGGTCCGAAAATTTAAATCATTAACACCGTTAATAATAATTAATCATTTTTAGTCAATTTTAATATCTGATAATGTGAAACTGAGTTTGACAGTAAATAATTTGGATGTTTGTTTCGGCTTATATAACCGGCTTATGAGCTTATGAAACTTTTTATAAATTCATAAGCCCATTTTTTTCGGCTTAGGAGCTTATCAAGTTGAGCTTATGACTTTAAATAAGTCATAAGCTCAACTTCATAAGCTCATAAGCTGAAAAAAATGGGCTTATTAGCTTATGAAAAATTACATAAGCTCATAAGCTTGTTTAATAAGCCGAAACAAACGTCCAGTTAATTATTTGGACCTATTAGGTTCCACTCCTTAGATTTGACAATACCTAGTTTTTATTGTTGAAAATATTTCATGAAAATGGTGAGTTTATTACCAACCACTCTTGTGTACTTAGACCCACTGACACCTTCTCAGACGACTCTTTTATGCAAACACTTATATACTCACTTCTTGTCGAAATCGAAGAAAAGTCCAAAATGTTTTAAGAGTAGACGGATAAGAACATAAAGTTGTAACTTGTAGGGTTCAATTTGGTCTTGTTGATTCAGACCATAAAATGTGTCAAGTGTTAACTAAGTTTCTCAATCTATAAAACCTAGGTGGTTAGTTTATTGGGTTCAATTGGACGAGTCGAACCGACCAAAGTTACTTAATTTGGCTTACTTTTACTTGAATGATTAGTTTATGATATGAATTTCTAGCGTACCTAAAGAAAAGCAAAGTCGATAACACCCAAGAAGATGAAACAAATGAACCGAATAAACATGAATATAGAATATGTGGCTAAAAACTTCAATTTTAAAATAACCACTTGAATTTTGTTAATACAAAAATTAATGTGTCAGTAATTGTGTATGCCAAAGTTAGAAGAGTGACAAAAAGGATTGGATGATGGTGACAACTGATAATCGATTCGCTTTTCACATAGATTCTGGAAAACTAGCAGATGATATGAGAATACGGGTGGGGGCTCGTATTATGAATAGATGTTTAAGTCAAATGATAATGGAAGATATCAAAGTTTAAGAGAGAGAGATCGTAGTGAGTGAAAGTGTGTACTATCAACAAAGGTTATCTACTATTATAGGACCATCTTTATGTTATCAAGCGTCATCGTGTTTTATGGTTGGCTGAGATACACCGCCTCTCCGACTTATAATGAGAGAATAACAGTCGTCCCATGAAGCGCGTGATGAGTGAATGTATGAAAAACCGAACTTTCTACTCCAAGGGCCTTTGTTTTCTAACTTTAAATATTTGATATATTCATTTTAGTTCAATCAAAATGACTAGCATGTAACTAAATCAAACATTATGTTGGAATAACATGTTGTCGAGAAAAGAGTTTCAAAGTTCACGAACCAACAAAATAGACCGACTCACCCTTAAATCATCATTCCTATAATATGTATCAAGTATTAAGTAAGAGTGATGGAGGGGTGAAGATCAATTACAGTAGTAATAACTAATATGCTTATATTAATATAAATGACATATTTAGGGAGCTTTGATCTATATATTAATCATATTTTCTAAGAGCCATCACAATGCTTGTGTTATGGGGCACGTTATTTCCCTCTATGGTGTCGCCATAGCTCACCAGCCGCACCATAGCTAACGTTATTGTATTTCCTTTTCATCTAAGTGGGAGTGATGGACGGGTGAAGATTACTAACTCTTTCCTTCCCGTGAATTGACTTCAACTTATTTTGAACTACTCCTTTTGAGCATAGCATGCTTTTGGGGAGTTTCTTGATCTAATTAATCAACTATCCTTTTTGAAAGGATAACTCATTTTCATTTCATCTTGTTTGCTTGTCGAGGAGCATGCATAAACCGAAAGACTTGATTCACAACAAACGTCATGTTGTGTGAGGTCAACGTGAAAGACTTTAGGCCTCGATCCCACCATATATAGTTCCTTGGATCAGGTATTTTCTGCATATTTAAGCTCTATACTATAAGCTCTTTTCCATAGTTATTAGACACCAAAGACCTGACAAGCATCAACAATGTAATAACCAAGATTAACGAATAGACTAACATACAAGTGTTATGTTAACGTGCTTATAACATCGAATTTTAAATTGATACTACTGAAATGGTTCTAATCATATAAATGTATTACTAATAATTTAATTAATTTAATGAACATGCATCACACGAGTAATATACATGTGGAATACTTGGAGTGGGCACTTTAGGAGTAATAATTGATAGGTTACAAACAAGTGAATATGAAAAGAAATTTTCTAATGTTTTAGAACACTTTAAATCATATATTAAAAATTATCATCTTTTCTTATTTTGAAAGAACACTTTAATTTTATTTAGTTTTAATGTTATTTAGTTATATAGACACATGGGTAATCACATGTTAGAAAACACAGAGAAAAGATATTCTACATTTTAAATGTACGTCCTTTTGGTAAAACATGCTAATTATTAAGATGATAATATTAAAGAAAATATCAATGTATTTTCATGTCTTTTCAATTATTATATATAAAGTTCAATCACATTAACTACAAATACACTTTTTGATATAATAATTTGTTCAAAATGTAACATGTCATGTTTCACGTTGTCGGCTTGTTCATGAATGCTCGTTTATAAGATTACAAATGCCCTTTTCATGGGGTTATTAGTACTTAATAGTAGCTTGTCTTGTCTTAATTTTTGTAACAAGTGTCTCATAATACCCTGTGTTCAATGTTTGCGTTAAATCTTTTATGATTATTTGTAAATATACGAATTATTAACTTATGATCATTGTCTAAAGGACTAGTCACCGTGATGTGGTTGATCATATCTTTTGCACCGAAGTTCTTATGATACAATTGTATAACGACTGAAGAAGTTAAATCCTACTCTCTATAAGCAACTTTGCACAAACGACTACCTTAGAGTGGAACTCAATACTTTCCTTAGTTTTGAGCTTACATGTGAAAACTTTCATGAAATACTAATTTGAAAACATAAACTTTTTGTTGCGTAGAAAACCATACCATGCTAGTGCTTCCATTAGCTCCGAAGGCATTTTATTTCCATAAAGGTATCACATTCCGACCATCTTCCATAGAGATATTAGATTACTTTCAACGCTTTATTTGTCAAATAGACTTTTCCAAACTAGCTCCTCTCAAGATCAATGAGTATTTTCGAAAATGATTATTGTTTAAGTAATAAATCTCCGGTTCCTGAAATAGCTACGTCTTCCTTGATAAAATATCTTGCTATACTCCCATTAATCCTTATTACGCAATCTGTCCACACGAAATAAAACCTAAAGATTATCGGGGAGACTTCCCCGATAAGGCTCGGACGTGAGAATCAGTATACATAATCTTTATAAAGGAATGTATAGAGTACAAAGAGTAATTAATGATTTGAATATGAATGTAAGGGGGGGAAGGATCAAGGACATTCAATGGATGGAATGTTATTGATTAAAGTTTTTAAGGATGAAATCAGATGTCTTTAATGAAGTTTATGTTCTTGTATTTATACTACTTTCGGCTTCGGGCTATTAGCCTCTGGATAATAGTCTGCTTCTCTTTACGGAGCCTCTATGTTCCTTTTCTCTGTCAGCATGGATAATTCATAATAGCGGGTTCCTACGGCCTAAGAGGATTATCCATTAAGTATAGTAGTTTCCCAAGCATCTTTGTTGACATTCCACGTGGCACAGTACCTTTGACTGTCCAAGATTTCTTTGTGTAAGTCATGCACGTGCTTTATGTAAAGTCTTTTCCTTATGACGTCTCCTCCCACTTATTGATAGCTCCGGCCTCGTGTTGGTAACAGATCGAAGCCTTTTCAATTGCAAGTTGGCTAAACGCCTTTTAGAGTATATGCATATATACTCCAACAGTTATATAAACATAATGAAAAAGAAATACTAATTTCCATTTTCCTTCATTTGGGATAGATAAACGCATACAAACAAAATAAAAATATGGAAAATTACCATTTTAGTCAAAATTAAGAACAAAATAAATGAAATAGTCAAAAGCAAAAAGTTTTTCAATTTTGATCATTCTTTGGCGATGTCGGAGCGCAGAAGAGGTCATGTCATGCAAGAAATTTAACTTGCTTTTTTGTTTAGTTAAAGTTTATTTAGTTAAAATTATAATTTGTTTTCTCTAATAAGTATTAATCTGAAACTTATATAATATTATATATATACCCGTTAAAAATATTTTATTTTTCTCTACATTTTGATATAAATTTCGTCACAATATGTTATGTGTATAAAAACGAGTATTTTTGTGTTCAAAAATTATCCGTTTTTAAATATGTAACATATCTCGACGAAATTTATATCAAAACGTAAAGAAAAATAAAATAGTCCAACCATATATTTAGAAGTTTATAAAAGTTTATGGATTAAATGTTATTAAACAAAAACAAATTATAATTTTAATTAAAATCTATCTAACTAAAAAGAAGGTTAAAAAAACAGTTATTGAACTTTCTATGCTCCAAAATGGGTCATGTACCAGTACGAGATACAAATACGGTCTACACAATTCTCGCCCTCTTACGTGACTCTTACGCGATCCTTACGCAATCGATCAGGTGACGTGACACTACTCTGACCATTCATTTTGAATATTTATGGGCCCGTTTTAGCTTATGCGTAGTCCCTGCAAGGGCGAGAGTTTGACCAAAATTAAATATATTTTAGTTTTTCTTTTGACCTTTTTGTTAATTTTAATGTCAATATTGACCATTTTTCCAATTTTACCATAAAAATAACAACCACACGATAATAATTGTGTTGAGGACTTGCATATAGTGATTGAAAGCAACATTTAGGGCTCATAAAGTAACAAGACTATTATGTTTGTTGTATTAACATTTTCTTATATATTATATAAGATAAAGTAGATAAAAATTTGATTTTTCATTTTTTAAGTTTTGCAAAGAATATATCTAAATATAATATTTTTCACGTATAAACTTTACAATATAATAATTTAGACACTCTCGTAAACTTTCGAGTAGAGCTGGATCTATGTTCGTATAAAATCTTATGAAGCACAAGTTCGGTTATGTTTTAACTTTACAGGTAAACTCAACCGTTTATAATACCATGTGACCCTTATATAAAAAACCTCATTTACTACTGAGACACAATTTTAAAAACCTCATACTTCGAACACCTCGCCTATATGGCTATATATAAATCATTTACAAACGCGTACCCCATATGGAAACCATCCGATTATATCATACATAAAGCTATGTAACATTGTATATATCATCTTTAATCGATTCATCAACTGAAACCTACTTTCAGGTGAAATATGAATATTAAAATTCACATAGTCAATATCGTGACAAAAAAGTGTCGGTTATCATAGTTTTTAAAAATTAAAAAAGAAGATCTGATTTTGATAACTTTGTATGGTTCATATTCCATTTAAACAAAAAAGTCAAAGAAAGACCAAAAAGAAAAGCAAAAAATAAATACAAATAGACGTTATACACTTGTCTTGTTTATACTCACAAAATACAAATAAATAGAGGGACACAAATGCTTTTAATTTGATTTAATTTATTATCTTATCTTTAATTTAAATTTCCTGCCCATTTCTTTCACTTTATGCAAAAAAAGTTAAAATGAAATATTAAAATGGGTGGTTTGCATAAATCCCCACTGCAAATTAAAAAAAAAAAAAAAAAAAACATTTTTGATTTATAAAATCAAAATTTTCATCTACAATTTATTTATTTTACTTATTATTGTTCTATTCATATCCTGAGTGAACTATGTTGTTGACAATTTGTGTTTTGTTAAGAAAAATATAGATTAAATAAAGAAAAAGATTTGACATTCAAACAATTCGAAAACAAACAAAATAAGTAACAAACGTTAGCCTTCTATCTCCATTGGATTCTTCGGCCATCTTTTCAAACCATCGCGATCAGTTTTACCCGAAAGGATCAATCAAAATACACTTGGCTTATTTTATTTTAGTAGTTGCAAACTCGCATCAATTCAGAAATAATAAAAGGCCTCAACTCCACGGACTAAGACACAAGCTAAGACCAGAGACTGAGTTAGACTTGATGTATTACTCGTTGAACTGTTTACAATGGTTTCTCCAGACTTACGAGGTATGGGTTAAAATTGAATTTATTAATCTAAACTTGTTTCAACTGAAAAGTTCGATAAGTTTAAATTAATAAATTCAATTTTAATTTAAACTATGTTGATATAAAATTTAACAAAGCCGCTCAATCTTTAAGTATACATCAATTGTATATTTATGTATTAAAAATTTGAATATGTATAAGGTTTTCTATTTTAGTGTTCTATGTATGGTTTTTTAATTACTTTACGATACTACTTTATACATAAATACTAATATCTGTCCTAGTGGTAACTTGAATATTCACAAGGCATAACAAAAACACTTCTCAGTAACATATTTGTTACTCTTGTATTGAAATCTACTTAAAACTTTTCAGTAACATATAATCATAAAGTTAATATATACTTGCAATTTTGTTACTCATAAGGTTAAATGACGAGCAAATTACCAAAATAATCATCTATCACTTACACTTTACAAAAATAATCATCTGATTCGCGACAGATTTCTCGCGACATTTTTTTCGTCACGAAAGTACACATATTTTAATCAGACCAATAAAAATTTGACACGTTGTCGCGACACTATTCATTTGTCGCGTCAATATTCATTTTCGCGACGACGTGTCTGATTTTGTTTTATGTACTTCTCGCGACGATAAAGTGTCGTGAGAAATTCGTCGCAAATCAGATAATTATTTTTGTAAACTGTAAGTGATAGGTGATTATTCTGGTGATTAATTATTAAACGGGTTTATTTATGTGTAGGGCCAATAAACTTTTAGGTTAATTTTTTCCTACTCTGCATCATATCTCTTTTATTGTGAAAGGAAGTTATGATTTGTATATCTACCTACCCGAGTTGAAGATATTGAAGATCAGAGCAAATGATTATTATTAAACGAAGACCTTAGTTAGATGTTGTATTCGTCTATTGTATTTTTAGTGAAATTCTAACATGTCATGATACTAATTAGCGTGCTTGTATAATAAAATTGATATAATTACTCATAAGTACGGGTTCCATGGGCAACTTCGTAACCATTTAGATCAGAACCACTAAACGAGATGCATTGGAAACCATTCTTGTTTTTTCCTTTATAATGTTAGAAATTTGTCAATTATGAAATCAAAGTCGCTCTTTTGATTGTTACCAACATGTCGAAGTTTGAATTAAAATCTAAATGAGATATTTAGCCCAAGTTCGGTGGGACTCGATGACCACAAAACCTAAATGAGATATTTGTCCTTTATAAGACTTGAATTTACAATCTCTAAATTGCGGATAAATTCTGATATCGAAAAATTACAAATCATTTGGTGGTAGAAAATTATATCAATGCAATATTTTAAACAAGTATAATTATCATGCATATGGATCACACATACTATTTTATCGCCTCAAACATAATGTCATGTACAATTGATAACCCAATAGGAATTTCATTTTTATTTTTTTTAATTTTTTTTTCCAAAAGTATTTGTTTTTTCTAAAACAACTAGCTTATTGACCCGCTTAATACGCGGAGAATAATATAAAAATATATAATACTAACAAAGAACATATAACTTATATAAAAAGATTAATAGAGAGATATTAGTTATGTAGACAAAATGATTATCTTAGCAAATGTGAAGTTAAATAAAACATTTACTTTGTAATTCGGAAAAAACCTTATTAAAAACAAAATATTATAATATATAAAAAAACTAAAAATATTGCGTAAATAGGATAGAAAAAAAAACATAAGATTTTTTATATGATATGTTTTCGTTTATATTCAAAACATTCGTAAAACAATAAAATAATTTTATTTTCTTTTTATAATATATAGAAAAACTAAAAATATTGGGTAAATATGACGAAGAAAAAAACATAAGATTTTTTATATGATATATTTTTCGTTTATATTCCAAACGCTCGTAAAACAATAAAATAATTTTAGTTTCTTTTTATACTAAACATGTGTATGTGTTTGAAGAAAATAAAGGTTTTATATTTTTTTAGAATTAATTTAAAATATAAGTGTCAGATTATTTAAAATAGAAAGGTTAATTAGTTTTATTTAATTATTACTATTTAAAATAAGGGTTAAATTATTTAAAGTAAAAAGATTAAAATGAAATTATTAATGATGACATAATCAAAATGATCTAATAATTCAAATTAAAGTTGGTTATTATTTTGTCAAATGCCATTTTAAGACTCTCTTTTATTATAGGGAAAATGCACTGGATGACCATTGTACTACCTCAAAATATCCGTATAGGTCATTGAACAAAATTTTCGTCTATCTAAATCACTATACCTCAAGTAACATGTTATTTAAATCATTTTTTTTCATTTTACCGGTTTTTAACCGGTGACGTCACCCCACCAATGGAGAAACCCAGAAGAATAATTAATGAACACACCCAAATCCAAATCCAAATCTCTTCATCTCTCTCCTCTTCATAACCCAAATCCATTTACTATACACATAACAAGATTTCAAAGCTTCATAAGTTAATAACCGTAAAGTTGGAGACGGCGGCCATCCAGACGGCGCCGGAGATAACATTGCAGCATCGGAATCCGGTGGAGGGTCGTCGGATATACAGGTTTCAATCTTTCTTCATAGTCAAAATCTAACTAATCTCACATGTATGTTGAAAATCTTGAGTTTTATCATGATCCTAACCCATTGATTTTATTTTGCCCTAATTTCCCAAGAAAAAGGATCATGAAATTGACTTCGATTTTGTTGATTTTATCATTTTAATTGTTGTAGCATAAGAACCACACATTCTATAAATCGTATGTACTGGGTTGAATTTCACAGATGCACGCATTGTTTAAAATCGGCAAGGGTGATCTTCCTCCTATTCCTGATACTTAGTTAGCCGAAGCCAAAGATTTCGTACTTAAATGCTTGCAAGTTAACCCAGATGACCGGCCTACAGCTGCAGAACTATTATATAATCTTGTTATGGATTTTGTTAAGATCTGATGCTATTCGACATTATCAGTAATTTGTTGTCAAACATATTAGTTTTCATGTGTGAAATTGATGAGGTTTTGCTGCAATTGATTTTTGGGATCGTTGATTTCAACCTGCAATTCTTGCTTTATAAAGTTGGAGAAGGATTATTATAAAACCGATGACGTGGCGGTTACCAACAGGTTGCAGGTCACCAAACTGATCTATTTAAACGGTTTCTTAAAGTTAAGGTTATAATTTAAACGGTAAAATGCGGTATAGTGATGTAGATAGACGTAAATTTTGTACAATGACCTATACGGATATTTTTAGGTAGTACAATGGTCATCCAGTGCATTTTCCCTTTATTATATATTAAGATTGTATCCCATACGGAAAAAAAAGAGTTGGAATTAAATAATTTATGTTGACACTTGCAAGTTGCAACAAGTGACTGAAAGCAACAATATAGGGCTCATAAAGAGCCTAAATATTATGTATGTTTTAATAAGTTTTTGATAATTTTCTTGAATTAAAGTAGATGTAAGAATCGACCAAACATATTGATAATTTGACAGTACATCATATTCAAGATGTCATTGAAGGAGGAGAAATGATTGTCAATAAAGTTTACCCCAGTGGCAATCTTCAAGTATTGTTTGCATTTAGTGGCGTCCATGGTGTTTGATTCCCTTCGGAGTTTGGCGAGGACAATTGTTTATGACTTGGGGTTTCAGACAAGATTGTTAGAGAAACATGATAATAATAATAAAAAAAGACAATCAATAAAAAATCACTTTCCTTATTTTTAAATAAAAAAACATTAACATTTCCTACTATACATAACCTAATTTTATCAAAGAAGTCAATTTCTAAAAACGATTGTTTAATTGTGATGAACTATAAATCCGATGAGTGTTACTTGAGAACGAGGAGATGTGATATAGTGTATGGCGGTGGTGACCCGATCAGCTAAGAAAGATGAAGACACTAGTTAGGTGAATACGAGATCGACCCCGTGATTCATCTCTACTGTGAGAATAAGTTTTTTAATAAGTATGGAAGAAGATGGAGTATGCATTTTTAGGTTTTATTAAGTGTGTGTGCCTTGTGTGGTTTGACATCTTCTATTTATAGTGTAAACAGTTCTTCAAAGGCTAAGTTACGAGCTGGCCTCGTCTTGGTCGTATTGCTCTGAACCACTTTGTCCAATGAGACTATAGTAGGTTTAGAATCCTTGCCTTAGGTTTGGACATTTCGTACATCTCGAACTTGAAGCAGCATGTGTTTTATCATTGGAATATTATCCAAGTTGTTACGTGTCACCCCATGAGTTATTTGTTCAACCAATTAAGAGTAACAATATCTTGTACTTCTGACAAGCCAATGAGAATATTATTAGACATATCATATATACAAGACTCGTATGCTAAAACCACCATGAAAAACCTCTTTTAAAAATCGTTTAAAACAACCCTAAACCATTTATTTCTTTTGGAATTGATTATATATGACATTCATAAACCTTATCTTGTCTATTTTATAAATTAATATATAATAAATAAAGGGTATGTTTGATAAAACTAGCTTTTAGCTAGAGCTAGTAGCTTATAGCTCTAGCTGAAAACTTGTACTTATATTTAAAGCTGAAAGTTTGAGCTTTTATTTTTCGTAAATGTGTTTGAAAAATAGTTGAAGTTAGAGCTTAAAAATGTAAAATGACTAAAAAGTTTATAATAGTATAATAAGACAAATTGTATAAAAAGTATTTATATAATTTACTATCATATAAGCCCAAACTATTTTTTAAATTACTTGAAGTAACTTATTTTTAGGAGTTTATTTTTCAAATAAGCCCTACAAAAAGTCCACCAAACAATACTTATTTGATAAAAAAAAAAAAAACTCAAGTCCCAAATAAGCTTCGTTTAACCTCGTTTAAGCCCCAAATAAGCTCGTGCAAACATAAATAAATTCATAAACTAAAAAATATATTTTTTATGTGTATTTCTATGATGTCTCAAACAATCGTCCATTACGTCCAACCATACTAATGTTTACTTGATTAGTTTGTTTTTTACTCATGTTCTAAATCCTTTACTCTAATAAATGGGAGTTTAGACTAACATCATTATGCTGACATGTCGATGTTTTAAGTCGCCCATCTATGACAATTTTATAAACAATGATGTCATAATCCTATATGTCATTTTATTAGATTTTTTAAAAGTCTAAATTCAATTTAGAAAGAAGCGTGTATTGGGTGAATCGTGCACCGATTTTTCCGCCAATGGTTCTTTAAGAAATTTGAATCTACTTCGTTATCAACAAAATTGGATTTATGATCCACTAAACCCTTCGTCTTACTCCATCTTCATATGTTGCACCAAACTCTTTATGTGTATCAAAAATGAGGTTTTTTTTATCAGTTTGGTTTTCTAAAAAAAGGTAAATGTGTTTTAGTATTTATCCGTCTTTCTTTGTCTGGTTTTTGGTTTATCAGGTTTGAAATCAGGAGATTACGCATCTTCATTATGATTTTGAATGGTAAAAGTTGTTAGAAATTGAAGTCCTTTCATTTCAATTTCTTTTTCTTTTATAGATATATACTCCATAAAAGGGTATTGCATGATTAATGCATTGATGTTATGGATGTTACAGCATTTTCCCAACAATCGTGGAGGGAGCAGTGAGAAAACATACCCGTCTCTTTACGGCCATTCATCCGTAAGGAGTTGCAGGAAGAGAATCCTGGAGGTACTTACCAAGTTACTCTGCTTTTGTTTTCTTTTTTACAAAGAAAAAAAATACTACTTTTGAAAATATCCATCTTAAAAAGGGGAAAAACTGGTTGTTATTTCATAGGTTAAACATTGCACAATCGACTTGTTGCATTTTGCTAATAAGACAAACATACTGGTGAGAAAGCCAGACATCTCTGATGTGATAATTTTGTCTAATATTTTTTTAAACTAAACATACTAAACATTACGATTAGTCGATTAATAATCCTTATAGTTAATGATTGCTAATCTTGAGATTTCAAGTTATTATTCTTTGTTTTTTGATTGGTTAACCTTTCTCTTACAAAAAAGAGATTAATTATTCATCCAATTATTTTTTCAGTTTGATTTCATACTTTGTCCTTCTAACTTAATCTAATTTGATCACAGGTATAAATCCTAAGCATACTTAGGACATGAAAAGCTTTTAACTTTAAGGTATTAACTTGTCGGGCTTCTCCATTTTTATATAGCAGTTGAATGAAAAACGAATATTAGTGACTCTTATATTACGGTATGCATGCTTAGGTGACTTCTTGGGAGTCATTTTGCTTATGGAGTAAATTTTCAATTGCTTTTATACTTTTGAAATCAAATTTTTTTTTTTTATCATCTTTTAACATCTAACATTTTTTTTCAATATAGGAGAATGGGGAATCGGTCATTTTGTACAGGTCAAAATAGTCCGTGTAGAGTTGACTAACAAAAAGGTCAGTTTTTTCAAGACTCGAACAAAGAAGACACTGATGAGAATCTTGCTTGATTTCAAGCCCTTCAAGACTTATTTGTAAGTTTACCAGATTAATATACCACATATATATGTTTATACTTAGGGTATGTTTGGGAGAGGATTTTAGAGGGCTTCTAGGACTTCGAGTTTTTATATTCAAAAATAAAAGCCCTAAATATAAAAGACTCGTTTGGTTGCGAAGAGCTTCAAGCTTTTTAAAATAAAAGCCCAAAATTAAAAGCTCTTTCAAAGAGCTTGAAGCTTTTAAAAAATAAAAGCTCCGAAATAAAAGCTTCAGCTTCTAGCCTCTAGACTCTAACTACAACCTGTAGCTACAATTTCTAGCCTCATTTACGCCAAACATACCCTTAAATTTTAGGTGGTGATTTTGACCCATTACTTATGAACAAGATGATTTGGGTTGTGTGTTTATTTTTCTAAACGGTCCAGATCATGAAACTTGCTAAAGTTTAAAGTATTTCAAGACATACAACTCCCTAAAGTACTTGCATCCATTGTTAAGACATTAAAGAATATGAACAACACTAGTACGTTTTTTATTTTGATTTTTTCCTTACTCTTGTAAATAATTTTCATGAATTTTAAAATTTAAATTCTAAGTGATCTTTGTTTTTTTTAGTAGAGCGGAAAATTACCGTGTTCTGTGGACAGGTCTTGAGAGATAACTTTCTTGTGATGTTCCTTTTTCTGCCATATGTAAGTATGTAATTTCATGAATCATGACTATAAGTTATCTCAGTTTTCATACCATTGGACTGTTTTGTTTGTCTCTACATTTAGACGGATCTTCTCATTACCAAAGAACACAAAACTAATCCTAATTTGCGCCTTTTGTTTTCTTCTCCACGAAGAAAGTCGAGCTTTTTTAGTTGTTTTCATCCAAGTTAGTATCTTGTATATGGTATTGGAACACTTTTGATATGTAGTAAATGATCAAATCACTAAAAGCACCCGGTGTGGACAAATTTTATGGTCGTTGCGGGCTCGTTGTGGAGGTGACAACAAGCGCCTCCCTCGTTATCATACCGAGGTGGCTCGTTGTCACCTTCGTTCTCGGCGATCGTTGTGATGATAACGGGTCGTTTTGGATTTTTTTTTTATTTTTTTATTCAAACGGTCGAAAAGTTAATAAAAAATATAATTTATTTTGCCTTTTTTTATTTTTTTTATTTAAGCACAATTTCACCTATAAATATATTCTCAATTTAACCAAAAAATCACATCCTTTCTCAATATCCTTCTATCTCAATCTTTTTCTAAAAAATATATACAACAAAAAATGAGTTCACATTATTTAACCGATTACTCCGTATATCTAATTACTCCGTTAAACCTTTTCCCAACTATTTTAATTTTTTCAAACAACGACCCGATTGTACGGGTAAAATGAGTTTTAGTTGTTTACATAAATACACGTCCGCTATGCGTATGATGGCGTATGAGATTACTCCGGACGCTTTTGAGGAATATTTACAAATGTCAGAAAGAACATCATCTGAATCTCTAGATAATTTTTTAAAATATGTAATCCATCTTTATACAAACGTTTATCTAAGAGCCCCAACACAAGATGATGTTAATTGTTTATATCAAAAACACGATGAGGTTCACGGGTTTAAGGGTATGTTTGGTAGCATCGACTGTATGCGTTGGAAATGGGATCAATGTCCAAATGCACATAAAGGAAAATACACACGAGGTTACCATGGTTATCCAACGGTTATGCTGGAAGTTGTTGCGTCGTACGATCGTTGGATATGGCATGCTTACTTCGGTGTCGCGGGGTCGAACAACGACATCAAAGAGCTTAAAACAATCGTCGTTGTTTCATGATATGCTCAACGACTCATCCCCGAATTACAGATTCACCGTCAACGACCACGAGTACAATAAAGGATATTACCTTGCAGACGGTATATATCCGGAGTGGTCTACATTTGTTCAAGCTTTTCGTACCCATTTGACGAACCGCGTCAAAAATTCAAACGTTTTCAAGAGAGTGTCAGAAAGGATATCGAACGGGCATTTGGTGTTCTTCAAGGTCGTTGGGGGATTATAAAACACGTAGCGAGATTTTACAAGATGAACAAGTTAAGAAGAGTTATGTATGGGGGGTATCATATTGCACAACATGATTGTTGAAGACAACGGACGATCGATTTGTGATGCCCAAGAATGGTATGCTCCTCTGGGTACAGGTGTTCCGAGAACGTATAACGAGAGAGTGACTGAACGTATCCGGATTAATAGAGAGATTAGAGATAAGACCACACACAACAACACTTCGCGAGGATCTTGTGGCTTACATTTCAACACTTCCGGATAACTAACGACAACGTTAGCTATTTTTATTTTATGCATTTGTATTTTTTTTTAATTATTACATTGTAATTTTATTTTTATTGTATATGTTTGTATTTTATTTTAATCATTGTATTGTAGTTTAATTTTCTATTTTAATAAAATCTTATTTAAATGTTTTAAAAAAATAATAATAATAAACTGGGGTCCCATATTTCCCACAATCACCCACAATTATCATTATCACACCACAAAAAAACTCACAATCATGATTCTCAATGTCAAATCAGCAAAAAATTCTCAAAATTATCCAAAATCACGATTATCATACCGTATATTTTAATTGATATGTCATGTAAAGTAAACTCATAAAGATATGACATTATGACATGTTATTTTGATAACCACAAATAAATCTACTATGACAAAGTGACATATGAATTATCTCATAGCAAGGTTGTATAATAAAAGTTAAAACTAATGAAATTCGATATCAACAATTTTAACATAACACTTTTATACAACATCCGTGTATCACACGGACACTACGCTATTTACAAATATAGCAATGAAAATACATGCCCAAGTCACGTGACTAATCTTCGATTTGACATAATTACATACTCACACCAAACACGTACACTTCTATATATATATATATACACACTTTTTCTTCTTTCCATTTCAATTCTAGTAAGAAAGACAAAACACACACACACACACACAAATGGGATCCGATGAAGAAAACCCCGACCCATATACCATACTCAAACTCCCACTCTTCTCCATGTCCACACCAAACCATTTCACCGAACCATCAGGTACGTCAACACCACCACTCCAAACCTCAGCTTCGGTTCCATTCCGGTGGGAAGAACAACCGGGTAAACCCCGACCCTGTACAGATATCATCCTAGCCTCTACTATAAACCCGACCCGACCCTGCCTTGAGTTACCTCCAAGGCTAGCTATACTAGAATCCAACAACATTATTACAAAAACAACCTCGCCCACTACTGTTCTAGATGGTCCAGGTTCAGGAGATATCAGGGGTAAATCCGTCTTTTCGTCTTCTTTTAGGTTTGCTAAAGAACGACGTCGTGTAGTGAACAGGCCAGTGTCGTTTGATAGTAACTGTAGCGGTGGGTGGAGTCCAAACGACGACGTTTCGCTTCTTGGTAATAAGGTAAAAGATGATCATAAGGGTAATCTCGTCATTTCACCATCATCAATGGAAACAATAGGTTATTTTTTTGAAGAAAAGAAAGCGAGAAAAATGAGAAGAAATTCAAGTTTGTCAAAAGTCACCAGGTCCCACTTTTGGGTAAGTTTTTTTTGTACAATATATATTGCATAGTGTACAATTGTTTATTGCATGTTTTATGAGAAAAGAAAAATATTATTTATTATGTGGGGCTAGCTGTAATTACCGACAATAAAATGTTTAAATGTTTTCTAATTGTGTTTTGTGAAATATACTAAAAAAACAAACATATAAGCTAAAACAGGAAAAATGCCGAAATTAAGGAGTGAGTAGTTGATTAGATAAAAATATTTAATGCTTGATAAGGTACACATTATATTAGTTTTTAACTTTTATGTATATTGTATGGCATTGCATTTAAGAGTAGAAACAAAGATGGAAAGACGTTCGTTTATGTTCATGAACGTTTAATGACATGTTAGATCATGTCCATTCATTTATATTAAGTTTGTGTGTTCGGGTTTTGGTTCGTTTATTATTTATAAATTAATTTAAATAATTAATTACCTATATGTTAAAAGGGTAGCCTGAATTTTCTTTTTCTTCATCTACACTCGTTTACCGTCTTAATGAACAAATATAAACAAACCCTAAACAAATCTAAATTTAATATCATAAGAAATGAATACAAACATAAAAATCAGTTTACTTATATGTTTATGTTCGTTCGTTAATTCAGATAATCTATATAAACAATCACCAACAAGTCTTCGTTCGGTTTCGTTAATTCAGATAATCTTATATAAACAATCACCAACAAGTCTTCGTTCGATTTCGTTAATTCAGATAATCTTATATAAACAATCACCAACAAGTCTTCGTTCGATTTCGTTAATTCAGATAATCTTATATAAACAATCACCAACAAGTCTTCATTCGATTTGTTTACATTCCTACATTTACTTTATTTTTTTATTTGTGTTGTCGCCGTTATTGACTAGGATAACTTTAATTTAATTAAAGTTAAACTTAATTTAGTATGAGTGAGTCATAATTATAGCAAAAGAAGAAAAAAGGAAGAAAATAATGTAACAGGGAGGGCCCACTTAAAAGGTGAGCAGGTAGGGACTATTTTTATAAATATGTCAATCAATCAAACAATAACATAAGCTGGCAAACATTCACTACTAGCAAAATATTTCCTTTTTAGTCCCTGAAGTATACTCTTGTTTACATGTTAGAACTTTAGTGTTTTTATTAATGTTTTTATTTTGTGTAGGCGACGATTTATGAAGGATTTAAGCAAGTAGTAGTTCCATGGAGGAAGAAAGCCAAGAAGGAAAGCTTCTTTCTTTGATATCTATCTTGTATTTGAAGCGATAGAGATGTTTGTATTGGAACTTGACGCAATGTGTTTATGTATAATTATCATCATTATCGTCATCTATATATCATTGTTGTTTTATGAGGGTTTGAATTGAGATGGAACATGTCTGTTTTCATTCTCCAATTTTTTGTTTCTTGACATAGAAATGAAAATGGCACGAAGTGGAGGCAGATAAGAGAAATTCACTTAAAACTTTTTACATCGTAATCTTACTCATCGTCTTACGTTAATTATCATAATATTATTATTAATAATCTTTCAAAAGAAGCAACAAAACAACAATTTAGAGTCTTTAAACAAGGTTTACATGTAATGTTAGCACTTATAAGGCATGACATTTAACATATAGGTAAAGGAAGATATTTTGGTCTTTTTAGGCAAATACTATTATTTTACTGACAAAGGTAAATATTTAAAGTTACTTTACTTTGCAAAGAGAAGGTTAGATGGTGGGTCCAAACATAGAAGCTTTTGGTTGGTAAACAGGTAACATATTTCTGACATGAAGAATTCTGCAATTTTATTATGTTAGTAAATTAAACATTTTATCAAATAAAATGTATATAAATTGATTCTTTTGAATCTTGTGTTTTTATGATAGATGCATTTAGCTAACTAATGATGCATATTTTTCAATGTTGTAAAAACAATTGAATCAGCTTTAGATTCATGTTCTAAGAGTATACGGTGTAGGAGGTGTTGTCAATCATCGTGGCTCGTTGTCATATCCAAAACGAGCGTCCCATCGTTACCACATCGAGGTCGCTCATTACGGGCTTCGTTCTCGGGGCTCGTTGTCTTTACAATTGGTTGTTTTGGATTTTTTTTTTCTTTTTTTTCTTTTTCTTCTCAATTTAAGATCTTAAAAATCATTTTCAATGGTTTAATTTAAGATATTCAAGATATTTAAACTGATTTTCAACAAAATGATTTAACCTAATTTTTTTTTTTTTTTTTTTGCAAGTTTTCGTATGAAGAAGATGATATGATTTTATGTTTTTAACTTTTTTTTTGTATTTATATATTTTACCCCAAAGTTTTGGTATGTATATTTTTGTTTTATTTTCAATTATTTCTAATATTTGTGTTTATTTTAAGACATATTTATTTAGTTTTTATTAAGATATATTTATTTAGTTTTTAATTTAATATAATGTTTAAAAAAAACTAGGGGTCTCACATCTCCCACAATCACCATTATCACACCACAAAAAAACTCACAATCATATTCTAGATGTCACATCAGCAAAAAGATCTCCCAATCACGATTATCATAATGAGTGCTCTAATTAGAGAAAATAAAATGTTGGTAGTAATACAAGGTTAACCCGATGATAAAGGTTTGTTGCTAAAGTTCGTTAACGGTGGTCAGGGCCGATCCGAAGCATGTGCAGGGTGCGCGACGACAAATGGCCCCGAGGTCAAAAAGGTCTATTTTTTGCTATACGTATATATATATATGTGTGTAACAAATTAAAAAAAAACAAAAATATTAGTAATATTTAGGTGAGGTTTTATGAAAAAGTGTTCTATATACATAGAAATTTTTTCATGAGGGATCCATTTTTAAAATTCACGCAGGATCCTGTATTTTCAGAACCGGTCCTAATGGTGGTATTATTAACCAGTCACCCGACAATTTTCCTAGCAATTGACATATCTTGACACAACATAGGTCGTTAAAATGAAAGTCGGTATGTGTGTCGACATTCAAGCCCAAATACAATTTTTATTGATATTTAAAAGATAAATTATTGTAATTGATAATTGTTTTCTGAACAATTGTAATCCATAATTGACATGTTAAATATACGTCTAACTCGTTAAAAATAAGACATAAGTGTAGTTGTCCTCGGGCATAAAAGTCCGCAAACCAATAAGCTATGCTAATCATTTCTTATTTAATATAGCAACCACATGTAACTTTTTCCTATAATTTTTTTTAGGACCCCGATTTTTTGTTATTGCTTTATAATTCTCTTAAATTACATACTATAAGCATGGTTTAAGAATTTTTTTTTTAATACTATCGGGTTTTTCGAAACAATTATGAACAATACCCGTTTTTTCTAAACACACCCAGAACTACCCAAGCGTATTTTGTACGTGCATACCATGTGCATGTAAGACTTTGTTTTGTTGGTTCACACTTACAAAATAAGTATATTTAGAAGGGTACAACAAAATTAACATGCGAGGAAAGACATTTACAAATTGCGAACCCTCAAAAGAATCTAATACATTGAGGGAACGTACTTTGAAGCGCGAACCCTCAACTGTGATTAAACCATACACACATAACCCCTCTCTCTATATATACGGAATAAACATAGTTTGATTTTCAAAAATATATAATTCGTTAGTATTTATAACATGGCATGTTATACACTTTTTTTTTCGTCGAATACATTCCAAATTTCGTCAAATATTGTTATATGGCTTAATTTTGTCCATATATTTTAATAATCTAACAAAATTATATGAGACATGGGTTCTCTGTGCATGGTTTAAACACAATGGAGGGTTCGCACTTTCAAAGTGCGTTCCCTCAATGTGTTAGATTCTTTTAAGGGTTCGCACTTTGTAAGTGTGTTTCCTCAATTGCAAGTTAATTTTGTTCTACACTTTAGAGGGTACTCACTTTTTAAGTGCGAACCAACAAAGCAAAGTTTTCTATGCACAAGGTACGCACGTACAAAGTGTGTTTGAGGTAGTTTTGCATGTGTTTCAAAAAACCGGATAGCGTTCATAATTGTTTCAAAAAATCAAGTAGTATTAGAAAAATTTCATGGTTTCACTTATTTATTTGTTTTGTGGGCTTGCTATTAATGTAGTATTATTGCATGCCACCTTTTCCATTTTTATTTATTTTAGGGTATACTTTATAAATGAAAATACCAAATTAAGAGAATAGTTTCATTTAAGGCCCAATAATAGTCTTACATTCACCCAGGGTAGCTCCGGCCTGGTCTGATAAAACCAAGAATACTTTTAATTTTGTTTATGTCATCCATTCTTGTCCAAAACTGCACGGTTAACTACATTGTTTTTCAAATTTTATAGTGTCTGTAGTCGAAAACACGTCATGTCATGAAAGACCATGGTAACCGATCGCATAAACCTAACCTTACATATCTCCTGTCTACAACCAATGTGAGATTCGTTATTTACCATTTTTATTTTATTTACTCTTACTTCTATGCTCTTTTAAATTTTTGTATTTTAACATGTCCTTTATCTTCCTAAATATAGAAAATCAACATTATTTAAACACGTTTTCTAAAATTTCAATAGATTTCTAAACAAAGGAAAACTTATTTTCTAAAAAGTTAGAAAACAGAACTAAAGAAAACTTTCCGCAATTAAACACGCCAAGAACTCCAGATTTTATAATAGTAATAAAAATACGATATACACTTGACAAAATGCCCAATTTTTAAGATAATGAACTTCATATGAAATGGCTATCTAAAGATCCAACTCTGTACACTATTCTTGGCTATTAAGAGGGTGTTTGGGATTGTCCGCTTATTTGTTGTATCAAAACGTAATAAGCAGATAAACAATAATACCAAACAAACATCTCATGGGTTTCTTGCAACACTAGATCAACATCCATCCAACGGTCCATCCAAGAAGCAAACCCGCACCAACGATCCCCAATCCCACAACGAAAACAACCGCGTATTTGCCAATATCATGTTCATGTCGCCCAACCCCACGTCTAGTTTGTGTTCTTTTCCTCTTTGCATATGTCACCTTGTTCAAATTCTTGTGCAATTTAACATTTTTGGAAGGTATTGAATTGCTATTGTTGTTCTTCATTTGGTAACAAAGATTTTCAAGTTGTAGAAGATAAACCCATTGTCTGTATGCAAATAACTGCGATGCTTGTCTGAATAACAGCTTGATCACGTGCTCTTTTTCTGCCAACGCTTCCTTTGCGGCGTTTTCTGCTTTTCGTGCTCGTGTTTGAGAATGACATAGTGCTTCTAATATCTTTGACTTGCTAGAGTCAATCTCACGAATAGGCTTGCTTGTAACATTTTCCACTTCAACTGATATCGCACTTTGACTACATTTGATCATTTGTGGCTTTGAAACTAAACCCGTGTCCATAGGCTTAGGAAGATCATACTTGTCGATTAAATTGTTGGATTTCTTTGAAACAAATGAAGTGAAATCATTTTTTTCGCCCATTTGCCACCATGGAAGCTCAAAAGAATCCATCTCCACAAACTCGTATGACTTATTTGACATTGAATTTATACTACTACCATCTTGATCATTATCGACAAATTGATGAGAATTTTGAGTCTCAGAGGTGTTGACCTGTTCACTAGTCAAACCTCTTTGGTACATATAATCAGGTTGCATTTGAAGCCACCATTTCGAGTCAGACAAGAGGTTTGAATAAAAAGACTTGTCGTTAAGAGGGGCAAAATCGTCATTTACATCCGTAGTACTAGTAGCTGGTTTCGTGTCTGATTTTGATAATAAAGATGAAGTTGAAGGGCAACATGCTAATTTAGGAGCTCTCTTTGCATCTTCTTGAACGAAAAATCGATTTGCAGACCTTTGCCAAACCGCCCTCGCAGCCATTACTCACCGATTAATTGCATACGTCACACTATTTCAAAAGAAAAACAATCATCAAATCTTGATCTTGTTTAGCCAAAAACACAATAATAAAACAAAGAAGAAAATAATCTCATGAAAACACAAACATGTATATAGATTAGCTGATCGGTTTGATCAGCTTAATCCCATCAACCTAGAAGTTATGAGTTCAAGTCCAGCAAAAGACATAAATACGTATATCTATAGCCTACAACACCTACTGATCCTTGAAAAATGTCAAATAAAGTGGTGATCATGAATACGGATTCGGGTATTCCAAGTAACATACCTTAAGAATTAACATAACAGAATTTCTTAATGTTGAGAAAATAAGACGAAATCTTATGATGAAAAAGTTATGAACAATATATGATTTAGAAAAAGTAAAGATTAATGTAACGAAAAGTAAAGTATATGTCCTAGGAGTTATCAAAGTAGCAATTTAAACAAGTTCGAATCCTGTTGGAACATTAACCGGCTCAAAAAATCGAAAAAAAATTAAAGAATCTCTAACCTCAAGATATTTTCTTTTTAGAGATGATCATCATGAAGAAAATGAAAGAAATATTTTCCATGTCGGTTATTTATTGCTTGTACGTAGAAGAAGACTATTTATTTCACTTATTATAGGGAAGAAGACGTTAATAGGTTTATTTATTTAATTTTAAAAATAAATAAAGTTTGATAGATGTGATTGGTTTGGTATCTTTCTACTCAACGTGGTTAAAATTACACTCCATACAAAGGAAAAAACATTTTACTAGTCGTTATATTTATATCTAAATTAAAATAGTACTCAAATAGTAATTTAAATATCTCTTTCTTTATTTTTATTTTAATTACTTACGATTTAAATATACTAGCATAAAACCAGAACGATGTAGCAAAAAAAAAAACTTATTAACAATAAATTTATATTAATGTCTATAATGTCGTTTCGTAAATGAGGTCCATGCATAGAAAATTACTCTAAATTTAAACTTAGGCTTTAATTGAATTTAAATATTTAGGGAATAACTATGAATTTGTTTTGAAAAGTTTATTAGTTGTTAGGAAAACTTAGGTTGTCAAATTAATAACAACAATAAAATGAAAGACATTTTAGTAATTTCTTTCTTAATTTTTCAACACTAAGAAAAGTACCTATGTAATTTTCTAAAGAGTGTTTGTAGTATAAATAATCTTATCAATATACCATTAACATAACACCATGCTATATTCTTTTTTAAAGAGTGTTTGTTTCGGTTTATATAACGAACCTATGTAATTTTATATAAGTTTATAAGTCTATTTTTTTCGACTTATATGAAGTTGAATTTATGACTTATTTAAAGTCAAAAGTTCAACTTGATAAGTTTATAAATCGAAGAAAAAAAAATATGATTATGAATTTATAAAATATTATATAAGTTTATAAATTCGTTATATAAATCGAAATAAACACCAATAACCTGGGGAAAACTAAATTATTATATTCTGGTTCTAAAATTTAATTATTGATTCCTTATAAACAACTCTTTTTTTATATATAAAATATTTTTTTTAATAAAATCATCGTTTAAATATATGTTTTTGTATTTACTTTTCTTAAATTGTTAAACAAATATATGAAACTCTTCAAGTTTATAGGTCTTGTATAATTGCACACCTACATATACTTTGAACCGGTCTATATTAAATATCAATTTTAAATCACATATAAATTGTTTTTGATCGGTTATAAACTTATAATACAAAAGTAAAGGTTTATTTTGGATAAAGAGACTAGAATATTGTTTGAAGTTAGTAATAAAATAAGAGCTATCGTTCGGTGTTTGATAAAATTAAATATAAATGAAAAGAGGTGGCACAAATGGATGAGGTGGAAAACAGACATTACGTATTCATCAATTTTAGAAGCAAAGGATAAGAACAACTTTAGTGCTACTTTTAAACTTTTATAATATTCAATCAACTTTGTGGGTTATAATATTTATTTTTTTATTTTGTTTCCTTTATTTTAAATATTTATATTTATATTTATATTATAGATAAACTATGGTTTATAAGTAAGACGTAGAATATGATTTCTAATTAAGCCTTATTCGTTTTGATAGTTTTAGAATTGACTGTCTAGTTATTGGTCAAAATAGGATGGTTAACTATTCGTTTGTTTGTCCTACTGTACAATACGTTCTCCAGAATCAAACTAAACATATATTTATTACTTGAGTTAAACAACCAGTTCAATTTTGCAAAATTCACTATTTTTATTTTTTAGTTGGACTATGATGTCCTTAAAGTTATTTTTAAAGATTTTTTATATACATAGTTTACTTATACATTTTTAATATATAATAAAAGAGAGGGTCTTAAATGTCACATGGCAAAGTAAAATCCGTTGGATAAGTTAGATATTTTAATTTCAACCGTTAGATTAGATTGATGATTTCATCGATATATATTTTTCATTTACACCTTTATACAATACATAATTACATTCTTTTCATCAGCACTACAATAAAAAAATATTTGTCTCTTATTACACTATGATTTACCTTATTGTTACTATTGTAAAATCTCTTACACAAAATATTAAAATATGTGTATAAACGTAAATGTATATATGTTGTTATAGCTATAAACAACATGTGTATAAACATAAATATATATTTGTTATTATACGTGCAATATTGTATACTCATAATAACTTAAAAAAACAAGTTCATAAACATAAAGTTTATGATTTAATTTTTTGTCTATATTTACCCATGCTATCGTGAGACAATAATCTAGTTCATTAATAAATGAGTAATTTTGAAAAATACTAAATATCTGTTTTTATGTATACAAGATATTTCAGCAGGTAATAAGTTATAAATTTTGGCTTGACGTAGTTCACTATCAAAATCTACAAATTAGTAAAGCTTATAACACATTCAGTTCAATAATAATAATAATATATTTGATGTATAAATTATTAAGGTTAGCTTGATGCAATGATTACGACTTGTACATTTCATTTTTACAAGTTTTGTGAATGCTTCACGCAAAAGCTTCTTTCGCTGTCACATTACATGTTTAATAATCTTGCTTAGAAACTAAATCTGAAAGCACAAATTAGGCAATTATACATATATGAGAATACTATTTGGTTTCTGCTCCATACATTGTATGGCAACTCCACACATGTTCTTTTCTTATGTTTATATTCATATAACCATATAAAGCGATATTTGGTATCAACAGCTCAACACCTAAGATTTTGAATTCAACAACATGATGAGTTTAAAATATGTATGGAAGAAAGCGTTAACTACATTATACCGAAACCAAACCATGTAACGAATAATATGATACGATCTGAATTTATGATTCTAACAAATTCTTCTCAACACTATAAATAAAAGCCCAAAACCATTGAAAGTGTAACTTTCCTATTGTGAAAATTGTGATAGAAAGTGAATTGGATAGTTTACCCTATATATAGTTATATACTCACATGCTGCCCAAGCGTCTAGTCGCAAAGGGGCAATAAAACGGCTTAGAATGGAAACACGAGCCATCTGATTTAAAGTAAATCTCTAAGTTGAACTAGCTTAACCGTACCATCTCCCCCACATGAAAGAAAACCATTTGTTACAACTTGAATATCTGTCACAGCAGCCTGCAGTGTTTCAAACTTTTTTTCATAAATTAAGTGTAAACCGTAACGAATGATGCACACCAATTTGTTTTAAGTACAAGGATAAGAAAAATGGTACCCTAACAACTCCTCCGAATCCTCGTGAGCTAGGTTGAATGAAAGTGTGTCTTTCATGCAATTTTGGCCAGTGATATACCAATTTTGCTCTCTTAGCGTCCCAAAGCTTTACGTCTCCGTCTTTGCTTCCAGTTAAGAAAAAACTCGTATTTGGAATAGCGGATATTTTAGTTACACTCCCTATAAACAGAACAAGCCAGATCATTACTTAAGGATATAAATGGTTCCATGATAGTTGTGCAATAAAATTAACTATGTATATTTTTAACCTACTATTTCACAATAATGTCTCGCTTGGTATTATGATATTCAAATAATTAATTAACTAATTATTACAGCTTCAAACAAAAGTACCTGAGTGAGCCTTTGGTATGTACCACAGCATCCCATTTCGATTCTGATCCCCATGTTTATTTTGCAAGCCTGCTGTTGAAGATGCATTGAACTTTTGTTCAGTGGTATTATCACTATTTTTATGTTTTTTTGGTCTTCCGGTGGCTATGTAACGGAAATCATGAACTCCAACATCTCCACCCTTTCCACCAGTCACAATAAGGGGAGAAATAGAACCACTTCCTATGTCATTCGCAAATACACAAATGGAGCGTGCACCACCTAAACCAACACAAACACATTTAAAGCTGATATAACCAAACAACAGACAATGTCAAAATTATGAACCTTCATGGCACATGATGGAAGCTCGAGATGTTGTCGGTGGAGCAAGCGTATCCCATATAACAACATTAACATTGTTGGAGCTATAGCCTACTGCAGCTACAATTGATCCACTTGAAGTAACGTACGTTACGTCCCTACAAAAAAAAATACTCATTTTTATTATAATGTTACATTATGATGTTTATCCAGATTTTGAGGCATATGAAAACCGAGTTAATGAGTGCTTACGATGTATAATTGTTAAAGCAGAGAGATGATTCGGTAGGACGAATGTTGCTTCTTCCTCCAACCTCAAGCTGCCACGTGCACACTGTTCCATCTAATGCAGCGGTTGCAAATCGCTGCCCACAATGATCAAACTGTACAGCTGATATTGATGCAAGAGCATACGGTGGAGGGACATTTGCTGCAGGAAGGACCCCATATGTGGCTGTAGCACTACTTTTACCAAACTGTGCCATATAAACTTGTCATTTCTTTGTTATCAAAAATATCAAATGAAATCTGAGATTTTTAAGTTGTGTGTACCTCCCATAAATATACGTGTGTATTGCTTGAGCCAACTAAGAAGAAAGGTCTAGAAGGGTGACTTGAGAAAGCTCGTGTTCTGATATTATCTACAGTTGCAGGTGGATCTATGAGCTCCTCAAAATCTTCTTGAACTTCCCAACCAAGACTAGACGTGCTTACCGGTCTAGCCAAACCGACACCAATTGTGGCTCCACCTAAACCAAGGTGGGTCCCCTTTCGGCTTCCAAGACCAATGCCGGGAGAAACACATGTCGGAACAGGAGTAGATTCAGATCCAGCCCATCCATCAGTTGGCCAATCAACATCTGTCCAGATATAGTTTGACTTATCAAAGCAAGTTCGTCCATCTTCCCAATTACAGAAAATTATCCCCTGAATCAAAAGAATCATAAAAACAATTACGTGTGCTGAGTATGACTACAAAAATACACACAAAGCATTGAAGCATCATAGAACGGGCAGGTCTAAAAAGAGATTAAACTAGGTCCTTTCGTGGTGCAGACAGAAACCAGCCGGGTACTTGGGTTCACTGAGACAATTTTTGTGCACAACTTTTAACTTTTTATCGACAACTAGTGTGAAAACAATGATTACAAAAATTACATTAATTTTCAAAAATAAACCTATCATTAACAACAACAAAAAAATGATTCAGGAGGCTTTATGCTTTAACTATATATTTTGGGCGACTTACAACCCATTTGACCCGTTTCCTTTTAGGCTTATCTAATTAAAACATAATCCGGATCGACTCATTTATAATGTGAATGGGTCAGAATTGCTATCTGGCCCATCTCTAAATATAAGGAATCAAAAGGGCAAAAATCAAACACCAGTTCTGACCTTTTTATTGGTAGCAATTGCAGCTTGTTGTTGATCAATGGAGTTGATGCACAATGCCTGTTCAAGCACAGAATACATACAAAAAACATGAAATTTTTAACTCGGATCAAAATTTCATTGTAGAAGGAAAAAGAGTTACCTCAAGCAGTTCTCCATTTATTTTATGAACTTCTTTGGGTTTCTGAAAAGGAGTGTGTTTCATCTTTATATCCAAGTCTTTACTTCCAGAATGGTCAACATAATGGTCAACTTCTTGATTTTCATCTTCGGAGGCTTCAAGTTCCCGTGTGATGCTTATATACGCATCACTCCATCCCTTAGAATGTTTCTGTTTAATAAGCTGTGACCACTTGGAATATTCCACTGCAAAATCTCCACATAGCATTTTTTGATCATTAAACATACTCCATAATACTTCAAAACCTGATAATCCTTCTTCGTTATTCATTATTCTAGAAAAGTCAAAGTCAACGCCTTGACCAAGACCCCGATAATTGGTTATCGATGTTGACCTACACAGATCTTCTAACCACAAAATGGTAGATTCATTTGTTTGATCCCTCACTTTCTGTAACAAGAATGACGCCAGCTGTTTTGCACAATAAGATAACGCATGCTCTGATTCCACTTTGAGCAATTTGGCAAAATCCACTGTCACTAATTGCAACTGTGTCTTTGTGTTATCTTCAGGATTCTCCTGTAATGAATCAATTTGGTGTTTCAGAAATCCCGACATGAGTCCCCACAAAGAAGCCCGTATAATTTGCCTTTGATCGTTTTCGGGTATGACATGTCGACTATCGTCATTTAGTGTCAAACTGGTGGCCGGTACGCTCATTTCATTGTGATCCAGTGACTCATATATTTCCAGAAGGATCTTATTAAGATTTTTAAATTTATTCTCGATTGATACAGATTCATTGGAATATGTAAGCAGAATATGTTTCAAGACAAGAATAAGACTTTTCGTATTTTTTTGAAACCATGCAGATGCGAAATATATGTAAAATTCGCATAAATCAAGAAAATTTTCAGCAGAAGAATTACCAAGCAATTTCAGTCCACTTTTTATCTTTGACAACAACAGCAATAAATCCTTCATATAAATCATGCAGGAGCTTGACCAACTACGGCCGCTACTCCCAGTTACCGTTTTTGTCTGAATATGTGGTTCTGTGACATGGCAATTCATCATACAAACCGTGTTGTACCTCGAGAATAAATGTGAAAAATCTTCGACAGCCTTTAAAACGAGCATGTGTAGCGAAGGATATGATGGATTTCCATTCAGTACAAAAATTTCTTGTTGCAATATATGGGAACCAATGAACATGAGGCCGTGATTGCACAAAAATACAATAATCTGAACAAAAAGGAAACATAAAAGTTAATAAGTGAATAAATAAATAATATTTCCTCATAGTAGTTCATTAGTGAATACCAGGTTAATCAGTTGGTGGCGAATCAAGGAATATTTCTGCTCAAAATATGCAAGCGCTAGGTGCAACTTGTTTTCAAAAGTCGAAAGCAGTGTTTTGTACTGAATTTCAGATGACGTGGTGACGTTTCCTGTCCAACTTGGATGTTCTGTTATCAAATTTGAAATGTACTGCATTGCGAAACTGTATTTTGCATCTGAGAGTGTGTGCAATGCCACATCAGCGGATACCCAATTTGAAGATGATGAACATGGATTCAGTTTCTCATTCAAAATTATAAATTCTGAATTATCTGATGCACTTTTTGGTTCAGAACCACTGAAAATGCTGTGAGAAGATGAAAGGCACTCCAATGCTTCAACCTAAAAGCGAAATTAAAAAAAGAGAATATTTCAGTTAGACGAATAACAAAAATTGCTTAGTGAGAAGTATATAGTGGTGAACATACAGGTAAACCACATCTGCTTAAAGCAGTAGAGCTCATCAAAACCGCCCATCTACCAAGAATTGTTGTATTTTGTTCACCAATAGCATTCTTCATCTGGGTTTTGGTCGTCAACATTAAGCAATATTGGCCCACATTTGGATCTGTAAAGGATGCGTGGTTGGACTCGAGGGCTGATTTATTGTTTAGAGGGCTAACTTGGTCGCCAAGCAAGCTCAGAAAAGCTTTAGGGTAATTCCCTAATGTCCACTGAAATTCAAAAAATTATTAAAAAAAGAACATTCTTTATTAAACGAAAAAATAGTCATAACTTTATCACCTCCAAAAAGCTTGATTTCCAGTAGTCACCATTTTCATATGCCGATGGTAGTAGGAATTTTGAAATAAGATGGTGTTCAGATGGACCATTATACCCTTCAAGAAGACGACATATTACAAGAGCAAGCTGCTCATCCCCGAGAGTTTTTGCACAGACATTTACAGCAGATGCAGTATCACCTCCCAGCAAGAAGAAGGCTACAGCAAGCTCTAGCTGATGCCTTCCCATTAACACATAAGCATTTTTTAAAGCTGCACCTTTATTCTTCTCGTCCTGTAACAAATTAATTGAACTTTTGAAAATCTAGCATCTCGCATGACAGATGTATGCAACGATTGAGAATGTACTGACTTGAAAATTGCGGGAAAGAAACGCCACCAATGGCTTGTCTTTTTCATCTTTGCTGATTTTAAAAAGACCTGCCAAAACTTGCAGTCTGTTTAAAGCTATGTAAAGAAGTGCACAAGCCTTCGGATCCCTACTTTTCAAATACTGCTGTTTTGCCAGCCTCTCCATCTGCACCAAAGAAATCGGTAAATAATTTGATTTTGCATAAAAAAATGTATAAATGGAAATTTTCTAATAAAACAAAGGGGCATCCTGCCTAAGAATAACACCAATTGACAGCTAAGAACAGTAACTGAAGGTAAACAACATTTTGACCTCTGACTTTATTTGTTTTCATATTAACGACTATGTTTCTAAAAGTGTATTAATCCAGAAAGTTGAACTAAAACTTTAGAATTGGTTCAAAGGTTGGGGAATAGTTGGAGCAATAAAAAACTCGTTTCTCGAATCAAGATTGAGGTGAAGTATTTAACAAGAAGGCTGAAAATTTGCTGAGGTTTTAGAGGAGCTAGAGGAATAAGACCAGGGGGAGCTTTTTGAATCTGAAGTTCTGAATGAGCATGTGCTGAATGGCTAAGGGTTGCAAATATAGACTCAACCAAAATTTAAGATTGAAAACCAAATGTTTTTGGTAGGTTTTCATATGGAATATGTTATCTGAAATTTACCATTTTAACCCTGAGTAAGATTCAGAAGAAGAACGATACTATACAAACCATTTTGTGATAAAGAACAATGGCGAGGTGTATTTATCAGGATAGTTTGTAGATTCTTCACGTTTTATATGGATGAGTCAAATATTCAATAGTAAGTTCAAATGGATATGTTACCGAGTTCTGATTAAAGCATTTTAGTTGATATTTATGTCTTCTCTTAACATTGTGTTTAAGGTCTAATAAAAGGTAGGACTGTAGGACTGACATTAGGAATGTTTGGCGTGATAGTTCTTTTCCATTTAACAATCACGGATATAGTGAAACTTTGAACAGCAACAGAGACTAATTTTTTATTGATCACACTGAAAAAAAAATACTAAATCAATAATCAAGACTCAAAGTAGATGTTTGCCTATTATTTATATACATAGTCTTAGGTGAATTTGACGAATAGTACCTTTACTCGCAACTGTGATTTATTCGTGTACCAAAATCCAACACCCATGTTACGCATTTCATGCCAAGATGAATCGGTATTCAAAACAGATTCAAATAAACTTTCTTGGCAATCGGAGTGGAAAGCCCAAGCAAAAAGAGCCGAGTCAATGGTCAAATCTCCCTCGGATGGCAATCTCCCTAGTCTCCTCACACAATACAGCTGCTGAAACCTTACTGCAACCCAAAACCTTTTAACAAATTGAGTCTTGAAATTAGAAAACCAATGTTAACCCAAATTATGATTAAAAGGATCTACAAGTTTTACTTACCTTCGACCAGGTTCGTCAAGACCGCCATATGGTGAAGACGCATTAGAATTACTAATCTCATCAATAAGATCAATAACAGCAAGAATTTTCATCTTTTGATAATTAGAAATGACTGAAACGTCTTGTAAGTTTTCGAGAGACTTGGTGAGTCCACTCAGTACAGATGTTGTAGAATTTGAATTGATGGAACCATTAGAATTCCATGAAGAGTAATTGAACGGATCTAACTGGAAACTCGTAGATAGACCAAAATTTGCATTGGAGGCCGACTTGTCAGCAATAAGTCCTTCAACGTAGTCTGACAATTTCATTTGTGGAATTCTTTTCAAATCCGCATTATTAGAACTAAGATGTTCAGAGAGATGCCCCAGGGCACTTCGTGCACGTTTCCAATTTCCTGAAAATGTTCAACGAGAATAAATTTTTTTTACCACTTATAAAATATTAGTTAGTTAACTACAATCTTATAAACGGTCAAAAAACTGGAGTACCTGAAAAAATATTGACCAAGAGTGCTTCAGAAAGGTAGACAGGTTGAGAGCCACCAACATGTGTTGCTATTTTCAAGATGCTTGATAAACCATTATCAGTAATGGTATTATATTCTTGTTTATTGTTTTCAGATATTAAGAATACACAATTCTCCATGTTCATTTTTATAGGATATTTTGACACACACGGTTCACTGCTGTCCTTCAATGTCAATTTTTCAAAATCATTAGTATCAGAATGACTAAAAATTTCAGGAAACATAGATTTAGAAATGTGTTTTTTGTTGCTTGGGAGTAGCCACTGAGTAAAAAGACAAAAGAAGTTATCATGAACAATCACGCCTGTTGCTTTAGGTCCCCAAACGAAATCACGGATTAGAAGGCGATTGTGGATTCTTGCAATACAAAACCACATGTTTTTATCTTTTGACTTTTCTGAATCCATAGAACTTTGACCTTCAAAACGCTTCGCGGAGTACACCAGCAGTTCATTCTGCAAGCAAACTCCAAGCAGTAGCTGACCATTACCTATTGTTAACCAATTCAAAGCAACAACAGTTCCATCAAGATTTATAGTGTCTTCAAGAAGAAAACTCCCAATTCCTCCAAGGTACACAAATTCCCATATGTGAAGGGTACTATGTTCATTTGAGTCTTTAGTAGTAGATATAGTTGCAATCTTTCGACAACAATCTGTTACACTAACTCTCCTGATGGGACCCGCATCAACAGAAACCGTGCCTACTAGCTCCCACTCTTGATCCATACTTCTCCATAGTTTTAAACTACCATCAACAGAACCACTAACCATATGATATGCAACATAACTGTTGAACATTCCATTAATTACAGCAAAGCTTGTGACATTATCATGATTGTATGGATCTGGAAACGTAGATGAGCAACGATCAACAGATATACAATATCTCTTCTCAGAAAAATAACTTTCAAAGGAATATGTGCTAATTTCTGCAGTATCTTCTGAAGAATGAATGGTAATTTTCCATGATAATGCCTGAAAACGGCCCTTCCAAATTGCAAACATCATAAAACTGTTATATAACAAGGTGCTAGATGTAGAAGTCAAAGGAATTGACCAGATACTGGTGGGTTCATCACCATAACAATTATCAGTGAAAGGAATAGAACATAATTTATGACATAATATCAGGTCCTCGTTTTGAGAAATCTTCACTAGAAAACAATCTACACCTCCAGCATGCCCCATGAGTAGAACCCTGTGTTCATCGATTATTGCAGAGGCCCATCTCAAGCTAGTGTATTTACATTGAGAATCCTGACTTATAAATTGTCCAGAAAGCTTGCAACCAGGATGCAATGGTGATAAACCCATGGAAGTGTCAGAAAGTGACCAAAATAATATCACTCCATTACTATCCACAGAAACCGCAAGTTCAGGATAACTAACATAAGGATTGAATGCAACTTGTAAAATCTTTCCAGTGTGACCATTTATGTTTAAAGTTCCATTAGCAATAGATGACAGTGAATCTTCTGATGATTGGCCTTTATAGAATTGTGACCACACCAAATGATTACGCGGTAGTAGCTGAATTATAGAGGATACGTCTGGTGGGCCGAAGAACCCGTTTCTTGAAACAACAGATTTGTGAAGTGGAAAGCTTGTTTTGGTTTTAAAACCAGATAATTCTCGTTTTTTCCATAATGTAACTCGTGGGAATCTCAAGGGTGCAAAATCATCAATACAGTGGACAGCCCAGAAGGTTATAAGCATTTGAGGACCAAAGGCTATTAACCAGTCACATTTTCCAGCTTTCCCATGGTGATATTCTTCTGAAGGAAAATATTGGCTATCTTCTTTATCGATATTAACAATACCATCAAGTTCAGTGGCCCATCTTACAAATACATCAGAACCCAGAATGCCATTTACTGCTTGATTTATCTCAATCGTTGCAGTAACTCCATAAGATGATCCAGTTGGTCTCTGATCATTATGGGCTTTCTTAGCTCGCCCATCATCGATCTCACTCCATAATCTTACAGTTCCATCGGCACAACATGTTAACAAAACTAGCTTTAAAGGATGCTTTGGTTTCTCTTTCCATTGGTTCGCTACCAAAGGCCTCCACTGAATCATCGAAATAGGTACGTGATGATGGAGCTCGGCTTTGATGCATTTTGATTTTCCATGACAAATCAGTACAGATGTTGAGTCAGTATTTTGCAGTTTATTTAGAGGTGCAGTTGCAAATAGGCCTTCGATAGAAGAGGTAGTAGAAACCAAAGATTGAGGAAACTCGGGATGAAATTTCCAAGCTATTTCCCAGGATAGATCCTTCTTTTTCCATAAAACAACATCATCTCCAACTGAAACTAGACCGTCTCCTGAACCTGTCCATTTAATGGCCTCAACCTTCGTGGATTGAACAAGTATCGCAGTCTGGCTCCAACAAAAAGAACCTGAATATGAGTAAGAAAGTTCAAATGTACAACATCCGAGTTTGAAATAAAATATGAAAGTTTTCGAGGTGATAACTAAGGAGCTCCCTCTATTGATGTTTGAGATTTCGATTCTCAAATGAGACAAATGAAAATATTTGTGGTGTGTTTTTGAATTGCCTTTTTATTCAAAAATAAAAATAAAAATTTAAGGAGCTCCTTTGTTTCAGGGCAACCAGATACACGCAAGTACACGCACGTATATTGATACTATTCTCTTACAAGGGTTCAACCCCTAACGTCAAGGTCATTTCAGTAAATTGGTCACTGAGCCTAGGCCTCTTATTGTGGAGAACTGGAGATAGTTTTTCAACTTTGGAATATCATATTGAGTTCAGATAATTATTTTCGCATCTACAACTTCATGTTATAATATTAAAAATTCAACCGCCCAAGGATAATGTGCGTAGAAATCTTATAGCTTAATCTAGACTCTAGAGAGCGAACATGAGTGACCTACAGTGACTTAATCGTGTGAGCTAACACAATCCTCTTAGTTATGTTATATGGTTTACAAATTTCTTTTTTACTAGCAAAAGTTTTAAAACCGAGTTGCTATCAAACTATTATATACTGGAAGCTTGAGTGTTGAGCTCGCGGTTGTTCCATATGGTAACTTGGAAGTCTTTTATTCATCAGCCTAATAACTTTGCAAAGATAAAACTACGTATACAGATACGCTTACGTTCCACCTTTCATGTTAAAGTCGGATATCTTACGTTTAATATCTAGTGTTCTACTACTCCACATACATTCGTGCGGTATCTAACCTAATTATCTTTGGAGTTATACTATCGAGTATCGATATCTAATTAGGATCTCAATTCCATGATCTGTTAACATTGCAATGCGATAGTTGTTAAAATTCAGTTACCTTGTGAATTATTGGAAAACACACCGATACAATTCTCCAAAGAAGCAGCTAATTCACCAGACGATACCGCAGCCGGAGACCACGACACGCTGGAAACATCTCCTAAACCATCAGACGAAAGCTCAATCACTTGCCTGAAAAACGGATCAGTTACGGACTCGTTTTTTTGAGAGGGAGATGGAAAGTGAGAGATCACGACAAGTGACGAAGCTGCGTAAGCAATCCAAGCGTGACCTAGGTAATCTGGTAACCAATCGATCGCGGATTCGGGTCGGGTCGGAGCAGGAGGGATGGTGGAGGATATGATTAGCTGCAAGGGGAAGTCGAAGTGTGTGGAATTGGATTTGGTTGAGGTTCCGGCGACGGTTGGGATTCCGGCGACGGTGGTTTGTAGCTGCATTGGGTGGTTTATCGCCGTGGGTAGCAGAAATGCCCAGTGATCAAATCAACAACTAATACATGTTTATGATCTATCTAATACAAGGGGCATAGTGACTAGACTCCCAGTAGAGTTATTTTTGCAGTAAAGAGATATACAAATTCGGATCATGATTGAAATATACAATTTATCTATATCACCACTAAATATAACTTATATTATAATTCGTACGACTTATATCGAGACTTTTATCATAACTTGAAATAAATTTAAGTTATCAATCGCTAATTTTAATAAAAGGAGATTTAGTATTAAAATCATGACTTTTACGAGTCAAGTCATACGTTACGTCACGAACCAAACTTAAAAGGAAAAAAATGATTTATATTACCATCATAACATCTATGAGTTAATAACTATGCAAGAGGGTGTGTTTGTTATCGGGCTTATATAATCCTTCCCTTAATAAGACAAAGTGACTAAAAGTTGTGAATTTTAATTTTTACTAAATTTGACCTTCAAAATTTGTACAATTCTTTCATATAATCATAAATATGGTTCTTGACGAGTTAACCGCTAGACGATTATCTTTCATTTTAGATCGCCAGATCTACTAACTTTTGATCTCAGTCATTATAATTGTCTATTTTATATAGCCATTGGATCATGACGGTTATGCTTTAGAGCCGTTGATTAAAAATAGAAACGGTTTAAATTTAAATTGACGTCTTTATTTTCTTTTAAAAGTTAAAATGGTTTAAATTGACGGTTTTTTTCTCAAGAGTAAAAGCGATTTTAATTATTGGTGGTAACCGCTTCCCGCCTTCATAACTATTTCTCAAACAGAATTTATTGATAAATAATCATCTGATTCGCGCCATTTTTCTAGCGCCATTTTTTTCGTCGCGAGATTGAAAATAATATAAATGATTGGTCATAAATTGACCACGTCCTCGCGACTTTTTTGGTCCTCGCGACATTTTTCTCGCGCCAATTTATGACCAATCATTTATAGTATTTTCAATCTCGCGACGAAAAAAATGGCGCGAGAAAAATGGCGCGAATCAGATGATTATTTTGGTATTTTCAAATTCTCAAGTGATTATTTTTGTGATTTTCTCTATATTTATTAGTTGTGTTATATTAATTACTGAAAACTGAAAATTAGAAGAGAAAAAAGGATGGATACCCAACTTCTATACGTGAATAATGGAGAGGTGGCTTAGTGGATATAGACTTGTATCTTATGTTTTCTATTTTTAATATAAATTTAAGAATTTTGAAATGAGAGATATAATAATAAAAGTTTGATATACTTCTAATAAATAAACGTTGTAAGTTTAAATTAGGCCTGGCAATGACAACCTGTGGTATTAAAATCGGATTAATTTGGGTTTAATTTTAGCTTAATTGGGTTGATTTGGGTCATGTTAAATTTATAAGACGGGTCCAACAGTTCTAAATTGGAGTTTATGCTAGAGTGTGAGCGGGTCAAACGGGTCAACGAGGAATTTGCTGTCAGAACGTAAAATTGAAAATTACCACGTCCCAAACACAACTTTCGGCAGTACCGTCGCAAAAAACTTGACTGTCGCCATTGCAAAAAAAACTTACAGCCGAAATAAATCATAAATTAGAGGTATTATAAAGTAAAGTTAATTAAACTTTCTATAGAATGTTAGATCGATCGGTTAACCGCAATTGTCGCCGGTAAAAAAATTGAGCACGCATAAGGAAGAGAGAGAAAGAGCTATTCCCAAAGTCCAATTTTCAAGTTGTGTGTTTTAAAAATTGCTTAATATTAAATAATAATTTAATATATAATTAATTTAGTTTTTCGAGTTTATACTTAAATAATAAACATTTGCTTCACACGAATGCAACAATAGGGAAGAAAAGACAGTTTTATTTATTTTCAAAAAAAAAAGAGTCAACCCGACCCGACCCTACGAGACCCGTTTGACCCGTGACCTATTTGACCCTTTTTACATTATGACCATTTTTTACCCTTTTTGACCTAACCCTAACCCGTTTTGACCCATTATTCAACTCGACCCGATCCGTTCATCTTGCCTCTCCTAGTTTAAATAGAAAAGCAAAGGTTAAAGAAGCCGGTCATTACTTCTTCTTAATTTATATTATACTTAGTAAAAATTTGGATTGTGCTAAGCACAACCTCTATATTAAATATGAATTACATTTAAAAACGGTGATTAAAAAATATCATATATTATTAGATGACTAAAGTCACAACTTAACTCCATTTGTCACATAGTTTGACATACAACAATTACATTAGAAAAAAAAAACACACTACATTCCTTAAAATGTGTGACATTCTAAACAATATTCTGAAATAGTTTACATGTACAATGCCTAGAGCAACCAAATTTCACACTATCACATTCAATCAAAGCTCACTAAATTTTAGAGTGTTTTGGACCAAGTTTTAATAGCTTCCACTTTCCACATTCTCATAATATTTGAGATGACGTTCTGTCATGAAAACACTTATGAATAGAGTCATCATAAGATTATGTTCATTTCTCTTTGAATACGAACACAAAAATGAAGCAATAGAATCTCAAAAACAATATCTTAAAGTAATTTTTCAAGTAAATTGAAGATTATTAGCTTCAAATTTGACATAATCAACTTCACTTTATTATTTTTCCATTTCTATCAGCTAAACAAGAAGAATCGATTATTACTATTACCTCTTTATCGAGTTATACCAAGACTATTGAAAAGTCGATTCAAGAAATTACCGTTTAAAAAAAAGTATCGCGCGTTTTTATTCCATTCATCCTTATTGCATCATCGAATTTATCCCTTAACACACAAGAATTAAAGGAAAGAGTAAAACCTATAACAAAACAGAAAATTAACCATTAACATTAAATTTAAGTGTAAAAGTACCTACTGGCCTCGAAATAATAGAAGTGATATGTGTTAAACCATCCCGTCAACCCCATAACATGATATTTAAGTGTAAGAATAACTAATGTTCTCCAACTAATAAATTAGTTGACGAATATTGAGTGCACAAAAATATATCCTATGAATTTCGAGAAAGAAAAAATTGTGATAGTTAGCGAAACTCCATCCATGATTCATCCTATGAAAATTGCAGCATCTCCTATCCGTCCATTTTGATATGTAGCCTCCTGCAAAAATCTAATAAATATTACAAAATGGAATGATAAAAGAAAGATATTAATATATTATTTGGTCTTGAATAGGAAAAAAAAAAAAAAAAAAAAAACACCAAACAAAAAAGCATTGTAAAAAAAGAAAACCCCACGCAAAATGGGATTTAAACATGGAACGGTAAATTAAATAAAGAAAAAGAAATGTACCTTACATAAAAAGTGGTCAACAAATGGTAATGAGTTTGGGCAGAAAGATAAAACATGTGGGATTAATAGTGTCCAACTATTTGGGCTTATTTTCTGGCTTATTTTGAAAGCGTGAACAATGATTTAGGGGTTCTATAGAGAAAATATACAATTAAGATCCATAATTTTTTTGAGACAAAAATACATCATTTTGGCCCTTGATCTCATTTGAATCTAATGGTTAAGATTAAAACCAAAACCCATTTTTCTTTTATTTTTTTAATTTAATTTATCTCACAAACCGTTGATCGTTAGACGAAACAAAATACACCGTTGCGATCGTCTCGTTTTTATCTTTAATTAGAGCAGTGGTGTTATATACTTTCGACGACTTTTTTTTTTTTTTTTTTTTATGGGTATTGAAATTATAACGATAATATCATATATGATATTTACATCATTACGTAAAATTGTATAAAAGAGAATTACTATAAAATGTATAAACTACCTAAATTTAGAGAAAAAATCGAATTTTAACTAGTTTTATTTTTTATCGTTTTTTGACATAAAATGTGATATACTAAAATCACATATGATACTACTATATCATATGTGATATTACTGTAAATCATATATGATATGAATATAAATCATATGTGATATATATTAAATCGCATATGATAATATTATATCATATGTGATATTACTGTAAATCATATATGATATGAATATAAATCATATGTGATATATACTAAAATCACATATGATAATACTATATCATATGTGATATTAGTGTAAATCATATATGATATGAATATAAATCATATGTGATATATACTAAAATCATATATGATAATACAATATCATATATGATATTACTGTAAATCATATATGATATAAATATAAATCATATATAATATTATGTATGTAAAAATTTTAAAACTTAAAAGACAATAACACACATGATTTTAACTCTAAATATGAATTTTAATACACAACAATGTTATACAATGTATAACCTATATAGACCCAGAAAAAAGTTCGAATTTTGACGACTTTTATTTTTTCGTTTATGGCCAAATGTTGAAATTCGTAAGACAATATCACATATGATTTGAACACTAAATACGAGTTTCGAAACATAGATTTGTTATATTACATACATTCAACTTAAATCAAAAAGAAAAACAAAAAAATAATATGTCAAACTACTGATATCACATATGATAAAACAATGATTTGTAATATAAAATTTCAAAACTCGTAAAAAAACCCGAAAATAAATTTCTTCAAAAGTATATCGAGTGGGTACTCTATACAAAGGTAATTTAATGCTCGTTACAATGGTATAATTTATTCGTTTAATACATTTACGGGTTTTTGAGATATTTAATTTTTAAACAAAATTATATTTTAAGTGGATTTTAAAATTGAGTGTTATGATTGAGTTTTTTGGTCTTAAATTTTTTTATGGTCTTTCTTGATTTCAACCCTCTCTCTATATAATAATATAATAATAGGTAGATATCATTAAATTTGAATATGAATATGAATATTAATGAAATATGTAAATAATATATAATATATTAGTTTAATTCGCATATTATAAAACTTGACATGTATCATGTTTTTGTGTTATTAAAACACGCAAAGGGAAAAAGAAAGTAAAAAACGCTTTACCTCGAGACACATAATAGTCTATTTAAACATTATAAAGAAATGCTTATAAGTAACAGAAATTAACTACATTATTAAACTTTAAAACTAATTTATTAAATTAACTTAATAAGGTATATATTCACTGTCACACCCCGCTCAGACCGAAATCCGAGATGTACACACTATCAGTAATATCAGAGGTACAAATGTTACAACATTTATAATAACAAAACGATCATCGAATTATATAAATAAATTCGGAATACAAAGTTTACATAATTCGAATAAATAAAGTACAATGACATCGAATAGATCCTAAAGGAACTAATCAAAGCAAAACAAGTTCCACGTAAACGATTCAAGTAGTCACAAAAGCATATCATCAATCACGGCCACCTCAAACCCCTTAAAAGCGTGGAAAAAAAATACGACGTCAACATAAAGTTGGTGGGTTATCATCGTTTTTATAAAAACATTAAGTTTTGAAAGGTTTTGACCCAATTTGAAATATATAAATTCAATATTAAAGATATCTTGAATTATAAACAAAGCGAGATACATGCATATCCTTAGATAGATAATACACCTGAGGCTAATAGTTCGCAGCAACATTTACCCCCACCTTAGTGCGTTAAAGTAAGGTCAATCTCGAATTATAAGCGGTCATAACATCGACTCATAAGGACATAGTACCCTCGTCGTCCCATACAAGCGATGAGGGTTTGTAAAACCCATATAGATCTCAAAAGAGTTAACATGCGTGTATACGGGATCTTATACTAGCACCAAGGCCATATAAGTAAGGTAACACTAATCTAAAGGCATCATAATCCACATTTGCATAAATCAAAAATATATTAAGTTCAAATCACGCTTTTCATGCCCAAATATAAAAACGGTAAAAAAGGCCAATAAATAACTCACAAATCAACAATAAATACGTCAGGTAGACAAATAAGTAGAATATCACTCCACCGCCTAAGTGCCCTAGCATAAAAGACATCGAAAGTCTAAGTATCTCTATAAGCTTAGTAGGGTTTAGCCTTTAAGGATTAACGTTATATTATATATTATATTTAAAAGTGTATGAAAAAATAATATTTTGAGTCAACATGACGAGTAAAAGATAATGATATTTCGAGTCAAAGTGACGAGTCAAAGATAACGATATTTACAGTCAATAATGACTACGAGAAGATATCGATAATTTGAGTCTCGAAAATGACTAACAGAAATATCGATTGAAGATTGAATACTGATACTAAAGTTTAGTCGAAGTTCGCTAAAATCAACGTTATGAGATAGTTTATTTTAGTCAAAGTCGACGATTATGAAAAGAGTTGAAGTCAACATTTGACATTTGAAGAATTTAAATATTTTGAGTAAAAGTAGTTTGAAAACAATTTTATAAGAGTTTAGCGAAAGAAATAATATTTAAGATTACAATCGCATTGTTGTGAAAAATATATTTATGTAAAATGCATACGTTTAGCGAATATCATATTAATAACTATTATGTTTATGATTGTAATTTCATATTATTTATCATTTTTTCATATTTATTTTCTGCTATCATGTATCTATTAGCATAATTATATGAAATATTAATTTTTTTTGTCGTCGTTGTGTTACACGAATACCAAAGTAGCAACACTTAAAAATAAAGTTAAAGTTGTAGCCAAAAATTCCATAATAGGTTCGATGTTCAAGAAATTATTGGATTTGGTGGATAAGTTCTATCGAAGGAATATGATACAAAATTAACCTTTTTGTGTGAAATATTAGCCCCTTATATATTATACATTTTTGTAGTTTCAAGAAATTTGTTTTTGTTTGTAATTTGTTTCCATTTTTATTTATGTAATTTTAGTTTTAGGTTTTGACGCTACAAATTTATTTTTAATATTTAGTTGATATGAAATATTCATTTAAGTTATATGTAATTAGTTTTTTTAATTTTTTTTAAAACCTATATAGATGCTATAAAATAACATAAATATACTTTATAAAAAACATACGAGAGCTAATTCAATAAAATGATAAAGGTTGTATGCGTAGCTAACTTTTATAGGTAGAGTTTCCTAATTTACTTCTTATTCAAATAACCCTCCTACGAAACGTGGGGTAATAAATTATATAAAATCTTTAATCTTTAATCTTTAATATATAATAAAAGAGTGGCCTTAAATAACACATGACGAAACAATGTCCCTTCAACGAGTTATCTTCTTTAATTTCAGCCGTTAGATCAGATTGATGATATCATCAAAAACTAATTTTTTTACACCTCTTACAATACATAATTACATTTTGTCTTTCATTTACATCTCCACTGAAATAAAAAAACATAAATTTAATTTACTTATAAATCGCTCAATTTAGACTATGATTTATCATATTGTTATTCTAAAATCTCCTCATAAAAATATCAAAACATGTATATAAACGTAAAAGTGTATATATTATTTTAACTATAAGCATCATAGGTATATACGTAAACGTATATGTGTTATTATACGTATGACATTGTCTTCTCATAATAACTTAAAATCTACATAAGCAAAAATTTACGAGTCAAATTTTATCTTTGTCCGCGCTACCGTAGGAAAATAATCTAGTTATATACAATATATACTATAGAGTATTTGATAACACTATCTGCGTATTACGGGAAAATCTAACGTAGTAACTTAATAAAAAAGTTTGAAAAGTTGTACGTTTGTTGGTGAAATAAATTGTTGGTTTTAAAAAAAAAACCAAAGAGTTGTATGCGATGCAACAATTATTATAAATAATAATTCATCCATAGTGCGATTATGAATTGTGAACTTGAATAGGTTATAAATATGTGTGTTTCATTTTTGCAAATAGTTGTAGTTGTAGCTGGAGCTAAATATACGAGTTGAAGGAGATGAAAATTTGGTTTTTTTTTTTTATTTTTAAAAGCTATTTTCATTAGTTTTTTTTTTTTGAGTCTTTTATTCAGAATGAAAGAAAAAAGCTTTACCATCCAAACGAAACTTTTTTTTATTCAGAAGCTTATTTTTTAGAAAACGAAAAGCTCAAGCTCTAAAAAGCTTGTTATCAAACATTTATGTCAGTAGTTGACAAGAAAAATAATAAATAAATAAAAAGACATATTTTTACATAATTTTGGCTTATAAGGAAAAGAAATCGTTATAACTGATTTGATGACCTAATCTACCGATTCAACCGGAAAACCTCCAACGAATCAATCTAGCCATCAAAAAACACACTTTAAAGTCTCTTAATTTGTTCTTGATTATAAGGTCGGCTTTCGAAAAATTGGGTGTTTTATGCCAAAAATAAGCATGGATCTCTAAATCTAATAAACTAAACCAAAAGGAGAAACAAGAAGAACTCGGTACCAAGGGGATTGACTTAACATGCATAACCAACCAAGTTGTATAATTTTTTTTAAAAAAATAAAATAAAATATCATATAACTTATTTTTTTTATTCAAATTTCGAACCTCCTTTCGAACTTAGTCAGGCGCGATCTCTATCTCGCACATCCTTTGGGTCATGCCTGATTAATATAATTAATTGTAGCACATGCTCAAGGCCCTCTCATGCATTATTGGTATGTCTATGTCTACTTATATAGACAAAAATTGATATTTACATCACTAGTTCAAAATAAACAATTGAAGGTGTGAATACGAATCATGACAACAGTAACAGAAGATGAAGAAAAGACCCACAAACAATATGCTAAACTCATCACTGAGCTTCCAAGAACTGGTGGATGGCTCCAGTCGGAGGTTTACTTATACCATGGCCATTGGTTGTATTCCGGTGCCTTGTTGGGCGCTATGTTGATGCAAAACCACTTCAAGCATCGGTCTACCGATATCTTCTTATCTACCTTCATGAAAAGTGGCACCACTTGGCTCAAGTCCCTCATGTTTTCCCTCCTTAACAGATCTCGCTTTGATTTTTCTGACCACCCTTTGCTTCGCCAAGGACCCCATGAAGTCATTCCAATGTTTGAAAATTATATATCCCAAGACTACCCTATTACGAATTTGGATTTGCTTCCTTCACCTCGCCTCTTTTCTACTCATTTTGCACATTCTTTGTTTCCTTCTTCCGTCTCGGATCCTTCTTCCGGGTGCAAGTTTGTATACATGTGTAGGGATCCAAAAGACGTGTTTGTTTCTAAGTGGCACTTCATGAATAAAATCCGATCCAAAGAACTCGATCCAATTTCCTTCGATCAAGCTTTTGAGTTGTTTTGCAATGGTGCTTCGGAACATGGGCCATATTGGGAACATGTTTTAGGGTTTTGGAAAGCAAGTCTTGAATCTCCAGACAAGATATTGTTCTCCAAGTACGAGGAGATGAAGATGGATCCCGAGGTTCATGTCAAGAAGTTGGCGGTGTTCATGGAGGTGCCTTTTTCGGTTGAGGAAGAGGTGAATGGAGTGGTGAAAAAGATAGTCAACTTTTGTAGTTTTGAGAATTTAAAAAACCTTGAGATAAACAAGACCGGAGTTCTTCCTATGAAAATTGGGGTGGTGGAGAATCAGTCTTTTTTTCGACGAGGTGAGGTAGGAGATTGGAAATGTCACTTGACGAAGGAGATGAGAGACCGAATTGATCAAATCACCCAAGAGAAGTTTAAAGGTTCAGGTTTAACAGTTGGTGCAACTCCCAAATGACATTCGATGGTTGTGGTCGGTTAATCGCGTACGAATAGCGGAAGAGGAGTATGTCTATTTGTTATATCTCGTTTATCCTGTTTAAGATTAATAACATATCCTTACTTATACCCAATGTTTTGAAACTCGGGTCGACCCGGCCGGGTCAACTGGTTGGACCGCTTTCGGCCAAAAAAACAGGTCAAAACAACCCGGGTTTTAAGGAAACCGAGAACCGGTTGAACCGGCGGGTTTTTAGAAACCCGGGTCAAACCGGTTCGCTAATACCCGCCGGGTTTTGTTTTTTATACTATTTTTGAAAGTTAAAAGGTTATAATCTCGTAAGATTTATGCCATTTGAAGTTTAAAACTTATAATCTCGTAAGATTTATGCTTGAGTACAGTCTTTTGAAGCATAAATCTTGTAATCTCAATATGATTTATGCCTTATCAAGTATGGAGTATAAAACTTGTAATCTTTTGAAGTAAAAAGCTGTAATCTCTTATTTCTTGATAAATTAAACATGGTTCATTGATGTTTTTATGCAGCAAATGTTAGTGTTTTGACATGTGATATTGGAAATTTTGGACATGTGCAGAAACCGGGTTGACCCGGGTCGATCATTGACCCGGTTTTCAAAACATTGCTTATACCTTATGTTCATAATAACAGGATGCTTATATAATAAAGAATAAAGCTGAAGATAATATAAATATAGGATTCATTTGCCCTCTTTGCCATTGAAGTTTTTTATTTATTTTCCCGAGTGTGGAAGGCGAAAAGAACAAGTGAAATATTGAAAAGGTATTATGAAGGGAAAATATGCGGAAAATTATGAGTTGTATGAAAACAACACCCCTTCCTTAGATGTCCGAATAATCTATGCAGTCGGTCGACCCTCTAAAAATTTAAGCTCCCAATTGTCCAAGTGTCATAGACATAATACAAATCTAAAAGTGTCATGTGAACAATACATAGTCAAAAGTGTCATGGACACATTACTTATCCAAATGTCGTGATACAATGGAAAGAATAATTGTGATGGACACACTCTGAAGGTTCAACTCCCCACCAGTTTGAAGTCCAAAATTTATGCACTTAGCAAGCTAGCATCATCCTCTTTCACCCACTTCATGAAACACCTACTTCTGCAGATACTAAAAAAAAAAATCATGACATAGACAAAGACTAGGCAAGGACATACCAAGGAAAACCCTCACAAGGAAAGGAACGCAAGGCAAAGCCACAACCTAGGAAAATCTATGGAAAGTTTAGGTAAACTAATGCAAGACTAGGCCAATGATGGAAAAGGCAAGGCCAAAGCCAAGACAAGGCCATGAAATGCATGAAGTTAGGCTTCAAAAAAATGCAAACTTTTTTCAAACCTAACTGAGGGCATGATAGTGTTAGTAGGAAATATGCTCGATACAAATAGCCTATTAAACCCTCAAACACATGGCCCGACCCATAAGAAACCTTTTCTCAACCTGACATTGGTGTCCGGCACTCAGGCCTCGTGTCCCAGCACATGTGACCCAACATTCCGCCACATGTGACCCGACATTCCGCCTCGTGTCCGGGCACATGTGACCCGACGTCCCGGAACATGTGACCCGACATTACGCCACATGTGACCCGACATTCCGCCTCGTGTCCCGACACCTGTGATCTGGGTATTCCGGCCGTGTCCCGACACTTGTCGCCAAACATTCCGCCACACGTGACCCGACATTCCGCCTCCTGTCCCGAAAACTGTGATCTTGCATTCCGCCCGTGTCCCAACACTCGTGCCACGTGACCCGACACTTGTGCCCCGGAACATAGCCAGACACTTGTGCCCCGTGGTCCGACACTTGTTCCCCCACACACAACTCGACACTCGTGCCCCGTGATCCAGCACTTGTGACCCAGCACGTGTGCCCCGTGGTCCGGCACTTGTGTTCCGACAAATATGGCCCGACACTCATGCCCCGTGTTCCGGCACCCAGGTCTCGTGTATCGGCACTTAGGCCATGTGTCCTGGTGTTTGTGTCTGACACTCTGAATCTCAACTGCCAAGGCTCATTAATGCAGTCATTCACGTGAGAACGTAATGATTGAGAGGAGCGTTACTCGTGTCATGAATCCCCATACGTTGGAATCCCATGAATGCCATTGATGAGCCATAAATGGTCTTTATGACTGAACGTTGCTTGCACATGAGAGTGTTGGGTATAAGTACCTCACACTCTAGGTTTGCAGCCATCTTCTTCACCACTCACATACACATAGTATTATCTCATCGGAATACCTGCTTGCCGTAGTAATCATATTCTGACCTTCTCTCCCGATCAATCTCTTGACTACCTTAGACTCGTTAAGAGTTTGTTAGGTTTGCACTGCTGAGCAGGAGGCCAAGAGAGTGATCTCCCAAACCAAGTTACTGAACCTGCTAATCTTTGCTCAAACAACCTCCTAATAAAATCCCAATCCCAATTGGTACCAAAGGTACACAGAGTTAGGGAGTACTCGCCGAAATTCTCCTTTTTTGAGAGATTAAAATCCTCAAATAATAGAAACTTGGTCGACAATGGTTTAACCGTTCTTGGACCACGAACCTTTGACCTTTCTACTCCTGTTTTGCAAAAAGAAAATGGAAGAATGTGTGATGCATGTGTGAAAATGTGTGAATTCCAGTTAGATTTAACTGGAATTCGAATAATTAATGTGATGCAAACTATAGGGATTTAACATTCGGGCACTATCCATCACACATGTTTAAATCTAGTAATTGGATAATCGCTATATGTAATGTACAAACCGATGCCAATACTCATGACTTTTTAAACAACTATATTTAAGACGTTGACATTGCAGAACTGGCCATTTCATATATATATATATATATATATATATATATATATATATATATATATATATATATATATATATATATATATATATATATATATATATATATGATATCCTAGAAACGTATCCCAAATAAGGACCTCATAAAGTAACAAAAAGAAATAAGATCAAATTCATACCTAAGAGTCTTGAGAACTCTGACCCATTAACCACAATTCATTCAGCTGAGTTCAAAATGCATACATACATGAGAATATCCGAATTTTAAAATTAAAACCCTAGACTATACCGAGATTAGACAAATAGAAATCCAAAATGGACATAAAGTCTTTGATCTTAACAAATACTTAGTCCTCTCTTAATGAACTCAATCAACCAAAATTAATTACAAGTCTGGTTCAAAAGAAAATCATGTTTCAAAACAAAAATATGAAATTGTTGCGAAAGTTACAAGGGGTTTAGCTTATCGATCAAGGTGGCAAGGGGAGCCATTAGGGGAACCATCATCGAACATGATATGTTTGGTGAGCATGAGGGGACGGTTTTTGGCTTCTTCATCGTCATCAAGATCATCATGAGATGTGGCTAGGTTAATGCAAGAACAACGTTCAAGGGAGGCGAAGAATGCAGATACCACGCTGCTGCCTAACCAATTCGCCATACGATCTATCTTGTCACAAGATTTCACCCCACAATTATTGTGCGCTATCACCACCTGATTCGATGCCATGTTTGATCTATGAAATTTCTTGAGAAATATATATCTCGTTTTACAATGATTTGATTTGGGAGGGGAAATCCCCGAGCTTCATTTTGTTTTTCTTGTTGTTGTATTTCCGTTCTGTTACGTTTTTTTCATTCCATATTTGCAACAACAAATTCCCACTAATTATTAATTTCCTTTTTATTTATTAAATGTCAATATCTTTGTTTATTTGAAACTTTGAATAAACTGTTTATTTGTTTTATTAACATGTAATCTTGTTATTACATGACAATTTTGTCAATTATACACTATTAATTTAAAAATACTCATCTGAAACTAGAGTGACCAAAGTCAATGTTAATTGAATAGTAAAATGAATAAACCTGAGATATTTTTAGGATTTATAATCTATGTTAATACTCTATAATTGACTATTTTTTTTTATTTTTTTTTTCTGAAAATGAGACAAACCGATTATTTGTTTCTTTGACTTATAAATTTGAGTTTGTCGGTTTTCAAAATTTGTATCATAAACTTATACAATTTAGAAATGATATTATTAATATGATATGTGATTAATTTTTGACACAAAATAAAAATGAAAATGTCGCCTTTCTCTAGGGTTTCTTGTGTTCTTAAGTTTTAATTTTAGGAGAGCGGAAAAGAAAGTAATGTACAAAATTAAAATAAATGTTTCTAAGTTTTTTTTTAAGGGGGTAAATGATTGTAAAAGAAGTGATTGGAATGTAAAGTGATAGACTTTTTCAATGAGATATTTACCGGCCAAATATGGGGTGTATTTATAGGAATGTATACCCTAACAAACTCTAATTACATATTTACCCCATCAATCCTATAACACCTGATTCTTCTCTGCCACGTAAATCTCTACATACTGGTTGACTCCACATTCTCTTCTCAAAACCTGATCATCATCCATTTTTTCTCCAAAACAGGTGATTATCTATGAAATTATTCTTTATTATTTACAAATTATTATCACATATATGCTAAATAGGCTGCGCTTTTTAACCACATTCAATCTATTAGGTTTCATGAATATTTTTTAATCACTTCTTTTTATAAATGTAATTTTTCCCTATTCTTCTTATTTATTGAATCCTATACTTATGAATCCCCAATCAAAATAAAAAACTTCATCAATAATTTTAATTGCAATTATTTTTTTATTGATCTTAACAAAAAAAATCTGTTAATTGGTTAATACACTTACTGTAATAATGCTTCGAGAAATACCAATTGGAGCAATTAAACGTTCACTACTCTTATTATCATAATAATAGAATGTATAGAGTTTAAAAAGGTAATAAACAACTGATACTTGGGTGGTGATTTTGATATTTGTTGCTGATTTCGGTCACGGAGTATGTAATTGTTTTTTCCACTTTTAAACGTTTTTTTTTTGTGTATTGGTGTATCTACATCGAGTCTCATTTCATGGTGCTTTTATAGAATTAGGTTTAAGTATCTTAACTTATATAAAAAACTTGATTACGATGAGTCAACTATGAATTGGCCCATTATAAATGTTTAAAACAAGGTCTTGAACGTAATAAAAATTTAACATTTGTTCAAAAGTTGGCCATTTTGCTTAATATGTGGTGCGTGGATTGACTACTCGAATAAGCAATATTATCTTTGATTTATCTCGATAGTTGATATATATATATATATATATATATATATATATATATATATATATATATATATATATATATATATATATATATATATATATATATATATATATATATATATATATATATATATATATATATATATATATATATATATAGGTGGGTTCATTTAGGAACCACTAAATATTTAGGAACCATTAGGAACCAATATTCACCAGTGTATATATATGATATTCACCAGTGTATATAAAGCATATGTATATATATATATATACACTGGTGAATATTATATGTATATACACTGGTGAATATTATATGTATATACACTGGTGAATATCATATTAAATATACACTGGTGAATATCATATATATACACTGGTGAATATTGGTTCTTAATGGTTCCTAAATATTTACATGGTTCTTAAATGAAACCAACTCTCTCTCTATATATATATATATATATATATATGTAACATCCCGGTTTTCGGAAATTTAAATATTTCGTAAGTATTTACTTGTTTATAATATAAATGTGTTATATTTATATTATTTGAGAAGTTATATAAGTGAAGGACTAGAATTGTAAGAAAGATAGTTGATTTTTGTTAGAAAGGACTTAATTAGTTAATAATTCTAGAAATTGTTGTAAGTTAGAAAGATTTAAGAAATTGAGGGACTAAAGGTGTAAATTTCGAAATGTGATGAGTAAGACTTTGAGGTGTCAAATGCAGAATTTTCTAAATAAAATTTTAGGTATTTTTGAGTGTATGTGTGTGTGTTCTTGAGAGTAAGCATAGAGTAATTAGAAATTCTCAAATCAATTGTGTTGGATTAGTGAAGATTAAAAGAGAATCAAGAATAGAAGATAGAATAATCTAGCTAATTTGGTATTGGAGTGAAGGAGGTAAATTTATGTATATCCTTGCTATTATTTGATGAATTTGAGTTTATATTATGTGTTATAATATCAATTGGATGTTTAATTGAAGAGTAGAAATGTTTAATTGATAAAATTAGGTTTTTATAATTTGGGGATAATCTTGAGAATTGTTAATTTGAGCATTTGTGTATGTTAATTTAATGTTAGAATTTGTATGTTTAAGTTCTATGAAGAAGATAGAGTATGGTGTTATGATTTCTCCATTTGATGTTGCCAAACGGGTCAAATGACCCAAGGAATGGCAATGGGTAGAAAGATGTTAAAGAAAGAAAGAATTTATACATTTTTCATGTGTGTAAAAGGTAGATGGTAGTTAGAATGTTTCTATGTAAGTCTAAAGCCTAACGGGTTAAAAGACCCTAATAGTGGCACGTTGGGTAGAAAATAAATAGACAAGATAATGTTTAGATTCTTGAAGAGAATGTATGATAAAGTTGTTAGTTATGTTGTTATGAGTATTGAAGTTTTAGTATTTTGATCTTGTAACTCAGATTTGAAAGATAAAGGCAAGGGGAAAGCAACGTAAAGATAGTGAAAGTAATTCGACATCAAGGTGAGTATACTAGACTCATTTTCATATGGTTTTTGTGTTTTAAGTTTGTATTAATGTATTAAAGATTGCTAGGTAAGTTGTTCCAAGTTATATTTAGTGTTGTTAGCGGAAATAAGGAGTTAAAGTGGCGTAAACTAACATGTAAGTGCAGGAAACGTTTGAAAAAAAAAATCAGCCAGAAAATGCCCGAATGCGTCGCCTGTTTGTTGAATGGCGAGGCATTCGGAGGTCAGTGGCTGATGTGGTGTTTTATCATGTTGAATGCGTCGCCTATGGGTCCGAATGCGAGGCATTCGACCCCTAGACCAGTTTTTAGTGTATTTTAAGGTAGTTTAAGTAGGGAAATGATATATTAACTTATCATGATGATAGAGAAGAATGGAGAAGACATTTATGTGTCAAGGAGAAGTAAAACCGACTTTCATTAGTCGGGAAAGAGTAGAGTTAGTTATAATTCTATACCGCGAGGGTATGTAGTAAGACTTTAAATAGTCTTGGAGATGTGTCACTATGTTATTAAGTATACTCACTAGCTTAATGCTAATGTACATTGTTGATTGTTATGTTTGTAGGTAAAAAGGATCTCGAATTTGCAAGGCAAGCATAGGAAGGATAGACGGGGACCTAGATATGAAGTTAAATCTTTTGTAACGAGCTTCCGCTCTAAACATGTTAAATCTTATTTTAGTAGAAGTAAACGATAACCCCCATTTTGGTTAAGTTATGTATATATTGTAGAATGTTTTCATTATAAAAAAAAAAAAAAAAAAAAAAAAAAATTTGTGTGTTTAAAAATACTAGTGTTACAAGTTGGTATCAGAGCCTTGGCTTGTGTGAGTTGAGTATCTCGGTTGATACTTAAACCCAAGCTGAGGCTTTGTAAGGGGGGAAGAAGCTTGCCTTGCGGAAGAGATAAGAGTAAGACAGATTAATTGTTGAGAAAGAGTTATTTGCCTTAGTCTTAATTATGCATTGATGGTATTGGATGCACAAGAGTTAATATGTTTAAAATTTACGTCTGGCCAACGCTAATTTTGGACATATTATGTGTATCCAATATGATTGAAGCATGTTAAGGACAAGGGACGAAGAAAGTTAGAAAGTATATATGTATGACGTATAAACTATAATTGTGTATAGATTATAGTTTTATATGTCATTATTAACTGAATTTAATTTCAGTTTGTAGAAAATGGAAGAAGAAGGTAGCCATCATGATGATGGTCACAAGGAAGTAGATATGCAAACGATTGTGGCTAAGGAGATTAGCCAAGCCTTTGAGAAAGCAATACCGTTTATTATTAAACGGGTGAGAGATGACGTAGTAGAGATTATTGATGAGAAGATAGACCGCGTGCTCGCGGAGAAAGAATTGAAGCAGAAAGAGAAAGAAGATTCAGGAAGTGAGGGTGATCATTTTGATCATCAAGAAGAACCCACAGAAAGTTATAAGAAGGGGTGTACGTATAAAGATTTTGCAAGCTGTAATCCACCACTCTTTCTTGGAGAGATTGATCCCATTGTTAGTATGCGGTGGGTTATGGAAGTAGAAGGTGCATTCCTAACTTGCAAGTGTGCGGATAGGGATAAGGTGATTTATGCATCGAACCTACTTCGAAATCAAGCTAAAGGTTGGTGGGAGTCTATAGTGAGGTTATTCCCGGCTGAAGGGATTGTGAAGATGACGTGGGGAGACTTTAAGAAGAGATTTATGGAGTACTACTGTCCACCTTCGGCAGTGAACAAAATTACTCGGGAATTTTTATCATTACAACAAGGAAGCAAAACCGTGAATGAGATTACTAATGAATTTCTTGATAGAGCGGGGTTTTGTCCGGAATATGTTGTAAGTGAACGGATGAAGATGGATCGTTATTTGTGTTGTTTAAGTCCCGACATTAGAGAACACGTTTCCACTAATAATCCTAAGACTTTTGAGGATATGGTTGAAGCGGCTAGAAGGAGGGAGTTAGATCTTTTGAATAGAACTGAAGAAGAAAAGAAGAAACGCAAGGTGGAGTATGTGCAAGAACCGTATAAGAAGCAAAGATTTGAACAAAAGGGTAGAAGTTCGGGAAGAAGATTTGAAAAGAAAGAGTCATCAAGAAGAGATTATGGTTGTAGAAAGTGTGGTAAGAATCATTCGGGAGAATGCAAATTCGGTCAAATGGGTTGTTATACGTGTGGGAAGCCGGGTCATATTAGTAGTGAATGTCCTAATCCAATAAGGATTTGCTACTATTGTAAGGACCTGGGGCATATTAAAAGTGAATGCCCAAAGTTGCCGCAAAATTAGAAGTTGTTGGTAGGACCGAAAGCTCCTTTGCTTCTTGAAGGAGGAGGTAGTGGAAAGAAAGCTGAAGATAATAAAGGCCGTGGTCGTGCCTTTCAAATCACAACCGTAGAAGCAAAAGAATCGACTGATGTCGTTTCAGGTATTTTCATTGTAAACTCTCAACCTGCTTGTGTGTTGTTTGATTCGGGAGCAAATAGATCTTTTGTATCAAGTAAATTTTGTGAGAAGTTTTCTAGACCCCTTAGTAAGCTAGAGTATCCCTTAGAAGTAGAAGTGGCGGATAATCGAATTGTTCTTGTGTCAGATGTTTATCATGATAATCAATTAGAGATAGAATCAACAAAATTTACGATAGATTTGATTCCAATGGTCATGGGAGAGTTTGATGTTATAGTTGGTATGGATTGGTTAGAGAAGAATAATGCTATTATATTATGTAAGATTAAAATTATTAAAGTTACCGATTTAGAAGGAAAAGAAACCATTATTTATGGAGAGAAAAAGAGTGGTGAAATTTCGGTTTGCTCTGTAATGAAAGCAAAAAGATATATGTCCCGAGGTTGTCAAGCATACCTTGCGTATGTGGTAGATAAAGAGAAAAGTAAGAAAGAATTAAAAGAAGTAGATGTAGTGAATGAATATGTAGATGTATTTCCCGAAGATCTTCCGGGGTTGCCGCCAGAAAGAGAAGTAGAGTTTAGAATAGAATTGATTCCCGGTGCTGCACCTGTAGCAAAAGCTCCATATAGACTAGCTCCGGCCGAAATGAAAGAATTAATGAGTCAGTTACAAGAATTGTTAGACAAGGGTTTTATCCGTCCTAGTTCTTCTCCGTGGGGTGCACCGATTTTATTTGTGAAAAAGAAAGATGGTAGTATGCGTATGTGTATAGACTACCGAGAACTTAATAAGTTAACAGTCAAGAATAAATACCCGTTACCAAGGATAGATGATTTGTTTGATCAGTTACAAGGAGCGAAATTCTTTTCAAAGATAGATTTAAGGTCGGGTTACCATCAGTTAAAAGTAAAGGAAGAAGATGTACCGAAAACAGCTTTTCGCACGAGGTATGGTCATTATGAATTTTTGGTTATGCCTTTCGGTTTGACAAATGCCCCCGCTGCTTTTATGGATTTAATGAATAGAGTTTGTAGAGCGATGTTAGATAAATCAGTTATAGTCTTTATTGATGATATTTTGATATATTCAAAGAGTAAAGAAGAACATGCGGATCATCTACGACAATTGTTGGAGATTCTTAGACGAGAAAGATTATATGCAAAATTTTCTAAATGTGAATTTTGGTTAGAAGAAGTTCAATTTTTGGGTCACGTAGTAAATGCAGAAGGTATAAAAGTAGATCCGGCAAAAATTGAAGCAATTGTCAATTGGAATTCTCCGAAAAATGTGAAGGAAATCCGTAGTTTTCTTGGTCTTGCGGGGTATTATCGAAGATTTATCCAAGACTTTTCTAAGATAGCCTCGAGCTTAACCGAGTTAACTAGAAAGAATAAGAAGTTTGAATGGAAAGAAGAACAAGAAGAAGCATTCCAGATTTTAAAGAAGAAATTAAGTGAAGCATCGGTGTTAGTATTACCGGATGGAACGAAAGATTTAGTAGTTTATAGTGATGCTTCATATACCGGTTTAGGATGTGTTTTAATGCAACATGGAAGGGTTATTGCTTATGCTTCGAGACAATTAAAAGAAAATGAAAAGAAATACCCGGTACGAGATTTGGAGTTAGCGGCGGTGGTGTTTGCATTAAAGATATGGAGGCATTACCTCTATGGAGAAAGATGTACGATTTATACGGATCATAAAAGTTTGCAATATTTCTTTACTCAAAATGATCTTAGTATGAGACAACGTAGATGGTTAGATTTGGTGAAGGATTACGATTGTGATATACGATACCACCCCGGAAAAGAAAATGTTGTTGCGGATGCATTGAGTAGAAAGAGTTCACAACCGGAAATGAAACTTTACTCTTTAGCTTTGATTATTAATGCTAATTTCTTTGATTCGGTTAAAGAGGCTCAATTAGAAGCAATTAAGGAGGAGAATTGGAAAAGAGAAAGAATTGTGGGTCAAGTGCAAAGCTTAATGGAAGATAGCCGAGGTTTAAAGACTAGATTTGGAAGAATTTGGATTCCTAATACATCGGATTGTAAGAAAGTTTTACTAGACGGAGCTCATAAGTCAAAATATTCTATTCATCCTGGTAGTACGAAAATGTATAGAGATCTTAAAGAAGATTATTGGTGGCCGGGTATGAAAAGAGATATAGTGAAATATGTAGAAAAATGTTTGACATGTTTACAAGTTAAAGCGGAACACCAAAAGCCTTATGGAAAGATGCAACCATTAGAAATACCGGTGTGGAAATGGGAGAATATTACTATGGATTTGGTGACGAAATTACCAAAGTCTAGAAGAAAGAATGATGCTATTTGGGTAATTGTGGATAGATTGACTAAAAGTGCTCATTTCTTACCAATTAAGGAAGCTATTTCTTCGGAGAAAATGGCGGAATTGTTTTTGAAGGAGATTGTGGTAAGACATGGAGTTCCAATTTCGATAGTTTCGGATAGAGATACACGTTTTACTTCTCACTTTTGGAGAGGTTTTCAAGAAGAATTAGGGGTGAAACTCAATATTAGCACGGCTTATCATCCTCAAACCGATGGGCAAAGTGAAAGAACAATTCAAACCTTGGTTGATTTACTCCGTGCATGTGTAATAGATTTTGGAGGTAATTGGGATGATCATTTACCGTTAGTAGAATTTTCTTACAACAATAGTTATCAAGCGAGTATAGATTGTGCACCTTATACAATGTTGTATGGACGAAAATGTAGAACGCCAATATGTTGGGGTGAGATTGGACAACGAGAATTGGGAGAAAAAGAAATTGTACAAATTACAACGGAGAAGATAGATCAAATAAGAGAAAGACTTAAGATGGCTCAAGATCGACAAAAGAGTTATGCCGATAAAAGGAGAAGACCGATAGAATTTGAAGTTGGTGATTTTGTGATGTTGAAAGTTTCCCCATGGAAAGGAGTGATCCGATTTAGAAAGAGAGGAAAACTAAGTCCGAGATATATTGGGCCATTTAAAATCTTAGAAAGAATTGGAAAAGTTGCTTATCGATTAGAATTACCCGAAGTTTTAAGTAAGATACATCCTACATTTCATGTGTCAAATTTAAGAAAGTGTCTTGCGGATGAAACAACATTTATTCCACTAGATGATATAGAAATCGATGAGAAGTTGAATTATGTAGAAGAACCGGTAGCCATTCTCGATCGGAAAATAAAACAACTTAGAAATAAACAAATTAGTATGGTTAAGGTTCAATGGAAGCATAGAAAGGGGTCGGAATTTACTTGGGAGCCGGAGAATGAAATAAAGAAATTTTATCCCAAGTTGTTCGAAGAATAGATTTCGGGGACGAAATCTTTAGAAGGAGGGAAGATTTGTAACATCCCGGTTTTCGGAAATTTAAATATTTCGTAAGTATTTACTTGTTTATAATATAAATGTGTTATATTTATATTATTTGAGAAGTTATATAAGTGAAGGACTAGAATTGTAAGAAAGATAGTTGATTTTTGTTAGAAAGGACTTAATTAGTTAATAATTCTAGAAATTGTTGTAAGTTAGAAAGATTTAAGAAATTGAGGGACTAAAGGTGTAAATTTCGAAATGTGATGAGTAAGACTTTGAGGTGTCAAATGCAGAATTTTCTAAATAAAATTTTAGGTATTTTTGAGTGTATGTGTGTGTGTTCTTGAGAGTAAGCATAGAGTAATTAGAAATTCTCAAATCAATTGTGTTGGATTAGTGAAGATTAAAAGAGAATCAAGAATAGAAGATAGAATAATCTAGCTAATTTGGTATTGGAGTGAAGGAGGTAAATTTATGTATATCCTTGCTATTATTTGATGAATTTGGGTTTATATTATGTGTTATAATATCAATTGGATGTTTAATTGAAGAGTAGAAATGTTTAATTGATAAAATTAGGTTTTTATAATTTGGGGATAATCTTGAGAATTGTTAATTTGAGCATTTGTGTATGTTAATTTAATGTTAGAATTTGTATGTTTAAGTTCTATGAAGAAGATAGAGTATGGTGTTATGATTTCTCCATTTGATGTTGCCAAACAGGTCAAATGACCCAAGGAATGGCAATGGGTAGAAAGATGTTAAAGAAAGAAAGAATTTATACATTTTTCATGTGTGTAAAAGGTAGATGGTAGTTAGAATGTTTCTATGTAAGTCTAAAGCCTAACGGGTCAAAATACCCTAATAGTGGCACGTTGGGTAGAAAATAAATAGACAAGATAATGTTTAGATTCTTGAAGAGAATGTATGATAAAGTTGTTAGTTATGTTGTTATGAGTATTGAAGTTTTAGTATTTTGATCTTGTAACTCAGATTTGAAAGATAAAGGCAAGGGGCAAGCAACGTAAAGATAGTGAAAGTAATTCGACATCAAGGTGAGTATACTAGACTCATTTTCATATGGTTTTTGTGTTTTAAGTTTGTATTAATGTATTAAAGATTGCTAGGTAAGTTATTCCAAGTTATAGTTAGTGTTGTTAGCGGAAATAAGGAGTTAAAGTGGCGTAAACTAACATGTAAGTGCAGGAAACGTTTGAAAAAAAAAAAATCAGCCAGAAAATGCCCGAATGCGTCGCCTGTGGGTTGAATGGCGAGGCATTCGGAGGTCAGTGGCTGATGTGGTGTTTTGTCATGTTGAATGCGTCGCCTATGGGTCCGAATGCGAGGCATTCGACCCCTAGACCAGTTTTTAGTGTATTTTAAGGTAGTTTAAGTAGGGAAATGATATATTAACTTATCATGATGATAGAGAAGAATGGAGAAGACATTTATGTGTCAAGGAGAAGTAAAATCGACTTTCATTAGTCGGGAAAGAGTAGAGTTAGTTATAATTCTATACCGCGAGGGTATGTAGTAAGACTTTAAATAGTCTTGGAGATGTGTCACTATGTTATTAAGTATACTCACTAGCTTAATGCTAATGTACATTGTTGATTGTTATGTTTGTAGGTAAAAAGGATCTCGAATTTGCAAGGCAAGCATAGGAAGGATAGATGGGGACCTAGATATGAAGTTAAATCTTTTGTAACGAGCTTCCGCTCTAAACATGTTAAATCTTATTTTAGTAGAAGTAAACGATAACCCCCATTTTGGTTAAGTTATGTATATATTGTAGAATGTTTTCATTATAAAAAAAAAAAATAAAAAAAAAAATTGTGTGTTTAAAAATACTAGTGTTACAATATATATATATATATATATATATATATATATATATATATATATATATATATATATATATATATATATATATATATATATATATATATATATATATATATATAGTAATTGGATCGGGTAAGAACGGCCCAAAGTCTAGGAACGCTAAGAACCAATGCTGACCGTCCGATTAAGGTGATGATCAGTAGTAACCACTTACTACTGATCAGTAGTAACCTTACTACTCATCAGTAGTAACCTTCTACTGATCAGTAGTAACCTTCTACTGATCAGTAGTAACCTTCTACTGATCAGTAGTAACCTTCTACTGATCAGTAGTAAGTGGTTACTACTGATCATCACCTTAATCGGACGGTCAGCATTGGTTCTTAGCGTTCCTAGACTTTGGCCCGTTCTTACCCGAACCTCACCCTATATATATATATATATATATATAAACGGCTGACGTGCTAAACGATTTGGGGGTGTTGGCTAATCGATACGAACTTCTGCAAGGGCAGTGCATACCTACCAAGCTCTTAGCGAGCCTAAGGTGACGCATGATTAGCATTGGTGACGTAAGAGAGTGAGAAAACTCCTCTTGAAAGTGTGTGTGTGTAGGATGCAAATGATTGATAACTGATCCCTTCTGACAATGACCAAAGGGGTATTTATGGGCCTGAAATTAGGGTTTCCATTTATGGGCCGCGACCCATGATTACGCTCATGGGCCGTCACTTTATGACCCATAAATGGGTAAGTGACGTAAGCATGTGTGCTTGTGACGTCAAGTCAACTTAAGTCAATAGCCTAGAGTAACCAGGTAGAGTTGATTAAGTATGTACCAGGTAGAAGTTAGTGTTACCGGGTAGCCAGACCAACCGGGTAGGCTATGCCCGGTAACGGGGCTGAGCCATGGAAGATTACCGGGTAGAACCTAGGAAGATACCGGGCAAGCTCGAGCACGGGGCTGCTCACCCCGGTATCGGGGCTGGGCCATGGCGGTAACTTGTCCGGGTAGAGCCTAGGTGGGTTGGCCTTTCTCGAGCATGGGGCTGGCCATAGCGGTAGCTTGTCCGGGTAGAGCCTAGGCTGTCCGGGGAATGCTCGAGAGTGGGGCTTCTCACCCCGGTGCTGGGGCTTGGCCTACCCGTGTAGAGCCTCAGCGGTTACCGAGCTGGCTCGAGCACGTGGCTGCTCACCCCGGTGCTGGGGCTTGGCCTACCCGGTAGATCCTCGGCGGTTTGTACTGGGCAGATCATGGGCGTTTCTCGTTCACGTAGCTTTGGCCAGACCGGTTACGTTTGATTGAAACAAGTGTCTTTCGCGTTGCTTGATTCTGTGTTGGACCGTATACCTCAATAGCCCCCCCCCCCCCCCCCCCCCCCCCCCAAGTTTGATATTCGTTAAATTTTTCGAAAAATTTCAAAATTTCAAACTTCAAATCTTTTTTCCTTCCCCCCTAAATTTTTCTATAAATTTCTCTTCATTTTCTTTTTACTCTTCATTCACCATTTTCTCTTTTTCACCTACTTCTCTTTTTCCCTCTACCCTTTGTTTTTTTTTTTTTTTTTTTACTTATATCAAGCAAGAAAACCAAATAACCCAAGAAACAAATTACCAATTACCAATTAAACCACCACCGATTGCGGCGGCGTTTGAGGGCGGTGGGTGGCGGCAGTGGGTGGCGGCGGTGGGTGGCGGCAGTGACATTTTTCCGGCGGATCTTTCCTTTTTCAAGTAAGTTCTTTTCGTAAATTTTTGTTTTGTTCTTTTTGATCTTTGTAAAATTATTTACAAAATTGCCATAGTGTTTGGCTTTGTCCCTTAGCCACATATGTTTTTAGGTTTAAATATTTCCCTATTTTGTGTGCCATCATTACCTAAACAAATATGGGGGTATTTGAGGGTGTAGGTTATTCTTGGTAGTGATTTCGGAGGGCCCTGGCTAGGTTTTTGTTCCTTGTAGGCGTGACATTGTCCATAGGAGGTATTTTCGTTGTTGGTTACGTCGTAGGAAAATGTCATTCATGGGAAGAAATTTCCTGGGAGGAATTGCCTTTTAGTAACGCCGTAGGGGAATGTCTCTCCTAGGAAGAATTTTCTGGGAGGAATTTCCTTTTAGTAACGCCGTAGGAGAATGTCTCTCCTAGGAAGAATTTCTTGGGAGGAATTTCTTTTAGCAGTGTCGTATGAGCATGTTTCTCCTAGGAGGAATTTCTTGGGAGGATTTTTGTCTATCCTTAACATTTTTTTTATATATTTCTAACACTTTTTCCTTGCTTGCTAGGTTTGTTAGCGGCTTAGAATGTCTGATACCTCTCCCTCGGAGGGGAATGGGGGATCTTCTCCTGCAGAGCCGCCTACGGTTGAGGATTATCCGGGTGAGTTTACTCAGGCCCAACTAGATGTTCTTCGGAATAGTAAGTTTTTGGGCTTGGATCGTTACAGGACGAAACTTCCTGGTCCGAATGACCGAGCGTGTTCTCCCCCTGCTGGGTTCGTAGCCTGTTATACTGAATACTTTTTAGATGGGTGTTTGAGGTTTCCCCCTTCTCGCTATTTCTTGGACGTAGTTAAACACTACGGGGTTGGGTTTTCTCAGCTGGGTCCGCTCACTGTTTGGAGGATTGTGGCCTTCCAGATGCTTCAGCATGCTTTAGGTAGACAACCTTCTGTAGAGTTATTTAGGCTTACGTTTTCGTTGGTGAGGCAACAGAGTTCGTTTGGCTGTAAACCTATGGTTAATACTAAGAAAGTTTTCGTTGGCTTCCCTGATAGTTTGAGGAAATGGTGATTTAACTTTTTTTTTGTAGAGGATTCCTTTATTCCCCCTGAGTATGAGTCTCTTCGTGGGCGGATTGATGTTATTGCTAGTCGTGCTCGGATTAAGCCCGATGGTACCCCGCATGCAAGTGAGTGTACGACTTTACTTAATAGTGTTATTGGGGATATGAAGATTCAGTATCGGAGGTACTCGAGGAGCATCCTATCGAGGGGGGGTTTATGTGTTTATCAGAGAGCACCGTGTGTGCCGCTGATTTTTATAGCCGGTCGTGATAGGAAGCGAAGAGGGAAATGTATGTTTTTCTCTCTTCTTTTCCTCTTTATCTAGCTTTTTTGCTTTATTTAACTCTTTCTTGCTTGCTCCGTTGTATCGCAGCTTTGAGTTTGTTGGAGGCCATGGTTGCTCCTAAGAAGGTTGATTTGATTGCGAGAGGTGTTCCACCTGAGGATGTGCAGAGACTTAGAGGTAAGGGGGATTTGGATAAGTTGGTTATTGACGCAGCTGGAGGGGATGTGGTTGAGACTGACGATGCTAATGATTCGCTGTCTCCTATTATTGGCGAATGTATGCTTCATGGTGCGGTAGTTGTATACTCATATATGTTGGGTTTTTTTTATATTGGCTTTCCTTAGCAGGAGATGATATTGCGGCCGAGGATGTTGAGGGAGAGGATGTTGAGGTCGTTGTAGAGGAGGATGTTGGGGCTGAGGATTTGTCCGTAGATGATGTTGAGGATGAGACCCTTGCTGAGCTAGCCCCACCAGACGACCTTGGGACTGTACCTCTTGTGTGCATGGAAGGGTCTGATGAAGACCCCGATTCCTTGCTTATTTCATCTCCCCGAGGTGGCGGTGAGTATTGTTTATTTAGTTTGGCTATACTGTTTATAACTTTGCCATGGCTAATTCTTTGTTGTTTTTGTGCAGGTTCTCGGAAAAGGCCTGCCAATGGTGGTGTGTAGGGGAGGCCCCCAAGAGAGGCCTGCGGGGAAAGGAGGGTTCGAGCCTTTCGTCAGGGAGCGGGGAAGACCCTCCATTCGATCTCAGGCTCGTTTGCGTCCGTTTCGAGTGGTGCTACCACATCTTTTGCTGGTACGCATGTTGGTGAGGGCTCCTCTATGGCGGTGATGACTACCTCGACCTCTGTTGTGACTTCTCCGTTTCGCCCGCCCTGCTTTCCAGCAGGCGTGTTTAGGATTCCCGCTCATGGTAAATTAGTTTTATTTTGTTATTGGTTGTTATTTTGTAGCTGACTCCTTTGTCTTTTGCAGGTCTTAGCATGAAGTTTTCTCATTCTGTGGAGCGTCCTCCTCGCACTGTCGAGCCAGTGCGGTTTGAGGGGGACTTCAGCTCTGAGGCTGCTCGAGGCTATTTGGGTGTTACGGAGAAGTACAACCTTACTGATGTCTATGACATGGCTGCAACATCTGCGTACAACGCTTATTTGCATACTTGGGTGGCGAGGCAACGGAATATTCTCTATCATCAAGATAGAGATCTTAGGCTTGCTTCTCTAAGTGAGCAGTTAGGGCAGGGACGAGAGGTTGCTCGTGCCTTGGAGGAGAGGGTTGTGATGGAAGAGGAGAGGGCTATGGTAGCCGAGGAGAGGGATATGGTAGCCAAGGAGGAGGTTGGGGTAGCTAAGGAGGAGGCTAGGGTAGCCAAGGAGGAGGCTGGGGTAGCTAAGGAGGCTTTGGTGAGGGGGGGGGGGGAGGAGAAGGATAGGGCTCTCACCCGTGTTCAGGAGTCAGAGGCTGATTTGCAGTCTACCCATGAGACTGCTCATGGTATAGAGGATGCTTTATCGGGTTGTGTTGTGGAGAAGAGGGATTTGATTAGTTCTTTTCCGCATATTTTTAGGGTTGTGCATGCTCATCCTTAGTTTTTAGATGCGGTGACTCACTTCAACATCGCAAGCCGTGGTTTGGGGAGACATGAGGCTAGTGCGGCGCTCAAAGAGGTATTCCCTGAGATATCTGATGATGATGTTGTCTTTAAAAAGTATCATGATCCTACTGCGATGGATCTGCTTAAAGAGCAGAATCAGGCCTTTAAGCGCCATGACTACCCTATCATGCTTCAAGTTGCGGCTGATCCCAACTTGAATGCGAAGGGCATTCTGAAGATGATCAAGGAGGATGCGGCGCTGGAGCGACAGAGACGGAGGGAAAAATAGTGTCTTCTATCTTGTCCCCTTTTGTTTATCTTTTTTCTTTTTGTGAGGCATGAGATGACTTGATGTATTTTTGGCGTTGCCTCTTTTTATTATTGAGACTATGTATGATGTACTTCTGGTGTTGTTACTTTTTATTTTTGAGACTATGTATGATGATGTACTTATGGGGTTGCGTTGGCAACTCTTTTTGTTATGACTGTGCTATATTTTTAGTTGTTATTTTCTTATTTTTTGCATGCATATATTTTTGTGTACTGGCGAGGTCTCTTCCGTAGGAAGTGCTTACCCTTTCTCCAATGGAGTTGAGGGCGGATAGGTGTGTGTTTGCCAAGTAGGCCATGAATTTATTTGCATCATACATAGACATAATATATAAATTGTAACTTATAAGACAAGTGATTGAAGTAAAAGTTGCATTCATTTGATTAAAGATAGTCTGGAATACAAAGCATTGATCTGATCATTACATGTAGGAATTTGATCAGTCCTTACATAACTTTTTGCAAACATGTTTTTCTAGGCGTAGCATTTTTTCAGGTTCATTGCGTTCCAAGTCCTAGGGATAGGGCATCCTGCTAGGTCAGAGAGGGTATAGGCACCGCTCTCACTTGCTTCTTCTACCCTGTAGGGGCCTTCCCACTTGGGGCCTAGTTTGCCCGTGTTTTCCGCCCTACTTGCTTCATTCTTTCTCCAAACGAGGTGGCCAACCTTGAATGTTGTTGGGCTGACCCGTGCATTATAGTACTTAGCCATTTGTCTCTTGCTTTCTGCTTGCCTGGTGTGGGCTATTTCCCGTCGCTCTTCAAGCAAGTTTAGGTTTTCTCTGAGAGCTTCCTCATTCTGAGCTGGATTGAGTGTCATGACACGAGGAGTTGGGATGGTGAGCTCGATGGGAATGACGACTTCAGTTCCATACACAAGGCTAAATGGGGTTTCCCTAGTGCTTCCTCTAGGGGTTGTGCGGTGAGCCCATAGAATTCCAGTGAGCTCATCTACCCATGATGCTCTGCCCGTGCCTAGCCTTGCCTTGATTCCTTCAACAATGGCCTTGTTCATGATTTCTACCTGGCCGTTTGCTTGAGGGTGGGCCACGGAGGTAAAGACTTGTTTGATATCCATGTTTTGACAGTTGACACCAGGCTTTGAAGGGATTTTCAGCTAGCTGTTTCCCGTTGTCACTCACCATTACATGAGGCACGATAAAGCGGCAGACAATGTGTTCCCACACAAAGTTGATCATTCTTTGTCCAGTAATGGTGGTGACTGGCTTGGCCTCTACCCACTTAGTGAAGTAGTCGACTGCTACTATGAGGAACTTGACATTCCCCACTCCTGGAGGGAACGGGCCAACTATGTCGATGCCCCACTTGTAGAACGGCCAAGCGGTGGTGACAGGAATTAGGTCTTGCTTAGGCATTTTGGGGACTGGAGCGTGCATTTGGCATGATTCACATTTTCCAATCTCCTTCTTGGCATCTTGGTGCATAGTATGCCAATAGTATCCCATGCGCATGATCTTGGTTACCACGGTGCGCGGACCAGAGTGTAGACCACAAGTGCCGCTATGCATTTATTGTACCAATTCAAGGGCTTGAGTAGGGCCGACACAGCGGAGGTGTGGTCCAAGGAAGGATTTCCTAAAGAGGATGCCGTCAATTATTAGATACGTGGGGGCATTCATCCTAATTTTCCTTACCAAATGCTTGTCTTCTTGTAGCATATTATCCTTAACAAATGCGATGATGGGAGACATCCAATTGTCAGGGTCTTCGATGGCCATCACTTCCTCCTTGGGGGTAATTGATTTTTCTTTCAACTCTTCCACTAACACTTCTTTCGTTAGTTGGGAAAAGGCGGACGAGGCCATTTTGCTCAAGGCATCCGCAATCTTATTTCTGCTTCGTAGCACTTGTTCGATGTTGAAATTCTTAAACTCTGAGGCTAGTTGCTTAGCTTCCTCTAGGTAGAGCTGCATAGAATCTTGGACGGCCTCGAAGATGCCCTTGACTTGGTTTGCTACCAGTTGTGAGTCCACAAATACTTCAATGTGTTGGACTCCCATTTTTCTAGCGATGCGAAGCCCGACGAGGAGAGCTTCGTATTCTGCCTCGTTGTTGGTGGCAGGAAACTTAAACTTTAAAGCATAGGTATATTCCTTCTTGTCTGGATCAGTGAGGATCAAACCAGCCCCAAAGCCTTCTTCATTGGATGCTCCATCAGTGAACAATGTCCACGTAAGTCCAACTATCTCTTCTTCTTGGGCTTTAGGTTCCTCCTTCAATTCCGCCAAGAAGTCTGCCAAGACTTGGCCTTTCAAAGAGCTTCTTGGCTGGGAAGTGATTTCGTGCTCTCCCAACTCTACTGCCCACTTTGCTAGCCGGCCTGAGACTTCCGGCTTGCCCAACACCTGCTTGATTGGCTTGTCACTAAGGACTTGTACCAGGTGCCCTTGGAAGTATCTTCTTAGGCCCCTAGCGGAGTGGACTAATGCCAACGCCAATTTTTCTAGGGCTGAATAGTTTATTTCGGCTCCTTTCAGTGCTCTACTGATGAAGTAGATAGGGACTTGTGTTGTTCCGCGTTGAGCGAGGAGGACTGAGCTCACACATTCGTTGGAGGCAACCAAGTATATGGTAAGGGGTTCTCCTGGCACTGGAGCCGTGAGAGTAGGAAGGTCGAGTAGAAATTTCTTCATTTCTTGAAATGCTTCTTCAGCTTCGTCAGACCACATGAAATCTTTCTTTTTTAGGCACCCCTTCAAGGTTTTGAAAAATGGTAAGGATCTGTTTGCGGCCTTGGAGAGGAAACGAGCCAGGGCATCCAACTTACCGTTGAGACTTTTCACTTGTTTCTTGGTGGAGGGAGAAGGCATTTGGATGATTGCTTGTATTTTCTTGGGGTTTGCTTTAATACCCCGAGGGGTAATAAGGTGGCCAAGAAATTTTCCTTCCTCCATACCAAAGCTACATTTAGAGGGGTTCAACTTCATGTTGATTTCTCTAAGCGTGTTGAAAGTTTCTTGGATGTCAGCAAGCATTGCTCCTTCGGCGTTGCTTTTGATTACAATGTCATCTACATATGCTTGCACATTCCTCCCAATCTGATCTTTGAAAGCTTTGTCGATCAGACGTTGGTAGGTGGATCCTGCATTCTTTAGGCCGAATGGCATCTTTTTAAAGCAGTAGATTCCTTGGTCTGTGTGAAAGGCGGTTTTGTCTTCATCTCTTTCTTTCATGGAGATTTGGTGGTAGTCCTTGTAGGCATCCAAAAAACATTTGAACCTGAAACCGTCCAAGGATTCCACCTTCCAATCTATCTCAGGTAAGGGGTAATTATCCTTTGGGCATGCCTTGTTAATGTCTTTGAAGTCTACACAAAGTCTCCATGAGCCATCTCCCTTCTTGACCATGACGAGGTTGGCTATCCATGTCTGGTACTTCACTTCTCTGACTATTCCTGCCTCTTCCATCTTGGCTACTTGTTCCAGGGCGGCTATGCTTCTATCATGGGACATTTCCCTTTTCTTTTGCTTGATAGGGAACATATTAGGGTTAGCATTGAGGGAGTGTTCGGCCAGCTTTCTTGGTACCCCAGTCATGTCAGACGTTTGCCATGCAAACACGTCTAGCTTATTCTTGAGCAGATGAACTAACTTCTTTTTGGTTTCTGATGGGAGTTTTTCTCCTATGCCAACGGGCTGCTCTGGGAATTTTTCATTGATTATCACTTTTTGTTCATTGCCATCTATGACTTCTACTTCCGTTGTGATGGGCTTGGTTTTAGATACTTCAGCTTTGGCCTCCTGCTTGCATTCACGAGACCAGTTCATGCGACCGCGTACGGTGCCTATGCCGTTTGGCGTTGGGAACCTGATCATTCCATGTATGGTTGAGGGGATCGCCCCAAACCTTTCTATGGAAAGCCTTACCAATATTACGTTATAGGTGGATGGAGCCCTTACAATGGTGAAGTTTAGTACTTCAAAGCGATGATATGGGTATTCCCCCATCATGACTTCAATCATGACTTGACCGATGGGCCAATGGATTTCTCCTGCGAAGCCTGCTAAGGGAGACTCAGCGGGGAGTATCGATTCTCTAACTTTCTGAGGAAGCTTTTTGAAGCAATGTTCATAGATGATGTCAGCGGAGCTACCAGTGTCTATGTAGGCTTTTTCGACCTCATAATTGGCCAAACGGACCTGGATTACGACCAGATTGGTGGATGTAGTCTCCACTGGGGGGAAATATATCGGTTGCATCATCCAGTTTTGCAGCACAAGAGACTTTCGTTTCTGGGAGCCTCTGCTTACCATGCACACATGACCATCTAGGGGGCCAGGGTGGTTGTTGTCTTTCCCAGCCGCCTTCTGCCACTCATAAACCTTTTCAGCGGGTGACTTATTTGCTTGCTGCCTTGCTCCTATCACTAAGTGTTAAAGCTTTCCTTCATCCAATGCCCGTTTAATTTCCGCTTTTAGTTCCCGGCATGAGTTAGTGTCATGGCCATAGTCTTCATGAAATTCACAACGCTTGTTCATGTTTTTTGTTCTAGAGCGGTGCAACATCCGGGGAGGTGGTTTGAATGTTGCCCCTACTTGTTCAGTTTTTAGGATTTCCATAGGGGTCTTGCTGAGGTTCCCCCCAGATGGGTTTCTCTCATAGGGGGTGAATCTCCTAGGAGGTCTCTCCTCTTCTCGCCTGTCCTGTCTGCTGTCACGTTGATCTCTTCTTCGACTATCATGTCGGGGCTCCTGCCTACTTGTTCCTCCGACAGTTGGTCCCCTCCATGCCCTATCTCTTTTTCCACTTGTTACGCTTCTTGCCAAAGCAATCGTTTCCTTTGAACTCAAATAATTGTAGCAAACATCTGTTGTCTCCATGAAGGTAACTGGGATTCGTGCTGCGAGTCGTTCTTGGATTTGGCCTGGGAGTATTGAGAGTGTGAACCCGGATATTTGCTGACTTTCGGGCAGGCCTGGTATCTTCTGGCACTCTTGCGTTTAACGGAGGATGAACTCGTAGGCTTTCCCCTTCTCCCTGGCGTATGAGATGTGCCTCAAGATGGGTTCTCCTTTGCTTCTTTTGTTGAAAAAAGTTGGAGGTAAACTTAGCTTTAAGGTCGCAGAAATCGTAGATGCTTTTCTCTGGGAGGCTTGTGAACCAATCTCTAGCGAAACCTTGCAACGTTCCCGGAAACATGTGGCAAGCTACCGGGTCTACCCACTTTACTGTCATGATAGCTTGCTCGAAAAGTGCCAAGTGATCCTCTGGGTCTCTTGTTCCATCATAGGTGCCGACAATAGAGGGAACTCTCTGTCGGTCTGGGATGGGATATCTTGCTACCCAGTCACAAAACTTAGAGTTCACCACAGAGGTAGGCATGGTTGCTATCCGAGATGGTCCTTCTCTCTCTCCCACGAGGCCCTTCAACAAATTGAGTAATTCTTGAGCGGTATTCTGTGGGGGTGGAGGAGGGGTGGATCTGGTGCCTTTTGCTTTCGTAACTCGTCGACCAATTCTCCCAACAAGACACTTGCATTGACCTCAGGAATTGGTTGTGGCGCAGGCTTGGGCTTCAATGTTTCTATGAGCCTGGCTAAGAAATCGCTTTGTGCAGGTGGAGTCAGTGGGGGTGTTTGTTGTTGGGACAAGGCTGTTTTTAACATCTCCAAAGCTTCTTCTACTGATGTCTGCTCCCTGGAAGGGGTTTTAGTGGGAGTGGGAGATAAATGTTGGGTTAGAGTGGAGGTTTCCAAACTAACAAGTTGTGGAAAGTTCTGGGTTGGGGTAGTGGTCCTGAGAGAGGGTTGTGTAGTACTCGAAGGCCTTCCCATTTGGAAGCCTTGATAACTTGACTGGCCTGCCTCTCCCGTGCTAGGCACTTCCATTTCAGCTGTGTCGTTAGACCCGAAAGGTTAAAGTCTAGTCCGAACACCAGATAGGTTCTCTTCGCTGATCCTTCTAACATTCCCCGTCCCGTCTCCTGTTCCAGTTCCTTGGGAGTTTGGGGGGGGGGGGGGGGGGGGGGGGGGGGGGGTGTTGATGTCTACCGAGGGAGGAGGATCCTCTCTGCTCGGTGGGGGGTTCATGGAAGGGCCTGAATCCATTGAGAGTGAAGGGTTAAAGAGAAAGCTTAATGAAAAACCGTTGTTCTAAAACGGTTCCACGGATGGCGCCAATGTTTAAGCAACAGATGACGTGCTAAACGATTTGTGGGTGTTGGCTAATCGATACGAACTCCTGCGAGGGCAGTGCAAACCTACCAAGCTCTAGGCGAGCCTAAGGTGACGTATGATTAGCGTTGGTGACGTAAGAGAGTGGGAAAACTCCTCTTGAACGTGTGTGTGTGTAGGATGCAAATGATTGATAATTGATCCCTTCTGACATTGACCAGAGGGGTATTTATAGGCCTGAAATTAGGGTTTCCATTTATGGGCCGCGGCCCATGATTACGCTCATGGGCCGTCACTTTATGACCCATAAATGGGTAAGTGACGTAAGCATGTGTGCTTGTGACGTCAGGTCAACTTAAGTCAATAGCCTAGAGTAACCAGGTAGAGTTGATTAAGTATGTACCGGGTAGAAGTTAGCGTTACCGGGTAGCCAGACCAACCGGGTAGGCTATGCCCGGTAACGGGGCTGAGCCAAGGCAGATTAGCGGGTAGAACCCAGGAAGATACCGGACATGCTCGAGCACGGGGTTGCTCACCCCGGTATCGGGGCTGGGCCATGGCGGTAACTTGTCCGGGTAGAGCCTAGGCGGGTTGGCCTTTCTCGAGCATGGGGCTGGCCATAGCGGTAGCTTGTCCGGGTAGAGCCTAGGCTGTCCGGGGAATGCTCGAGAGCGGGGCTTCTCACCCCGGTGCTGGGGCTTGGCCTACCCGGGTAAAGCCTCGGCGGTTACCGAGCTGGCTCGAGCACGTGGCTGCTCACCTCGGTGCTGGGGCTTGGCCTACCCGGTAGATCCTCGGCGGTTTGTACTGGGCAGATCCCGGGCGTTTCTCGTTCACGTAGCTTTGGCCAGACCGGTTACGTTTGATTGAAACAAGTGTCTTTCGCGTTGCTTGATTCGGTGTTGGACCGTATACCTCAATAATATATAAAGTCAAAGTTACATATGGACAAGAAAAACGTAAAATATTAGAACTTAATAAATAATATATAAATAATCAAAATAGTACAATTGTTTTTTTCAATTTAATTTTAAGAGTAAAATAGATATACAATCCCTATAATCTACTTAAACTTATGGATACTAATTATCTTTTCTGTATACATGTATAAACAATATGAAATGTATTATAATATAACTAGTATAATACCCGTGCGATGTTACAGAAAGAAAAAGTAATACGGAAAATTTACATTGAGACAATAATTTTGGATAAGTTACATTTTATATAATATATCGGTCATTTTGGCCATAAAAATGGTCATTAGATTTTTCATCATTTTCTAATTCTATTTTCTTTAAGTTTAAAATATTATTGTGTTTAGGATTTAATGTATTTTTTTCTTCATAATTGACTAAAACTAAATAAAAAATAAAATACTAGCAAATTAACATAAATAAATTGTTAATAATTAAATGAGGGACAATTATATATATATTTTTTTTAGTTTTTAACGTTAAAATTTATGGGTTAAATGTTTTATAGATTGTATAAATAATCAATTAATATAATTTAAGTTTCCAAACTAAGAAATCTCTAAAGTTTTTCTCAACTCGCAAAACTATGGCCTCAATTTCGTTCCTCTCAATGCAGGTAAAAAGTACACCAACAAATAAAATATAACCCTCACATTTTATAGAAAAAAGAATCGAGAGAAATTATTGTTTCGCGAAACTATAGTATTGTACGTAACTGAGCAAAATCTCTCAAACTTTTTACAACTCGATCTAAAAATCTAAAATATAACACGATTCTTTATACAAACTAATTGACAACATTGCACGTACAACCAACGAACATCCATTTTAGGGACGAAATGTGTAATTAGTTAACGTTGATTTTAACGGACATCCATTAGGGATGAAAATGATACTTAGTTCCGTTAAATAACAGTTTATGCAACTATTATTTAAAATAAAGTTTAGAAATAATTTAAAGAGTAAATTACATAGATCGTCCCTAAGGTTTATATGAAATTACGGTTATTGTCCCTAAGTTTAAAAAGTTGCATGGTATGTCCCAAAGTTTAGAGTAATTACGGATTTCGTCCCTATTTTAGACGTCCGTCTAATTTAACCGTTAGGGTTCCCTCACGTGTTAAACACATGAGGGTATTTTGGTCTTTTCACCATATTCTTCTCTCTCATATTATATGTTTTTTAAAACAAACAAAATTCCAAAAGTCAAAAATCAGATTCCAAAATCAAAATCAAAAAAATCACCATTCCATAACCCAAAAATCAGATTCCCATTCTTAAATCATCTTTCATAAATAGACATAACCCATATCCATTTAAATCGATGAACATAAATAGAAAAATGAAACCCAAATAGTTGTGATTTTGTTTATGTTTAGGAATTATTCTGGGAAAATCAATTTGTGATTTGGGGATTTTTGAGATCAATTTGTAATTATTTCTTCACGACGACCATGACGTCATCGCCGGAACTCCTGATTTACAGTTACCACCATTGTTTCCGGCGACCTTCAAAAGAGAATCAACTTTTGCATACTCTTGGTCTCCCTGTCTCTTAATTTCCCTCAACATCGCCGCCAGATCTTTCATTGACGGTCTTTCTTCCGGTACAGAATTCACACACAGTAACGCAATTTCGATCGCCTGAATCATTTCTTCAATATCCGATTCCGGTCGGGACAATAAACTCCGGTCCAACACTTCAGTCCCACCTTTCCTTTGTCTCACCCAATCAACCACGTGTAGTCCGTCTGGTATTGTTGGATCAATTGGCTGTTTTCCGGTCAATACTTCGAGTACAACTACTCCGTAACTGTATACGTCACTCTTTTCGGTTATCTTCATCTTGTAACCATATTCTATAATACCCATCAAACAAGACAGATCATAATACGGTTATCTTCATCTTGTTTGTGTGTGTGTGTGTGTGTGTGTGTTTGTGTGTGTGTGTGTGTGTGTGTGAAGGGGTGTTTGTGTAAGCATATTTTAGGGTTTATTTGATTTTGGGGAGAAGAGTGCAAAAAGACCAAAATACCCCTCACGTGTTTAACACGTGAGGGAACCTTAACGGTGAAATAGACGGACGTCAAAAATAGGGACAAAATCCGTAATTACTCCAAACTTTGGGACATACCATGCAACTTTTTAAACTTAGGGACAATAACCGTAATTTCATATAAACCTTAGGGACGATCTATGTAATTTACTCTAATTTATATATTTAACTTTAATTTTAAGAGCATGAATGTTAAACTTAGTGAAATCGAATGATTTATAGCAAATATTTGTTTTTAAAGACGATATTTGCAAATTATGCTTGTCATAGAATATTTTTGAAAAGTTGATTTTTACAGCTTACTCTTAAAGAAAGACTGAAGCAAAAACTAACACTTAACCAAAAAAATTTCGTTTGTTTGTAATACTTTGACTTTTAAAAAATTGACATGTCATGTAATATTATCAGCTTATAAATCTTTTAATGTTATAAAACTATCTTTGTTAAATTCTTATAAGCTAAACATGCATTAGAGTAGGAAAGTTAATAAACTTAAACCTTTGTTATATCATGCAATCATAACGGGTTGTTAAAAAAATAGCTCTCTTCATGAATAACAAAGTTTTTCTTGGATATATTTTTAAACAATTTAATTGTTTTCTTTTTCATAAAAAAGAAATACATTTTTTTTTTAATCATAATTCTCTAAGTATTAAACTAAAAGGTGGTCCCCTCTTTCTCTTCCTATAAATGGTAAGTTTGTTATTAAAAATTATGACATAATTACTCACTTACTAAGTGCACGCGGTATGGTCTGATTGTCAGTTTGTTGTGAATCTCGTTCTCCACCACAACGAGGTTTCCCTCGTTTTTTCACTCCGCCCGCCTACTCGTTGTCGATCTCATTACCTGGCTAACGAGCCGTTGTAATGTTTTTTTTTTTTTTTTTTTTCTGATTTTGTTTTGATTTCTATTGGTTTTTTTTATTTATTTCAATTTCGTTTTACAGGTCATATTTGGGGATAATTTCTTGGTGGTGAAGAAGATAGTATTAGGTAAATTTTCACTTTGACTTTAGCTTTTGTTTATTTTATATTTTTATCCCAAAGTTTATTTTATTTACATTTATATATTGTTTTTAGTTTTTAACTATAACATAATAACATTTTTGATTAGCTTCATATATTGATTTTTATTGTTTATTTAATTATATTAATAAAATGTTTTTTTAAATGAAATGATTTAGCTTTTAGTATTTTTTTAGTTTTAATTATTTGTATTATTTTTTATTTTAATAAAATCTTATAATGTGCCATTAGGCACATGATAACTACCATTTTTTAATATTAAAAGTACCAAAAAGTACCATTGGTTTCTTAACTTTGATTGAAAATACGATAGTTTTTAGTACTTTTAATATTAAAAAATTGTGATTATTTTATTTAAATATTTTCTTTAAAAAAAAAAAAGTGTTCCCACAACTCATACAGTAACCCAAAATCCGCTCCAAAATCTTAGAATAATGAGACGTCAGCACCTTCTCATTTTCCAGTCAGTCACTTTCAATATTATTATTTGTTGTTTTGTTCCACCGCATCTTCTTACTTTTCTCCCGCGTATCTTTGTTGTTCAATAATATCCAGGTTAATTTCTTCATTTATATATAGATACATAAACTATATCTATATATAATAATTGAATAATTGATGTTGTCTGACAATCATTCTTTGTCCTTACTCTTGTCACTCACGAGCACTCACTTTGGTGTTCAAAATTTAATTTATTCGATTTTGTCTATGCTCAGTAAGCTAACTTCTGGTAATTTCATAAAAGAATCAAATCGGGTTTCAGTTTTTATTAAGTTTGGTTACAATTCCGTTTAAGTTAACGGACTTTTCTTTTAGTTGATTGAGCAGGGGAAATCAAGCAACTGAATAATTGCTAAACGAAATATATATGAGTATTGCACAGACCATGTTATCGGTTACGACTGCCACAACATCACCAAAAGCACATCGGTCTTGGGCTCTGCCAGCTCTTCACATAGGTAGAATCTGAATATTTTTACCTGATGTTAACATGTGTTTCTTTTTAATTTCCTCGCGTAATTTATATTGTTTGTTTCAACTTTCAACAGCTTCTTCCCATCCCACACAAGCTAATCCTACTAATCTGGTATGCCAAGTTGCTTTCACTTGTTCGTATTCCTTAACATTTTGAAATAATAAACTTGTCATAATCCACAGTTTGTTATTCAGAATATTATTGATATGACCAAAGAACGAATCCGGAAACTGTTCAGCAATGTTGAACTTTCGGTTTCTTCATATGATACAGCTTGGGTAGCCATGGTCCCTTCTCCAGACTCGCCCAAGTCCCCTTGTTTCCCTGACTGTCTCAACTGGTTGATCGATAACCAGCTTAATGATGGTTCATGGGGTCTTCTTAATCATAATTCTCCATTACTTAAAGATACCCTCTCTTCAACATTAGCATGTATTCTTGCATTAAAACGTTGGAATATCGGGGAAGACCAAATAGATAAGGGTATGTTGGTCATTTATGCTCTCTTCCGTCTCACAGTCTGTTTAAATTAATGTTTTTTGGATAAACGCTCAACTCTTGTTGCAGGTCTACATTATATTGAATCGAATTTTGCTTCTGCTACAGACAACAATCAACCATCTCCGTTTGGTTTCGACATCATTTTTCCTAATATGCTTGAGTACGCGAAAAATTTGAATATAAATCTCCCTTTGAAACAAACAGATTTGAGTTTTATGCTAAATCAGAGAGAATTGGGGCTACGAAGGTGTGCGTTTATTTAATAGTTATACCAAGTATGAGTTTCTACTACAAGAAAATAGTATTTATTTGTTATTATCACTTAGATGTACTGGAAATGAGAGGCGGGCGTACCTGGCTTATATTTCAGAAGGACTCGGTGATTCGTATGACTGGAACATGGTGATGAAATCTCAAATGAAGAATGGTTCTGTTTTTAACTCACCCTCGGCAACGGCGGCTGCTCTTATTCATCGTAAAAATGCTGGCTGTCTTGATTATTTAACGTCACTCATAACCAAGTTTGGTAACGCAGGTACTCGATCAGTACATAACCATCCTTATCTACGTATCCTGTAGAACAACCCATACATATTTTTGGCTAATAATGTTAAGTGGTGAATGTGAATCTCAGTCCCAACAGTTTTCCCTCTTGATTTATATGCCCGGCTTTGTGTGGTTGACACACTTGAAAGACTGGGAATCACACGCCATTTCAAGATGGAAATTCAAAATGTTTTAGACGAAACATACAGGTAGTTAATAAATTTTTCGTTTTTAGTAGATCAAACAATCTTGAATAAAAATGTGACATTATCCACAAAATTAGATGTTGGGTGCAGAGAGATGAGCAAGTTTTTACGGACATTGTAACTTGTGCACTAGCCTTTCGGGTATTAAGGATTAATGGGTATGAAGTCTCCCCAGGTATTTATAACTTAAATAAAACAAACTAAAATCATATCGTTAATTCTAAATTTACTGATCTGTGAGGTTTCATTACTTAATATATGATGTAGGTCCATTAGCTGAAATTACTAGAGAGAGGGATTACATGATTTCACATGAAGAGACTTTCAAAGACGTATATGCAGCTCTTGAAGTGCATCGGGCATCACAAATTACATACCAAGACGAATTAGCTTTCGGAGAACAAAAGTTGATATCAACTGATTTTCTTAAGCGAAAAATATCCACGGCTACAATCCCTTCCAACAGCCTCGCTAAAGAGGTGTTTTTGAATTTAACTTTGACTTTAACTTTTAGTTTTTTCCATGTCTCTTCTGTAATCAATTATCAATGTTGATGAAATCAGGTTGACAATGCTCTCAAGTTCCCCTTAAGTGCCTGTTTGGAACGCATATCCACTAGAAGAAATATAGAGTGTTACAATGGCGACGATACAAGAATTTTGAAAACTTCATATCGGTATAGTTTTGTTTCCATCAAATGTTTGTCAGATTTTAGATATCAGCAGTGCGTAAATATTAACTTATTTACTCTAATTAACGTCGTCCAGCTCATCAAACATTAGCAACGAGGATTTCCTAAGGTTGGCAGTGGAAGATTTTAATTCATGCCAATCTATTTATCGAGCAGAACTAAAATGCCTTGAAAAGTATGTACCTAAAGTTAATTCTTTGGAATTCACCCCTGATATATATATATTTATATTACAAATAAATTACGATACCATCTTTGTGTCCGTAGGTGGGTGGTAGAGAATAGATTGGACCAGCTTAAGTTTGCTAGACAGAAGACGGCCTACTGTTACTTTTCAGTCGCTGCAACGCTCTCCTCTCCCGAACTATCAGATGCCCGTATTTCATTTGCAAAAAGTAGCATCCTCACTACAGTAATTGATGACTTTTTCGACGTTGGAGGGTCTATGGATGAATTGGCAAACCTGATTCAGTGTGTCGAAAAGTATTATATCACCCTTAAATAATTTTGATCGAAACGATATTTAAAGTTCTAATGTTATTATTAACTGCAGATGGGATATAAATGTTGAGATTGATTGTTGTTCAGAGGAAGTTCGCATTGTATTTTTAGCACTAAAATCTGCAGTCACTTGGATAGGAGACACAGCTTTTAAATGGCAAGAACGAGACGTAACAGGTCATGTTATTCAAACTGTAAGATGAAATCCTTCCCAGCATGTAATGTGACATAACCTTACGAAAGACGGCATTCATTTATTAATTGGTTTTTACAGTGGTTGGATTTAATGAAAAGTATGTTGAGAGAAGCTATATGGACGAGAGATGCTTATGTGCCAACAATAAACGAGTATATGGAAAATGCTTATGTATCATTTGCATTAGGTCCAATTGTACTTCCCGCTCTCTACTTTTTGGGACCAAAGTTGTCAGAGGAGATCGTTCAGAGCTCTGAATGTCACAATCTATTCAAGCTAATGAGCACTCAGGGTCGCCTTCTCAACGACATCCAAAGCTTCAAGGTAAATATTTTTCACTTTATAAACTTACATGCTTCTAATGATGTTAATAACAGGGTGTGTTAAAAATAATGTGTACGCAGAGAGAATTTAAGGAAGGTAAGTTGAATGCTGTAACGTTGCATTTGAGTAACGGAAAGAATGGGATTGTAGAAGAAGAGATTGTAGAGGATATGAAGAAGTTGGTCAATAATCAGGGGCGAGAAATTGTGAAATTAGTTTTGGAATCAAAGGGAAGCATTGTTCCGAGAGCTTGCAAAGATGCTTTTTGGAACATGTGCAACGTGTTGAAGCTTTTTTATGCAACAGATGATGGGTTCACTGGAAATGCCCTGCTTGATACTGTAAAGGAAGTTTTATATGAACCGGTAACCCATCCATTGATGCTTGGGAATGCGACCGTGTAACCATCATAATAATTAAAGAATTAACATTATATCATTGACTGTTAACGTTTCATAATAGCTACACTGGATGTTATACCAAAACGTCTTGGCCTGCCATATAAATCTTTCAATGAAAACTTATGACCTCGTGGTTTAAAAGGTCCTTCAACCAAATATGCTCTCCTAGTGTCATCTATTTCATTAGGGTTATAGATCGTAATATGTGACGTATCAAAGGGATCCAGAGGAAGATCATCCAGATCAATTGTAATAGGTATCGGAGGATTTGAAGTCGAAGTAATGTTTGTTGTAAAGTAAGGTTCCAAGCCCAACATTATGGTCTTCAATTTCACAATGACAGATCTAAACAACCATTACATAATATACAGAAAAAGAACATCAAAATACATGCCGTAAAACACAAATAGCGTACACCTAACCATTCAAATTGCAACGTAACTTCATTATCTATCTGTATTTCTTGCTAATAAAACAACAGGGTGCGATAGTATTGATCGGAAATCACAGGTTCACTATATATTATAAAAAACTCTACCTACAAACTGGGATATAAAGGCATATCCGACATATCTTTCTATTAGTTAATTTAAAAACAACGTGCATACAACTTTATGTCGCGTATTCTTCTGAATGAATACTTGAAGACGATTCCTTATCTGTAACCATAACAATCTTGTGTTGGTGTGTAACGTCATCCTCTATTTTCGGTTGTTTGAAATCTTTGGGGAGCGGGTTACAGTTAATCGTATACCAAACTGGTCTTTCTTCTTGAAACAATCTGCAAAGACAAAAATACCCATCAGAAGGAAATAGGGCAAAAATGAAAACATAATGACAAAAAAAAAAATTCTTACGGGTGTTTGCAAAGTGTTGGGCATTGGATTGTGAGAGCGTATTTGCACGTTGATAACTCGGTGATGGAACTGATCATAGCTCTTGGTTCAGAACAAACAAATCTCACCTGTAAATTGCATAAATAAGATCATGATAAAGAGAAATTTATATAAAATAGAGTTAAAATGTTTTTAGTCCATAATTTAACCTCAGTTTCTCGAGGCTCATTTGTAAGATCACAAGTGGTTCCATTTTTGTATTGATGAGCATGATACCTGGATAAATCATATCAAAAAACCGGAGAAACATAAGATACATATTGACAAGAATTCTAATCTGTATATAAATCATTTATAAGCAGAAATTTACCCGACCCAGCCTGTTTTGACCCGTTAGCCACATTACCTCAGTGAAGCATCTTTCGAGCGAGGATCTTTCAAAGTTGAAATGTCAGATAGGTTACGGTTGTAAGCGGTTGTAGCTTCCGCATCATATTCACCCAACACAAACTCTTGAACAACCTGAAAAGCGGGAAGGAGGGAGGGATCATAAACTATTTCAGTTACATTTTTAATTAAACTTTGTACATCTCGGTCTGTACCTTTTCATCCTCCACGTGAATTTGACGCAGCTTCTTCTGGTAACAAAATTCATATGCCCACCAACCTTCTTGCTGCAACAAATATTGAACCAAAATAAGTCTGCGTTAATTTTTAGCATTCTGCAATATATATATATATATATATATATATATATATATATATATATATATATATATATATATATATATATATATATATATATATATATATATACCAAAATGGCTTAAACAGAAATGGGTAGAAAGTCGCTCAAAATGTTTTGTTTGACCCATTATGCAACCCACAAAATTTGCTACCTCTACTCAAAATGAATGATAAAAGAAAATATACGACGTAATAAGTTTTGTGATTTCTTTTAGTTTGCTGGAAGTCCTAACCCTGATAAAGCATCGGTCTTTAAGTGCTTCAAGTAGTTCATCTGGAGTCTTTAATTTGAAGCGTTTTTCGGTTTCCAAAATTAAGCTAGTTGAGTTTTGCTGTATGGTCGGTTTCTCACTCTTAAATTTCTCTACTTTTGGTAAATAGCATAAAAACTTCTCTCCATTTGGTTTTGGCATGACTACCGATTCTTGGTCGTCATCCTGCAAAAAAAGTCCCACAAATATTATGAATCGAGGCAATTTAGGACAGATGGACATCATAGAATGTAGAAGTGACAAACTGGGCGGGTTGGAACATACCAAAAGGATCCATTTTTTTTACTTTATAATTAATTAATGTACTAAATAAGAATAAAAAATATATTGCTACAATAATATTAAAGCGAGTTAGGAAGTTTTAAGCATTTAAAAAGGCTTAGGAAAAATTTCAACCCGTGTGAGTCTTTCTTTATTGGCTAACCCACTGATGATAAAATACAAGCAAAATGAAGCGTTTTTAGGTAATGGTTCGGAATTGCCAGACTGTGAGTTTTAGTATGTTGGTCACTTACAGGAATAAATGGTGAAGCTTCTGTGTGGAACTCAATATCAAATTTTGGTTCTCGAGAGCTGCGACTTAAGCCACCTAAAAATCAGCCATTTATAAACATTCAAAGTCTATATCAGATATTTTATACAAGCCGTCAATCAATTATAAGTTACACAATACTAGCATCCTTAAAGATAACAAAACGTGTCATACAAATGGTTTTCCGCTCACATTTAGTACTTACAGCAAGCCAGTAAATAACCAAATTCCTATTCATTTATACATTTTTCGTCCATCTCAATTCCCCGTTTGTTGATCTTACAAAATGATTACGATAGACGGCCAAAAGGACCTATGCTAATTGCTATTCATAAGCATTAAAACAAAGCATGTATATTTTGTAATTGACAATAAAACTATCAAAAAGTAATGCCTTTTGTGGTCATGTTAATAGTAGAGCGTAACAAAAACAGAATTTTGTATCCATTAAAGTTGTCTTTGTATGAGCAATAATAAACATGCTATCAGCTTATTAGCTATACTCTCCATCCCAAAAAGATGATCTATGTGTTTCTCTTTTCGTTTGTCCCAAAATTATTGTCCACATAGCTAAATGTCATAATTAATTACGTAGAAATTACATATTTTTCAAATCAACAGTGTTATAAAGAATCAAAAGAATAGTAATGAAACAAGGAAAATTGAATACCTTGAGTGGGATCGGCCAAGACATTGAAATTAACAAAACTGAAGAAAATAAGCAAAACCCAAATCAAAATCGAAACACCCATTTCTTTAATCACCAGAAAAAGTCAATTGTTAAACACTCTCAAATATCAATTAAATCATGAATAAAATTTGGTCTCTTAATAAAAGTTCTTTTTTTTTTTTTCTTTTAACAGACATTAATGGTCATGTTAACAAATTAGAAAGTGCCATGTGGTTACCAAGAAGATGACATGTCAAAGTGTTTTATGGGTTCAAGTCTGGAATATATTGAATGTTTAGATAGCGTGGCGGCGAGACCAAGCCTCAAGTTTTGTAAGACATGGCGAGATATCGTGTTTTTTAAAGCGTGACAAGGCCATAAAATTTTAATAAATTTTAGAATTTTTATATATACTTGTATATATATTTACTCTTATTAAGTTGTATCAATAAACAATAAATTAACAAAAAGTAGATGTTTTTACATTTCAATATACATATATAGTAACCAATTAAACAAAAATCAATGTTTTCAAATTTTAATATACATCTAATCTAAGATATAGTTATCAATTTATAATCAAAAAATCTTTATAGCCATTTTTAAATTCTTTTAACAGTTTTTAAGTTTTTTTTCCTTCATAACGCGTTACAAAAAACTTTGAAAATAACGCGTTAAAGCTAGTCATGGCGCGCCTTTTCACGTTTTTTGGACGTCACGCCTAACAACGACGCCTTGCATGTTTTCGTAACACCGAGGTCACGCCTCACGTCATGACGCGTTATTTAGAACCTTGTTTAGATCTTATAATTTTGAGAATCGATAAAGACAATCTCGTAGGTTATTTATAAATAATTATTATATATTTTATAATATCGTTATATTTTTAAAAGTAAGGTTTTTTATTTAAAGTATCATTCTTTCTTTATTTATAATGTAATCACACAATGTACATAATTATTTGTTGATGACAGTTCTTAAGTTGTCAACAACAAAACCCATTTATGTTAAATAAATTACTCTGTATGTGTCATAAAATTATTATCTTTGATGAAAATCGCAGTGTAATTAACTAGAACTTCTACATAGTTTAGGTTTTGTCTTGTCAAAACTATTGTACAAATTTATTATCAAACCGGTTATTTATAGGTTGTTAAATTATTTCATTTGGATGTTTATTTTTAAAGTAAATTCCAAAATATTCTTTCTAGTTTGTATATAATTATGAAATCTATCATCTTTTTTTTTTTACAGACAACATCTTTAAGCACGTGGAACTGTCCAACAGCTTACTCCTCCCTATACCCACAACATAATGGCGTATCGGAAAGGAGGAATCGAACCTTTCTTGATATGGTGAGATCGATGATGAATCTTACTACTCTACCATTATCGTTTTGGGATTATGATCTAGAGTATGCAATACGCATTTTCAATATGGTTCCAACAAAGAAGCTAGATAAGAAACCATATGAAATATGGCACGGAAAAGTCCTTAACTTGTCTTATTTAAAGGTCTGGGAATGTGAGGCGCTTCTGAAGTGAGATACGACTGAAAAACTCGAACAAATATCTGTTAAGTGCATCTTTGTAGGATACCCAAAGGAAACGATGGGTTACTACTTTTATAATCCTATCGATCACACTGTTAAAGTTGCACAGTATACCGAGTTTTTTGAGACTAGGCTTATTGTTCAAGAAAACAGTGGGAGAGTTGTAGAAGTTGATGAGATTCAAGAGGCAGATTCATCACCTTCAACTCACACTCGCGAACATCAATTTTGGGGGGGGGGGATGATTGAGCCTCATGTTATGCCTAAGTCTCAAATTCAAGTTGATGTTACTCCGATTCGTAGGTCCAAAAGGACAATACGTGCTCCTCACAAACTAAACCTAAATGTACCTCTAGGTAATGTTGATCATGTATTATGGGATCTTAATGAACCTGGAACCTTCAAAGCTGCATTGTCAGGGTCTGACTCTGAAAAATGGCTTAAGGCTGCGAATGTGGAGATGCAATCCATGAAAGACAACGACGTTTGGGATTTGGTGATCTTCCTCCAAATACCAAGACGGTTGATTGTAAATGACTCTTTTAGATTAAGACCGACATGGATGGAAATATACACATCTATAAAGCTCGTCTCGTGGCGAAAGGTTTTACTCAAGTCTATGGTATAAATTATGAAGAAACCTTCTCTCTAGTGGCAGACATTAGAGCTATTAGAATTCTTTTAGCCATAGCGGCGTTCTATGACTATGAGATATGACAAATGGATGTCAAGACAGCTTTCTTGAATGGTTATCTAGATGATGATATTTATATGAACCAACTAGAAGGCTTTATTGATCTATTATATTCCAACAAAGTATGCAAACTTAAGAGATCCAATTATGGACTTAAGCTAACATCACGGAGTGGGAATAAGCGATTTGATGAGGAAATCAAAAGTTGGTTTTACTCAAAATCTCGATGAGGCATGTGTATATCAAAAAGTCAGCGAGGGTAATGTTACTTTCCTAATATTATATGTTGATCACATATTGATCATGGAAAAATACATTCCAATGCTACAAGATGTCAAATCCTACCTTGGAAAGTTTTTGTCATGAAAGACTTAGGAGAAGTAACATTTATTTTAGGAATCAAGATCTCTAGAGATAGACAAAAGCGGTTAATTGAATTACGTCAAAAGGCTTACATTGACAAAGTAATAAAGCGGTTTAATATTTTTAATTCCAAGTGTGGAAATGTCCCAATGCAAGAGCGACTTGACTTAAGTATCATGCAATGTGCTTCTACACCTCAGAAGATGAAGCGCATGCAGAGGATACCTTATGCTTCGGCAGTAGGGTCTATCATGTATGCGGTGAGATGCACAAGGCCTGATGTGGATTTCGCATAGAACATTGTTAGTAGATACCAACAGAATCCTGGTGAAAACCATTGGATTACTGTTAAGAACATTCTTAAGTACCTTAGGGCTACTAAAGATATGGTTCTTGTTTATGGTGGAAATCTTGAGGCTGATCTAAAGGTTAGCGGATATTGGGACACCAGATTTCAGACTGACCGTGATGAAACGAAATCGCAAACGGGATATGTGTTTACCTTAAATGGAGGAGCTGTTGTTTGGAAGAGAAAGAAGCAATCCACTACAACCATGTCTGCAACAGAATCTGAGTACATTGCATCTTTGGAAGCTGCCATGGAAGCTGTTTGGATACGAAATTTTTTTTTTTGTGCTTGACGTGGTTCCCATAAATAAAACTCCAATGGATATGTATTGCAGCAATTCTGGAGAATTAATCATAGCTAATGAACCCAGTGTTCAAAAAAGAGTCAGACACTACCATAGGAGATATCACTACGTTCGTGAGAAAATCGAACTAGGTGAAATCAAGTTACTCAAAGTTCACACGAATGATAATCTAGCCGACCCATTTACGGAGGCTTTATCAAAAGCGAAGCTAACTCAACATGCTGAGGGTATAGGACTTCGTTTTAGCTAGTAATCACATGTAAATTCGTGTTTAGTATTTGGATAAAAGGATGTATTAAATAATTTTATTTTAAATGAAATGAATATTCGATATATGAGGTTTTTTCATTTATTATAATAATTATATCCTATTTTTCATGTTTTAATCTTTGACTAATATTTTGGTATATATTCTTATTCTAAATATCCGTTGTCAATTAATTATATGGTAATATAATTAAACTACGACAATATTTGAGTGTTTGATCAGATGGACTCACCACCTCACATGATATTCACAACATGCATACTGAATTATCTCATCATGAATTATAACTTCGTGGATCTTAGTTATTAAGTATAATTCATCAATGATTGGTTTATTTATCCTTAGACTTGAGATGCAAGTAGGTTATACATGTATGGAGTACATTATTTGATCATAGTTCTAGCTATCCTGAATAAGGATGGCAAAAAGGCTATTTTTGGTAATGTATTAAAATGCATGACTAACTTTTGTATTCAAGAAAGGATTTGTTCCTTCATCTTGCAACTGAAGTATGATACTACTCGGTCACTGATGGATACTTAAGATGTATATCCGATCGGATCCAAATTAATTCAAACGTGTCTCGATATAATTTGGTAATCTTAAGTGATTCGAGAAATGAGAAACATACAAGTTAAAACGATGGAATGACTTAAATCCATATCCATATTTAACTAAAGTATCTAAAAACAAAAGGATAGTAAACTCAAACATTGAATCACAGTGATTTTTGGAAACTTCACCCATGTATTAATAGGAGCTAGACAAAAGTTCAAACGAGAACCAAAAAATGGTTGAGAACCAAGAGAACCATACAAAAAAAAAAACTTTTTTCATATGTGTTTTGAGTTCTTTCACATGTAAAAACTAATTATAATTACAAATCAAGTAAAAACATTTTGAAAAAAATTGAAAAAACAACGTAAATTAAGCGCTTTTCATGTTGTTCATATATGCACATTTTGTTGGAAATGATGATCATTCATATATGAACAAATCAAAAAACGTTTAATTTACGAATTTTTTTTTTAACTTTTTTTCAAAAACATTTACTCGATATTTGTAGTGTTCATTAGTTGATACATATGTACGAACTCAAAACATGTATGAACAAAGTCTTTTTTTGGTATTTCTCACGGTTCTCAACCTTTTTTTTTTTTTTTTCATTTGAACCTAATCCTATCGGAGCATTGGCGTGTTGTTAAACGCTAACAAATGTTATCACATTTACTAAGACATGTTCAAAGTGGAAGATGTTGGTATATACGTGAGCCAAAGGGTTTGGACGCATTAACATTTGGACACGAATATACTTTTCATTATTTATTAATTAAATGTTATATGTATTAAATAATAAATGGAATGATTTATTATGTAAATTAGAAAATGTATCCTAATTAGAATACTAACTTGCACCTTAAGATAGATTTTCTATATAATAAACATTGAGGTTAATTATTTGGGCATCGATTCTTTCTCTCCTCTCTCTTGTGGATTCGATCGAACATTCCTACAAGGGAATTCGGTTTGTTCGACTAAAGCAAAGGAAAAGAGAAGTTTGACAAATTTTATGGAGATAAGGAACGTGTACTAGCATACAAGCGTGTTGCTAAAGAAGGTGTCGTGTGCATAGAGGGATTTCATTATAAATCCTAGCAATGTTATTCAAGATCATAAGGTTATATCTGAACTTAGTTATTATTAATTACGTGAATTATTTGCTTATGTTGCGTGTTGTATGACAACCTTATAATTATATACCTATACTTTATCGGTCCAAAATTATCAAATGATATTATTGAGAAAAATGCTAATAAGTACTCCCGCTCCCCAACTGAATGATTCTCATAAGCTACAAGGTAGATGTATTTCGGTTTTAAATTTTTAAAAAAAATGCTACTTCTAAAAGGAAATATGTTGTCTTGATATAAAGAGAATTGAAAGCCGGCCAATTGAATGTTGCGACCTTGCACAAGAATTATGGAAAGAGTCAGAGTGGGACTGATGAAAAAGAGATTGAAGAGGATGTTAGGAATGTGGACAGAAAGCTTTTGAATCTAGTTATGGAAGAAAAGGGAAGCATTGTTCCAAGAGTGCAAAACTCCATATTGGAAATTGTGTAGCGCCATAAATGTTTGTAATTCAACGGGTGATGGTTTCAGTATGAAGGACATGCTTGATGTTGTTAGCGAAATGGTTTATGAACCGGCATCCTGGCCACCAGTTTTTGCTTATGTATGGAACAGAAGAATACTCTTAATTTAACTTAAAAGACTATAATATGATTGTATGAATTATATCTCATGCTCTTGTTTTGAAATGGCAGACTAAGAATAAATTATACTTGTAATAATTAATTTTTTTTTCTCTATATCATATTGATTGTGTACTGTTTCATCGTCTTCAATTCCTGGTTTCGAGATTGTATGCCCTACTTTAGCATTTGAGACATGTTTGTTGAATCTATTTGAAAAACTAGAAGTAAATATGCACAATATTGTCGGAAATTAGTTGAGCAATGGCATTCATGGTGTTATTCAAATTTTCAAACAGGTTGTTTTTGTGTTTTGCATTCTTTTAAAATGCTAAGTAAGGCATGATGGAAGAGGGCAGCAAACATGGGTCAGTTTTTGTTTTATATGTCTCTTAACCAAACACATTTAATTTAAAAAGAACCTTATAAGCTATATGGACATGACTTATTTGGTGGTATGTTAATAAATCTGACATCTTCCATTGTTGAAATTTTGTTTCTCTTTGATGAATATACAACAGTATATATAGAAAAAATTGGAACCTAGGAAACCTTGGGTATGTACGTATGTATATCAGGGTCGGGTGAATTCGGGTTGTATTCATGTTTCGGGTTGATTGGACCCGACCCGAGAGACCCGGTTGTTAATAGGGTCGGGTTTCAGGTTGCTTTTATCCTGAAAATCGGGTTTCGGGTTGATCCGATTGACCCGAAAATATTAAATAAATTTTTTTTTTCTTAAATAATAATACCCACCTATTTGTAAACCTGTCCACTTGTTAAAAAATTATCCGCCAAAGTAAATAAAAAATTGATTAGACAAAAGAAATTTTGTATCGAATTTGGTTGTTTTGGAAAAATGTTTTGTGATGTGTAACTCTTTTATGCTACTGTTAGTTTTCTTATGCTACTATTGAAGATTTTATGTTACCATTTGATTTTATTTTTTGTTAATTAGTGTATAATGTCAGTTGCTAGCGGGTATGTTTACTTTTTTGTTTGGTTCATTAATAAAGTCAGAACAAAATATATACATTCCCATGTAGGATTGATTTTGATTGGAATATATCCTAAACATATGGTTTCACTCTTTAAAGTTTTTTCTTTAAAAAACGAAAACATAAACATAAACCCTAAACCCTTTAAAGGCTTATAACCAAATCTCTAGTCAAGATCCAATTGTTGTTTGGAGAATAAGGTGTGTAACAAAACCATATGATTGTAAAGAAGGGCCTACATTAGCATGCACCAATGAGTTGTGATTTTTGATCATTTCTAGAATGAGAATGTCCTATAAAAGCTAACCAAGATCACCTTTTACTAACCCTAACTGCAAAGTAAAAAACAAACAAAAGTTCTATCAATCTTTGATAGATTCCCACTCTCTATATCTCTTTTTCAATATTATAACAGTAGGGGTGTTTGGTATTGCTTATTAAAGTTGCATGTTTATCACTTTATAGAGTTTTCATAGAAAAATATGAGTGTTTGGATTGAAGCAAACCGCTTATTACTTTATGTACGTATTAATTTAAGATTGAAAGTGAATCAAACTGCGTAATTACATAAACAACTTGATGATATATTTGTCGTGAAGCAAATCCGAACCCTATGTCTCCAACATTACGTATCGTTTTAGCATAAAGGTTTAAAACAATAGAAAAACCAATCATCATTTGGATCCAATTGACCATTTCTCTAAGAACCAGCCTCATACAATGTTCAGATGTCTTTGGTACCATATATATGTAAAAGGATTCGAACCTATGACTATCTTTTAGCAAATTCATGTACACTGGCCCCACAAAACATTTATACTAGGGAATGATACTCCTAAGGTTGTGTTTGGCGTAAGTAGTTGGAGTTGTAGCTTAAGCTTATGGTTGGAGTTGGAACTTATTTATAAAAATGGAAAACATGTTTGGTATGTAGTTGGAGCGCTTAAGGTTATAAATGTAAAAAAACATAAAAGGGCAAATAAAAATATGTGTATCAAATAATATGAAGGGTATTTAAATAGATTTGTTTATCATAATCTCAAGCCCTTCCATAATCTACTTCAAAGAGCTTATTGTTTTGGAGTGTATGGAGCTTGTATTTTTAATAATCACGTACAAACAAACAAAACTTATGAAATGACTTATCAAAAAAGATAAACTTAAACCCCTATAAATCTCTAGAATTCCCGCCCCAAACATACCTAAGGTAGAAACCAACATTTCGTATTGTTAAAGTTGATTATTTTGCTTATTAACACCCTAATAAAATAAAAGAGTAAACACCTCCCAACAGCTTATTATTACAAATCCATGTAAAGACAATCATGAAAGCTGACAAACATAATACATCTTCACAGATCCCTTTTCTACCTTTTATTCAAAATTCGAGTCATGGTAACCATTGCTCTAAAGTCTATTGTTATTAGTATTTGCTTAAATCTGTTGTACTCTCGTAAATGTAGGGGATGATTCGTAAAATGCACGAGAAGTTTTATTAATGTATAACTATATATCATGTCCAATTGTTTTATAGACAATCCATAAAGCCGTTGTTATCATTTATCATAAAATTAATATATTCGTTTTAATAATGTCAAAATTTATATAAAAAAGCATCCCCTCCTTGCTATATATTATTGTAAAATTTCATTCTTTACACAAAATCTCACTCTCTCCAAGTGTAAGTAAAATGGGCAACTTGATCAATTCATTCAAGTATGTCCTAATAACCTTCCTTTGTTTTCATAACATGTTGAATGTCAATGCACAATGGCCAAAGGGAGGGTCAACCAGGTACTATGAATTTAAGGTCCAAATGTTGAAAGTTAACAAGCTTTGTAACACGAGAAACATCGTAACCATTAACCAAATGTATCCCGGACCTGTCGTTTATGCCCAAGAAGATGACCGAGTTATTGTCAAACTCACCAACGAGACACCCTACAATGCAACAATCCACTGGTATATATAATATCTGTCACTTGTGTTTTCATTTTTTATTTACTTCAAGATTCTTTCTAATGAAAACTATTTTGTGAAATTATTAGGCATGGAGTTAGACAGATTTTATCGTGCTGGTCAGATGGTCCGTCTTACATTACTCAGTGCCCGGTTCAATCTGGTCAAACTTTCACGTACGAGTTTACTCTAGTGAAACAAAAGGGAACCCTTTTCTGGCATGCTCATTTTTCGTGGCTTAGAGCGACTGTTTATGGTGCTCTTATCATCTACCCTAAAACTGGCGTTCCCTACCCGTTTAAGTACCCTTATGACGAGCATACTATAATCTTAGGTCAGTCGGTTTTCCATTTCATGCCCGAATTTTCATTTTTAAAGTATCATGATTTTACTTTCTTTTTTAAAAAAAAAATTAGGGGAGTATTGGAATCAAGATCTTGTACAGCTTGAGAAGAATGTTACGGCTAGCGGTGGAGGTGCTCCCGTAGCTGATGCTTACACCATCAATGGTCATCCGGGCCCAAACTACAACTGCTCTGCAAATGGTAGTAATCTGTATATCTCGATTCTCAAACGGAATATTTTATTCTAGATAGTAATAGATTTCACTTTATCTTCAGATGTGTACAAGATTGATGTTGTACCTGGAAAAACGTATATGTTAAGGCTAATTGGCGCGCTATTAAACATGGAAAGCTTCTTTTCAATTGCTAACCATAAGTTAACAATAGTTGAAGCCGATGGGGAGTACACAAAACCGTTCACAACTGACCGAGTCATGCTTGGTCCAGGTCATACGCTCAACGTCTTAGTCACAGCCGATCAAAAGATAGGAAAACACGCCATGGCCATGGGACCATACATGTCTGCCCAAAACGCCGTGTTTCAAAATATAACTTCAATAGCGTATTTTCAATATCTAGGTGTTGCACCAAATAGTGTTGCTTTACCGGCTTCTTTACTACCCAAGTTTAATGATAATGCCGCGGTTAAAACTGTTATGGATGGGTTAAAAAGCCTTGAAAATTCCAATGTCCCGAAAGAAATAGACACAAATCTTTTCTTTACTATCGGGCTTAATGTTAATAAGTGCGGTTCAAAAACAAGTAACAAGAGCTGTCAAGGTGTTAATGGCGGTGTGATGGCTGCTTCAATGAATAACAATAGCTTCATTAGACCTAATATTTCGATTCTACAAGCATATTATGACCATATTAATGGTCATTTCACTGAGGATTTCCCGGGGTCTCCACTTAAGTTTTACGATTTTGTTAATGGGGCACCTAATACAGCCCCTAACAATACTGGATCGGTGAGCGGAACTAGAACAAAAGTTATAGAATATGGTAGTCGGGTGCAACTAATATTGCAAGATACTGGGACAGTGACAACAGAAAACCACCCGATTCATCTTCATGGGTACAGTTTCTATGTAGTTGGATATGGTACTGGGAATTACAACCCGCAAACCGCAACTTTCAACTTGGTGGACCCGCCTTATATGAACACTATCGGAGTGCCTGTAGGTGGATGGGCTGCAATCAGATTTGTTGCTGATAATCCAGGTACATATATCTAAACGAACACACTAATTATTTCATGACGGTACGTTTTTGTCTTTTAATTTAATGATTATTTTGAAATGTTTTTAGGGGTTTGGTTTATGCACTGTCACTTGGAGATACATTTGACTTGGGGATTGGCGGTCACGTTGATAGTGAAGAACGGGCAGGGACCATTGGAGACGCTCCCTCACCCGCCAGCAGACATGCCTCGATGCTAGTTAGGTCTTTCATATCATATGGGTGACAATGGAAACAAACGGTCGCGATCTTTAAGTGAAAGATTCTTTCAAACAAGTGTGCATTAAGGGTAATTTAATTTTATCAGAACGAGTGACACCGTGTAAAGAAACCCATGTTTCAGTGAAATAAAATTGCAGTTCTGATTAAATTTCAACCTATATTATGTCATTTTTGTGTAATGTCGGAGTCACAGGAAAAGAATCGGATTAAAGAAACGTAATCAAAGCAACAATACTTACTATGCATCATAGTGACAGATGATTAAGTTAATCTTGACCAATAACACCAATCAGGAATCGTGTTTAATCAATGTTTTTAAAGAAGACCCAAATTGACTAGCTAACAGCACAGGATCAAGGGTTGACTTTCTCTGAATTCCAAGATATCTCTTCACTGGAAGTCTTCTTCGAGAAGGCCATCCGCTCATTACTCTTCAAATTCAAGTAATCAACCTATATACAACGTAAATTTCTACAATTTTAACGAGTTAAAAAGAAACTATAAAATATACGAGCAGAAAAGAAGTTAGTGGACCTGATCAGGGTCTAAAAGCAGCAAACAAAAGGCTTCAACAGGACCAGCGGAAGGATCCAATGAGGTTGGCACTTGGGTTTGTTCGTGGGCTAAAGAGGGAATCCCAGGGTTTGGTCCTAAGTACTGCAGTCGGGACTTTGGTGAACTAGCAAACCAAGCTTTCTCTCTTTCCTGCATCATAGGAAACAAACATTTGTTCTAATTTCAAATACTCCCAAAGTACCCAAGTTTCAGCTAAACTTCGTAAGAAAATTGTTTTAAAATATGCGTTTTTCATCACTAAATATTATTCAACGAAAATCACATTAGACAACTCTCAAGTTTACATTCTGTAGGCGTTTATGGTTACTTTTTTTGAGCATATTATTCTTGGTGAATTCAAAATAATAACTTACCTGAAGTTTAATGGGATCAGAATTTGATCCATCAATGACATCAACCGCGCCATTTATCCGAAACTGTTCCCACGAATCCGTAAAATACCAACAAATCTAAATCACCATATTTCAATTCCAAATATCAGAACAAGCCCAAACAAATTTACATTAAAAAAAAAAAAAAAATTGGAAATTTTACAAACATACTTCAGCAAAAGGCCAATGATTAAGATCATCAATCTGCAATAAATTTACAAAAGTTTAAAAATTTTATTAAAAAAAAATCTAAAAAAAAAAAAAAAAAAAAAAAAAAAAAAAACCTTATGAGTTCTGGAATCTGTATTAATTTGAATTTTATTATCTTGAAATCCCCTGCATAAAAATAAACCCCAAATTAAATTAAATTATACAAAATGGGTAAGAAATTTACACCGTTGAAAGTGTGATTGTGTGTGTAAAAATACCTAAAAACAACAGTGCGATTAGCTGGCATGCCACTAGGTGCTATTGTTGCCTTTTTGAAAAGAAAAAAAAAAAACAAAATTGTGATTAAAATAGTTAGAAAATAAATAATAAATTAAATAAAAATATTACTAATTGAAAATAGGAAGAGTGTCTGAGATGTGAATTGGCTTGGATTGCATTGAGAAGAAGGTGTTTCCATGGCGGAATTATCGTCGCCATTTTTGATTAGTTTTAGTGTTACTGTTGTTGGAGTGGAGGTATAGTGATTTAAATGTTAAGGGGTAGTTTTCGTAACTTTTGTTAGTTTAAGGGTGTATTATAAACTTTCTAATAAAGGAAATGAGTTATATCACATTGTTGATACAATGACCGATAGAGCATACGGCACCACCCGACCACGACTTGAGTAGAAAAAGTCAACAAAGTTCCGATTCAACCGACGCTGCGACATGCCCTAAAATATGACACCCTTAAACGGTTAGACAAACCGTTCAAGCTCAAAAAGCGCGATGAATAAACTTATTGATTTAGCCGAAAAAGAGTTTGTTTTAAAAGGTTAGAATTTTCTTACCAAAAAAATATCGAAAGGTATCAAAAAAAAGAAAAAAAAAGTACTCAAAGCTGCTCGGAAAAATGTGATAAACAAGTTTTCATGGGATTTTGCAAAAATGTTTAGTTTGGGATCGGGATCGGGATCAGGTTCGCAACAACAAAAAGACGAATAGTCGCACAAAAACGAAGACGTAGAAGAAAATTCGGATTAGACTAGTTTATTAATTTTCTTATTTTAATAATTGTTTTTCTTTTTATAAATAATTGTAATGTTACTTTAGTATTAATGTAATGTTTTTATTTTATTAATGTAATGTTTTTATTTTAGGGTCGGTTTGGTTAGAAATTGTTTATCATTTTCTTTAGTCATAGGCTTTGTCCAATCTTGTGTTGTTGATCTCATATATACTATGTTTATGCACATTAGTTTACGAGTCTGAGACCGAACAGAAAAACGAGTTAAGCTCTATTATAAGTAGGAGAGTATGGGGTGCACACTCATTAAAGCTATTGCGTTTCCACAAAAATATAGGGGATCAAGGGGGTTGTGGCCCCTTGTTGGGTTAAGGGGCAGCACCCCTTACGGGGGTGTAGGAGACAACGTCCTCAAGTTGAGGGGGAGCCACCCCTCGTTGGAGGCAAGGACCCTAGTGGGCTTCGGGAAACACCTCGACCCAATCAGTATGTTTAGTATAACAACTTATGTACCCGTTTTAACAACCATATGTCCCACCGAATTATTAACGAAGTTTCCCGCCAATGCGAACAGTTATGATGTTTAGCGTTGCATATTTTCGTTTATAACTTCCATTAACTATTAAACTACTATAATCAGTTTCTGGTTGCATAGCAGAATCACGAAAATAACCGTACTTTCTTGTTCTTAATCAATTCTTCTATTTTTCTTGAAAATTTGATAAGACAAAGAATTGGAACAAATTATTTAATTGAAAAAGTAAAATCCATACACAATAAAAAAATTATCCAAGACAACAGATACCCACCCTCTAAGAGGAACGCTATTGGAAGTCCCATTGAATGGGATGAGGACATATTGTTGAGTTAATTTATGGCCTAGTTTTTTATATTGTCATAACTTGAAAGAAGGAAGATACATGTTACTTTAAAACGGACTCAAGCACGATACGAACATAACATTCTACATATTTGTAAGCATGACCACAAACATAAAAGCATTTGTACCATTAAAACGATATATACAAATTTTAATTTCAAAAGCATGGTCAAAAGAAAATACATTGTACGATTCCTTCATTATTCATTGTTAAAGTCTAAAGATTAATAGTAAAACATTCTTTTTTGAATGAAACCAGAGAAAGATGATCAGCTTTCTCTTTGTCTAAAACAACATCATCGTAGCACTCTATTTGAATAAGCCTTTTTAGTTTTTACCTCCTGGATTCATGGACGTTTGGTGCTCACCGTGCACGAGTTACAATGGCCATATGAAACCATGATATCTAAGACAAACGCATAGTTAAGGAATAACAAAACTACACTCATCACAAATATGTAAAAGCACAAGTTATTCCATTACAATAATTTTACGCTTCAACTTCAGTATAAAAGCACCCAAAACAACTCGGCCATGTTAATGAGTTAAAAATTTTCAGTTTCTATTTTCTACCGAGCTACGTGCGTATAAGATATTAACAAAATGAACTTAGAACTTGTCCGGCTTGAGTTTATATCGAGTCAAATCCATCCTAAATGAAGTAGTACATACACAAAATCCTTGATAAAGAAATAAGTTCCAAATCATAAATTTTCATAAAAAGCGGGGATAGCTCAGTTGGGAGAGCGTCAGACTGAAGATCTGAAGGTCAGGTGTTCGATCCACCTTCACCGCATATTATTTTTCTTTTTTCTGACCCGTTGTATTTGCTGTTTTTTAACCAACCTATGACAACAACAAAAAACAAACAACGTTGTACATAACTACCACACAGGTGTTGGTTAAATCCTGTTGTTCCGACCCATCTCTTGTTTGTTTCTCTCTTTTTAATCTCATTTCAAATTTAACTTTCATTTTGGGGCTCAAAGTTTCACTCTCCTATCATTTCCTTGCACAAACTCACCATTTCTTCATACATAATCTCGCGTTTTTCGCATTCTTAATTCAATCCCAACAAATTTAAAAAAACAAAAATTGAATTTCGATAAGCGAAAAATAAGAGAGAAAATTAAACAAAGAAATGGTGGTTCCACAAGGAATTAGAGGGTGTTTTTAGTAATATTTTGATTCTTGGAGGGTTTCGAAAAAACATGAAATTTGCTTCTTTTTATTATCATGACATATATTTTCAAACCTTCTCTCTTTTCTTTCTCATCATCAAGAAATCTTGATGCTAGTTTCGAATGCCGATCAGGCTTTTACATACGGTCGGCATTCGAAGCTTATGTGATTGATTAGAGGCCTTCTTTGAGACCCGTTTTGAATTTGGGTCTCTGATTAGGTCCTCTTGTTGTTATATATCTCTTTCAACCCGGCTTTGTGTGTTTCTTCTTCCACTTCTTTGTTTTTGCGCGCCTTGTCTTTGTGTCTGGTTTTTATAATTATGGTTCACCGTATGTTTGGGAAAATGGGTTCGTGTGAAGATGGTGATAACATGGAAGTCGACTACGTCGAAAAAGACCCAACGGGCCGATTCATTCGGGTGATATATATATGTTCTAAGTTTTTCATTAACATGCCAATCTTGTGATTATGTTTGGAACTTGAAAAAACATTTTGTATGATTTACTTATAAATTAGTTGATTTTTATGTCTTTTAAGAGGTCAAATTAAGTAATTTTTTCAAAAATCAGAATAAGTAAAGTCATTCGAACATTATTTTTTAATGCATGCAATCTACTAAATCATTTTATAAAAATTCAAATTATTTGATAATATTATTTTTACAATGTGCAAAAATATTTACTGTTGTACTAAAAATGACCCATTACATGAGTCTGTTTTGATCCATTATCCAACTCGTCTAAGGTGTATATTGTCACGTCTATATTTTATTGTAACTTTCTTGTTATCACCAAGATTGCATTCATCGTCTTTATTATTACTTTTTCAGTACCCTGAAGTTCTGGGCAGAGGCGCATTCAAGAAAGTGTATGCTTCCATAACTTCATCTTTTACGCACACTTTTTCGTCTCAAACTATAATTTGCTTTTCAATTTGTTATTTTAGTTACAAGGCCTTTGACCAATTTGAGGGAATCGAGGTTGCTTGGAACCGAGTGAGAATCGATGATGTCTTGCAATCTCCAGACGAATACAAAAACTTGTATTCGGAAGTTCATCTTCTTAGAACATTGAAACACAACAATATCATCAAGTTGTTTGATTCATGGATCGATACCAAGAAGAAGACGTTAAACATGATCACGGAGATCTTCACATCGGGAAACCTACGACAGTGAGTCTTTTATATAAACTTAAATTCATTATCTTATGTTTTGCATTGTGTTACATGTTATGAATCTTGTAGATACCGTAAGAAGCATAAGAGTGTCGATATGAAAGCTATCAAGAACTGGGCAAGACAGATTCTTAGTGGTCTTGACTACCTTCACAGTCAAAACCCGCCTGTGATTCACCGTGACATAAAATGTGACAACATTTTTGTCAATGGAAACCATGGAGAAATTAAAATTGGAGATCTTGGATTGGCAACTGTTTTGCAGCAACCGACTGCTAAAAGTTTCATCGGTATGATTTAAAAACTTTAGATTGTGTTTGAATGTGCATTTTGAAAGTGGTTATCGACTTATATTGAAAATGAGAATCAGAAAATCATTCTTACTTTATTTGGTCATGTAGGAACCCCTGAATTCATGGCACCAGAGCTTTACGAGGAGGAGTATAATGAATTAGTTGATATATATTCGTTCGGGATGTGCATGCTTGAAATGGTAACTTTTGAGTACCCGTATAGCGAATGCAAGAATGCAGCTCAAATCTACAAGAAAGTTACCAAGGCGAGTTATCTTTAACTTCTTCATCCTGTTTATTAATTATGGAAGTTTTTAATGGTTTAATTAACAGGGAATCAAACCCGCCTCTCTTGACAAAGTGACTGATCCAGAAGTTAAGGAATTCATAGAGAAATGTTTGGTTCCGGCAGACGAGAGATTGTCTGCTAAAGAGCTTCTGAAAGATCCATTTCTTGAGATTAAGAATCTGAAAAAGCCAACCCGGGATTCATTAGTAATGCCTAATCGTCCCGTTGTTGAACTTTGTAGGAAGCATCAAGAAAACGAGTTTAGACTCAAATGCACCAAAAAGGACAATAACTCGGTTTCTTTGACCATGAGAATTGCTACGAGAAATGGTAATTTGTTACTATTCTCTACTTCTGTTTTGTAAGTAGCACTTACTTTCTTACACTTACTATTTGTTGCAGGCCCCGTGAGAAATATTGATTTCATGTTTTATCTAAAAAACGACACTGCTTTATCAATTTCACGTGAAATGGTTGAACAACTCGAGTTAGCCGAGAATGTTGTGTCTTTTATTGCCGAGTTAATCAACGACTTGATCAAACGAATATTCCCTGTAAGCCCACTTTCAATGTATTTACTGGTAAATGCTTTTTCTTGGTCATACCTTATAACTTAAAACAAACTTTTTGTATTTTAAAACAGGGTTTTGTTGATTCGGAATATGATCAAGAATTGGGTTTTGCGGCTCTGCAAAAGCTTTTGAAAGTACGCGGGTTAACAACAAGTGGTTCGTTTCTTTCGTTATGTGAAAGTGATAAGGCAAAGGTTAGGATAGACTTACAAACAATAGAGACGGGATATAAACAATGGTGTAGCGAGGTGAAGATGGTTGAGGAGAAGGGAGTCGAAGCTACTAGAAAGAGATGTATAAAGACTTAATAAGACGAGAAGAACGTTGAACTGATAATAGGAAGGCTTGAGTTAGTGAAAACATGTAATGAAACTTTGTTCCTCTCTCAAATAATCACAAGTTATATAAAATCCGCTGGTGTGATATTCATTCATAACTTTTAAACGGTTTGCTATTGTTAAGTCATTAAATCACGATAAAAAAAACGCATATTAGAGATTAAAATCAGTCTTCACGCCAGCAGTGATTACATTTCTCACAAGTGAAGTTTATTGTCATCGGCTCATCAGCTGACCTTGTTTGAAACTGGATATACGCAGCAATGTTGTGACCACAATTAGGGCAATGAGCTGCAGGAAACAAAAAAAGTTACGAAATTAAAGACGCACAACGTGCATATATACAACAAGTAAACCGGAACAAAGTGTGAAACATATTAATACCTTGATCTGTTTTTGGAGCATTAGTCATGTCATCTTTCGTGATGATAGGATCTACCTCTTTTTTAACTAAACGTTGCTTTCTCTTGATCTTGACCTATATTTACATATAAACGTTACTTAGTCAAATTGAATATTCCAAAAGGCGTAATCAGTTTAAGCAAATTCCCAAACACCGGTAAGTTACCTTGGGCTCAATTTGGCTAACATATGGACAAGTCGGGCAGAAAAAGCGCGCAGGACGAGACAAATGTGGCAACTCATACTTCAACAACATCCCACACGTTGGACAGAATTCCATCTCTACGAATAACCCTTAGCTACACATAAATCAGTTTTCAAACATGGGTTATCATGTACTAGTCAAGAACTTGACTAGTATCGATGAAACCGAAAGCCGTACCAATTGTCATGGGTTTACTACTATTAAACTATTAATCATCAGACTGACATTTTATCAAACATCTTATGTGCATAAACCAGGCTCATTCAAATTGACAAAACAATCGCACAAAATATAGATCAAATTATACCTGAATCGTATTGTATTATGGATTTTGATCGAATAGAGGTGTCGGTGGCGATAGTGGCGACGGCTGCAGCGCGGCGGAGTGACGGCAATCGGTTGTTAATCGGGAGAAGAAAAAAAACATAAAAAGTGTGGTTTTGTTCCAAAACATTGGACTATATATTCATTTTCACCCCAAACTTAGAGTTATATACACTAATGGTCAAGCTTTTACTAATTTAACCGGTCATCTTTATTACCTTTTCATTACACTTGTAATTCTTATTTTGAAATATTCGTGTCTTGCATGACCCAATTTTGAATGGACCGTTAATTTAGCGTTAAAATTCATCTTTTTCACATAAATCGTATCTTGTTCGTTAAACTTCACGTATCTATTAATTTATTCCTTTTAATATATATATACATATATATATATATACTAGTAGAAAACCCGCACGATGTAGCGGGACGGAAAACTTCTAAGCGATAAAATTATATTAATGTATGTTATGTCGTTTTGAGTATAAGATTAAAACATAAAAAGCACTCTAAATTTAATATATTTAAGTTGAATTTAAATATTTAGAGAATAAATATCAATGAATATGTATTTTGGAAACTTTAATAATCGCAGAAAGTTAGGTTGTCAAATTAATACTAACAATAAAATAAAAGGACATTTTAGACATTTTCTTTTTAAATTTCAATACCTCAAATGCTTTATAAATAGTATAGATATATATATATATATATATATATATATATATATAGATTGGTGTTCAAATGGGATCCCTAATTTTCTAGAGATCGGATCCACTTTTTAACCACCCATTTTTTCTTATATATTTGTTTTTTTTTTTTTTTTGCTTTTTTTCTAATATCTTCTTTTACTTTTTTCTTTTACCTTTTTATTTACTTTTTATTTTTTTATTTTTTTTTCTTCCGAAAATCACATTTGATTTTCAATCTTACTTTTAAAAATCACATGTGATTTTCAATCTACAAATCTTTTATGAGTAAAATCACATGTGATTTTTAATGTACAAACTATCTTGCTTATAAAATCACATGTGATTTTCGAGAAACAAATATTTCAAGTGTGACTTTAAAATTTATAAATTTTGGTTTTTGAAAATCACATTGAATTTTCCAAAAAAAAAAACTTCAAGTGTGATTTTAAAATTTATAAATTTTGATTTTTGAAAATCATATGAGATTTCAATTTTTTACAAAAAAATCACATGTGATTTTGAAGAAAAAAAAAGTTAAGTAAAACATAGCAAAAATATATATATATATATATATATATATATTAAGGGGAAAATGTGTGACTGGAAACTGGATCTCTGGATCCCTAGCAAATTGAGGATCTCATTTGAACCTCACCCTATATATATATATATATATATATATATATATATATATATATATATATATATATATATATATATATATATATATATATATATATATATATATATATATATATATATATAGGGAAGTGAATACGGGGTTGTTATATATGTAAACTTACATGCGAAACTCATTAAAAACTATGTCGTTTTGTGGTTTAAATGCTTTTAAACGCTTGATTTGTCCTATATTCATCTAGGGAGATGTGATCCCCAAAATGCAGGGGGTCATTGTTTATTATGAACAAGTTATAAAAAGTGACTTCAATAGATGGCCACTGATGACCAAAAAACTTATATTTTTAAAAGACACGATTAATGAAGAAAAATATTTGAATAGATAAAAATTTGAAAAATTAGTTTAATAAATATGATTAAAATTTTATAGATTTGAAGAATTTTTAACAAAATGATATTTTTTTGATTAGTTTTGCATGTAAGCTTACATGTGTAACAACCTCATATTCACTTTTCTATATATATATATATATATATATATATATATATATATATATATATATATATATATATATATATATATATATATATATAGGGACTGGTTGCGAGAACTCATTCTTAGCCATTCATTTATTTTCTCATATTAAATATTTTTTTAAAATTAAAAAGGGTAAACTAGTAATTTACTAATTTTCGATTTTTTTTGTTTGGCTATTTAATTTTTTAATTTTAAGAGTTATATTTTGAAATGTTCATCAATGAACAGATTGTTAATTTTGAGTTTAACGTATTTAGGAACGAACAATATAAAACTGAATAAAATTCAAATAAAAATGAGAACATGCTGGATTTTTTAATAGTAAAATACCAATAAATGAAATGAACAATATAACAAGGACCAAGATTATGTTTTCTCGACCAACAATTAGATTTGTTCATATACACACATATGGGTGTTCACAATTGAACAACTTAAATGATCATAACTTTTCAAAATAAAAAGGCGAAGTCAATATTCTCATATGAACATGTAGAAAAAATTGGGTTATTCTTCATCAGAAACCATCATATGTACCTGTGACCTTCTTCTTTATTAACAAAACTAAAAACAATGCTACACCAAATTTTAAACTACGTCTTCTTGATAGATCTTAACATAAACCTGAAAAATTACGATCAACATGATTACAAACTTAAAAAGAATCTGAAATAAAATTGTACTCGAAATCATACCCACTATGAAACGTAACCCAACAGATATTATCATTCAAAACAACAACAGACGACATCAAAAGCTCACCAAACCGATTCGCATCAATCCCCATCTCACTATTCTTCTTGAAATCAATCCCACATTGTTGTAACATCTCAATCGAACCATTAGCAAAGATATCTTCATTAATATTTAATGAAAAAAATATTATAATAGGGAAAACTAATCGAATTCGGTAGACTTCAAGAACTGGCACCATGATATCATTTACATGATAATGTATATTGAAAAAAAATTAATTTCATATATCAATTTCCATCTAAAAAAAGTTAGTTTGAGCAGATAAATTTCATAAACTAATATGGAAAACTAATTCGATTCAATAAACACACACACACACAAATAAATCAATAAAATAAAAATAAAAATAAACAGAAAACTTACCAGACATACCAGCTTTTAAACAACCAGAAATCACATCAACAGATCGCGATCTAGGACCTAACGTTCCAACAATCTTCGTCATCGCCGGAAAAAAATTCTACAAAAAATCAAAATTAATTCAAATTAATTCGAGATCAATAATAATCAACAACATAATAAAAGTCATAAAAATCATTAACAAAATCATAAAAAATCACAAAAAATTTACAAAAAATAAAATCACAAAAAAACATATCTATAAAATTAAAATCAAAATTGAGAAATTACGGATTTAGAAGGTTCGAGAATTGTGGCCATGCGAATAGGTTCTTCGAGAAGCAAGTGATTGGAATGCATGATTACTGATTTTGATTTTCATTTTGATTTTGATTGAAAGAAAAAGATGAATTACAGAGAAAACATGGAAATGAGTGGGGTTAGGATTTTTGTGGAACGCATTTTAGGTATTAAGGAGAGAGGGAGAGAATTTCCAGGAAGAATGTGAATTTTCAAAAATATTCTTTTAACTCTTATAAAAACTTACTCAATTTTTCTATTGATTATAAATATGCCATTTTCGTTTTTAAAGCTTGATATGATCATCCAATGACTCCAAATTGGTTCTCGCAGAGATTTTAGTTCTCTCATGAACCATTTACTATATATATATATATATATATATATATATATATATATATATATATATATATATATATATATATATATATATATATATATATATATATATATATATATATAAGGTGAGGTTCAACTACACTCCATGCTTAAAATACATACTAGTAGAAACAATACAAAATCAATTAAAAAATTAATTTAAAAATAGTAAAAAAATGTTTTCTTCAAAACTGCATCGGAGAATAATCCTAAAATAATCTCTAGAATCATTTTATGAAATAAAAAAAAAATTAATCTTGTAACTCATATAATGACTTATAATTTAGTAATAGTCACAAACTATGTTTTTTTAAATGAATACTAAAATTGAAGGGTTTAAATTGTTTTAAAATGGAGGGTTATAATAAAAATAGTTAATTATAATGTGATATGGTATCATTATTTTAATTAAGGGAGATTTACATCTACGTCCTTACAAAACTTCTAAATTACGTCAGTCCTTTTAAAAATCAAAACTACGTTAATATCCTTCCAAAACATGAAAAATTCTCATATATATCTGTTAGAGCAAGGATTGACAGGCTCAGTAACTTGGGTGTTTGGGATTCAACCCCTTGACCTCCTGCTTAGCAGTGCAAACCTATCAAGCTCTTGGCGAGCCTAAGGTGGTCAAGTGGTTGGTTGAAGAAGATGATCGGAATATGTTTACTGTGGGAAGTGTATGAATACTCCGGCCATGTACTGTGTGTAAGTTGGATGGGAATGATGAAGATGATGAGGCTCATCTCCAAAACCTGAAGTGTTGAGTATTTATACCCAACACTACCAGGTATCAACAACGTATGGCAATGATGACCATTTATGGCTCATCAATAGGATTCCCACAGCTATTAACGTCTATATCATTATATAACTTTATTAATGCTCTGACGGTTACACTCAAGGATTAGGCTTGAGTGTCTGACTGGTAGGATGTCAGGAGTATGATACTGTGAGACGAACTCCAAAACATCAGTGTTGGTCTACACAAGTCCTTATACATGCCAGGCCATGAGTGTCGGACTGAGCGTCGGATGTCGGGGCAGATCTCCGGACACGGGGGTGCTAGGTGTCGGGACACATCTCTCGGATCCCGGACACGGGGCGCTTGGTGCCGGGACACATCTCTCGGATCCCGGACACGGGGCCATTTTGCCCGGACATGGGGCCTGGTCTCGGACACGGGGCCATTGTGCCGGGACACGGGGCCTGGTTCCCGGACACGGGGCGTGGTTCCCGGACACGGGGCCTGGTTCCCGGACACGGGGCCTGGTTCCCGGACACGGGGCCTGGTTCCCGGGACACGGGGCCTGGTTCCCCGGACACGGGGCCTGGTTCCCGGACACGGGGCCTGGTTCCCGGACACGGGGCCTGGTTCCCGGGACACGGGGACTGGTTCCCGGGACACGGGGACTGGTTCCCGGACACGGGGCCTGGTTCCCGGACACGGGGACTGGTTCCCGGACACGGGGCCTGGTTCCCGGACACGGGGCCTGGTTCCCGGGACACATGGACTGGTTCCCGGGACACGGGGCCTGGTTCCCGGACACGGGGCCAAAGTGCCGGGACACAACTCTCGGATCCCGGACACGGGGCCATGTTTCCCGGACACGGGGCTGTTTTACCCGGACAGGGGCCGTTTTACCCGGACACGGGGCCTGGTGCCGGGGCCATTTTACCAGGACACGGGGCCGGGTGCCGGGTGCCGGGGCCATTTTACCCGGCCACGGGGCCGGGTGTCGGGACCATTTTACCCGGACACGGGGCCTGGTACCGGGGCCATTTTACCCAGACACGGGGTCAAGGGCCAAGTGTCCGGACGCGGAGCCTTGTGTCCGGACGCCGGGACGAAATGTCCGGATGCAGGAACCAAGTGTCCGGACGGCCGGGACGAAATGTCCGGATGCTGGGGCCAAGTGTCCGGACGCCGGAGCCTTGTGTCTGGACGCCGGGACGAAATGTCCGGATGCAGGAACCAAGTGTCCGGACGGCCGGGACGAAATGTCCGGATGCTGGTGCCAAGTGTCCGGACGCCGGAGCCTTGTGTCCGGACGCCGGAGCCTAAGGGCCGGAGCTAGATAGCAGGCAACCTTTTGTAAGTCTGGTTATGTGTTTAGGGGGTTAATGGGCTATGTGTATGAGCCATTCCCTACTAACACTATCATGCCCCCTAGTTAGGTTTTAAAATGGTTTTTTGAAGCCTAACTTTTTTTGTTCTTATTGTCTCTTCCGCCTATTCTTTGGCCATGCCTTTCTTGGCCGCTTGAGGTTGCCTTGAGTAGTTCTGACCGAGGCCATGTCCAATGTGTCTTTGAAAAATAATGTTTTATTGGGTGATCAAGCCAATAACACATTTTTAACCTGTTATCTTGGATGTTATGTCACACCATCTTGGGTGTGCGTAAGAGTAATTATACTGAGTTGTGTCTATGACAATCATTTGAGTACCTATGGTTATTTTGTATGCCGATGACATAGCTAGATGTTGGCATCTCATGTATATTTCATATCGTGCCGATGGCACTTTTGTTGGTTAACCTTCAATTTGTTTTACTCGCGAGTGATGTCGCTTCCCAATGAGAAGTGCTTGCCTTTTCCCGGTAGGTAAAAAGACGAATATGTGAGTGCATGTTTGGCGTGGATTTAAAATGTCTATATGTGCCTTTTGCTAAATTCCCCTCCAAACGTAGTTTGGGGTGGTGTATCAGGTTTTTTGCCTTGTGGGATACATAGATCAGACCACTTTGTATTTTGAGGTGCATTGCTGTGAATGACTCTTTGAAGAGTGTTTTCTTATGGTGTGGCCAAATCCCTGATGAGTGAGATGGCCAAATACCAAAGTTTGCTAGATTTCCTAGATATCCAGACTTGGCTAGTTGTTGATTGTCAAGGTGTACCATGTTGCAGAGACATCCAGACTGGCCGGCTGTTCATGTTTTTTTTTTTTTTAAACTTTCGGCATTGAGACAACTGTTGGCTAGGCACATCCTGACGGGTGTTGTGGTTGCAAGTGCTGACAATCAGCACTAGTATGTAAATATTAAATGTAGCACCTTTTTAGATTCATTGCATTCCATGTCCTGGGTAATGGTCGTCCATCTAAGTCAGACAGGGTGTAGGAGCCAGTTCCATGTGCTTCAAGGACACTATATGAGCCTTCCCATGTGGGACCCAACTTGCCCAAGTTTTCGGTCCTGCTAGCTTCATTTTTCCGCCATACGAGATCTCCCACTTTGAAAGATGTGTGTCGGACTCTTTGGTTATAATACTTAGCCATCTGTCTATGGCTTTCTGCTTGTCGGATGAGAGATATTTCTCTTCGCTCCTCGATGATATTCAGGTTCTCTCTTAGGGCTTCTTCATTTAGCTCCGGATTGAAATGAAGGGTCCGGTGAGTAGGGATTGTAAGTTCTGGTGGGATAACTGCCTCAGTGCCATAGACTAGGCTGAAAGGGGTTTCAGATGTAGTTCTGCCGGGGGAAGTTCTATGTGCCCAAAAATGCCTGGGATTTCGTCTACCCATGCCTTTGCATATTTTCCCAATCTGGCCTTAATTCCCTTGACGATTGCTTTGTTCATGACTTCAACCTGACCATTAGCTTGTGGGTGTGCCACAGAGGTGAATCGTTGTTGGATATCCATATCCTGACACCAAGTCTTAAATGGATTATCTGCAAATTGTTTTCCATTATCACTGACTAGGACGTGTGGAACTCCAAAGCGACATACTATTTGTTCCCAAACGAAGCTTATCATTCGAGGCCCGGTGATAGTTGCCAAGGGCTTAGCTTCGATCCATTTTGTGAAATAGTCCACAACCACTAAAAGGTATTTAACATTGCCTACCCCAGGGGGGAATGGTCCGACAATGTCGATTCCCCATTTGTAAAACGGCCATGCGCTAGTCACTGGAATGAGGTCCTGCTTTGGCATTTTTGAGACTGACGCATGTTTTTGGCATGATTCACATTTTTCAATTTCTTCCTTTGCATCTCTGTGCATGGATGGCCAGAAGTATCCAAGTCTCATGACCTTAGTGGTTACCGAACGAGGGCCTGCATGCATGCCACAACTTCCACCATGTACATCCTGAATTAGATCCTTTGCTTGTGTTGGGCCGACACATCTTAGATGTGGACCCAAAAAAGACTTCCTAAACAGGTAGTTGTCTATGAGGAGATACATTGGTGCCTTCATTCTGATTTTCCTTGCTAGTTGTTTGTCTTCCGGGAGTTGTCCATTCTGAAGGAAGTTTTTTATTGGAGTCATCCAACAGTCTTCCTCCGTTATTGCGGCCACTTCCTTTGTTGGCATTATGGATTTCTCAGTTAGGACTTCCACCAACAATTCTTTCTTGAGGTGGGCGAAGGAGGATGCTGCAAGTTTGCTCAATGCATCTGCTATTTTGTTACGGTTTCTTGGCACTTGCTCTATGGTAAATTTTGAGAAGTCCGAAATGATTTTTCTGGTTTCTTCCAAGTATTGTTGCATGGAAGTTTGATTTGCTTCATAGCTACCATTGATATGATTAGCTACCAACTGGGAGTCCACAAAAGCTTCTATATTTTGAACTCCCATCTTTCTAGCTATTCGTAGCCCTGATAAGAGAGCTTCATATTCGGCTTCATTGTTAGTTGCCGGGAAGTCAAACTTAAGGGCGTAGGTATACTCGTTTTTATCTGGATCTGTGAGTATGAGACCAGCTCCTGACCCTTCTAGGCTGGATGCGCCATCTGTGAAGAGGGTCCAAGGAGGGCTGTCTGTCACTAAAGGATCCTTTGGTTCTTCCATTCCTTCGATTTCAGCCAGGAAATCTGCCAAGATTTGTCCTTTCATCGAGTTTCGAGGTTGGAAAGAAATTTCATGTTCTCCCAGTTCAATTGACCATTTTGCTAATCGTCCCGACACTTCTGGTTTACCCAATATTTGTTTGATTGGTTTGTCTGTTAGCACTTGGATGGGATGTCCTTGAAAATATCTCCTCAAACGTCTAGACGCATGAACCAAAGAGAGTGCCAATTTTTCCAAACATGGATAATTAACCTCTGGGCCTTTCAGTGCCCTACTGATGAAATAGATCGGCATTTGTGAGTCGCCCCTTTGGGCTACTAGAACTGCGCTTACACATTCCTTGGAAGCAGCCAAGTATATAGTTAGTGTCTCCCCGGCTATTGGACTCGTGAGTGTTGGGAGATTGGCCATGAATTTCTTCATTTCTTGAAATGCCACTTCTGCTTCTTCAGACCATGAGAAGTCTTTTTTCCGAATGCATCCCTTTAAGGTATTAAAGAAAGGGATGGATCGGTCTGCGGCTTTGGACAAGAAACGGCTAAGTGCTGCTAGCTTGCCATTTAGGCTTTGGACTTGCTTTTTGGTGGAAGGAGATGGCATGTCAATGACTGCTTGGACCTTCTTAGGATTGACTTTGATTCCATCAGGTGTAACAATATGTCCCAAGAATTTTCCTTCCTCCATGCCAAAACTACACTTGGATGGATTAAGCTTCATGTTAATATTACGTAATGTTTGGAAAGTTTCCAGGATATCAGCCAACATGATGTCTTCCGTATTGCTTTTGATAACTATGTCATCTACATAGGCTTCTATGTTCCTTCCCACTTGATTTTTGAAAGTTTCATCTATTAGACGTTGATAGGTTGCTCCAGCGTTTTTCAAGCCAAATGGCATTTTTTGGAAACAAAATATGCCTTGGTCTGTGTGAAAAGCTGTTTTGTCTTCATCACCTTTTTCATACAAATTTGGTGATAACCTTTATATGCATCTAAAAAGCATTTGAGTCTAAATCTATCTAAGGATTCCACTTTCCAATCGATTTCTGGTAAAGGATAGTTGTCCTTTGGACAAGCTTTGTTAATGTCTTTGAAATCAACGCATAATCTCCAAGAACCATCTCCCTTCTTTACCATAACTGGATTAGCAATCCAAGTTTGGTATTTTACCTCTCTGACAATCCCTGCTTCGACCATTTTGTTTACTTGGTCACATGCAGATTTACTACGATCCGAGGCCATGCCTCGTTTTTTCTGTCGGATTGGCACAATATTGGGATTCGCGTTTAGGGAATGCTCTGCTAGTTCCCTTGGGACACCAGTCATGTCTGATGTCTGCCATGCAAAGACATCAAGGTTTGATTCTAGTAACGCTATGAGTTTAGTCTTTGTCTGTGTTGGGAGTTGTGAACCAATGGTCACTGGTTGTTCAGGGAAATGTTTATTAATAATAACTTTTTGTTCCGGACCATCAATGATATCCATTGCCGGATCACTTTTGGGACCCTCTACCAGTTTTGGTTTCTCTGCCTGTTTGCACTCTTTAGGCCATGACGTTCTAGCCCTGACTGTGGCTATGCCAGCTGGGGTAGGGAACTTTATCATGCCATGAATGGTGGATGGAATTGCTCCAAATTTTTGTAATGCAGGCCTGCCCAGTAGGACATTGTAGGCCGATGGTGCCTCAATGATTGCAAAATTAATCATTTCTAACCTATAGTGTGGATATTCTCCTAACATCATGTTTATTGCTACCTCTCCGATTGGCCAATGCGTCTCCCCTGAAAACCCCACTAGAGGGAATTGTGTTGGACGCTTTGAATTTTGTACTTTTTCAGGGAGCTTCCTAAAACAGTGGGCATAAATAATGTCCATTGAGCTCCCTGTATCAACATATGCCTTGCTCACTTCATAGTTGGCTAACCGGATTTGTATTACTACAGGGTTGATGGAAGGAGTTTCAATTGGTGGGAAGCAAATAGGCTCCATCACCCAATCCTGAAGGACTGATGCCTTCCTTTTGCGAGATGTAGTTTCTTCCTGCGCCATGTATATGTAATTAGGTGGGGTGGTGGATGGGGTATCGGTGGTTGTCTTTGGCTTAAGTGAACCGATTTGTGATGAGGAATTTCCTTCCATGGAGAAGAAAAAATGGTGGTGAAACTAAGAAATGAAATGAAAAAAGATAGAAATGAAATGAGACACCGTTGCTAAAACGTGTCCTACGGATGGCGCCAATGTTTGAGCAAATAGTAGCAGGCTCAGTAACTTGGGTGTTTGGGATTCAACCCCTTGACCTCCTGCTTAGCAGTGCAAACCTATCAAGCTCTTGGCGAGCCTAAGGTGGTCAAGTGGTTGGTTGAAGAAGATGATCGGGATATGTTTACTGCGGGAAGTGTATGAATGCTCCAGCCAGGTACTGTGTGTAAGTTGGATGGGAATGGAGAAGATGATGAAGATGATCTCCAAAACCTGAAGTGTGGAGTATTTATACCCAACACTACCAGGTATCAACAACGTATGGCAATGATGACCATTTATGGCTCATCAATAGGATTCCAACGGATATTAACGTCTATATCATTATATAACTTTATTAATGCTCTGACGGTTACACTCAAGGATTAGGCTTGAGTGTCTGACTGGTAGGATGTCAGGAGTATGATACTATGAGATGAATTCCAAAACATCAGTGTTGGTCTACACAAGTCCTTATACATGCCAGGCCGTGAGTGTCGGACTGAGCGTCGGATGCCGGGGCAGATCTCCGGACACGGGGGTGCTAGGTGTCAGGACACATCTCTCGGATCCCGGACCCGGGGCACTAGGTGCCGGGACATATCTCTCGGATCCCGGATACGGGGCCAAAGTGCCGGGACACAACTCCCGGATCCCGGACACGGGGCCATGTTTCCCGGATACGGGGCCTGGTTCCCGGACACGGGGCCTGGTTCCCGGGACACGGGGCCTGGTTCCCGGGACACGGGGCCTGGTTCCCGGACACGGGGCCTGGTTCCCGGACACGGGACCTGGTTCCCGGACACGGGCCTGGTTCCCGGACACGGGGCCTGGTTCCCGGACACGTTCCCGGACACGGACCTGGTTCCCGGACACGGACCTAGTTCCCGGACACGGGACCTGGTTCCCGGACACGTTCCCGGACACAGACCTGGTTCCCGGACACGTTCCCGGACACGGGCCTGGTTCCCGGACACGGGACCTGGTTCCCGGACACGTTCCCGGACACGGACCTGGTTCCCGGACACGTTCCCGGACACGGGCCTAGTTCCCGGACACGGGACCTGGTTCCCGGACACGGACCTGGTTCCCGGACACGTTCCCGGACACGGGCCTGGTTCCCGGACATGTTCCCGGACACAGGCCTGGTTCCCGGACACGGGACCTGGTTCCCGGGACACGGGGCCTAGGTTCCCGGACACGGGGCCTGGTTCCCGGACACGGGGCCTGGTTCCCGGACACGGGGCTGTTTTACACGGACAGGGGCCATTTTACCCGGACACGGGGCCATTTTACCCGGACACGGGGCCGGGTGCCGGGGCCATTTTACCCGGACACGGGGCCGGGTGCCGGGACCATTTTACCCGGACATGGGGCCTGGTGCCGGGGCCATTTTACCCGGACACGGGGTCAAGGGCCAAGTGTCCGGACGCGGAGCCTTGTGTCCGGACGCCGGGACGAAATGTCCGGATGCTGGGGCCAAGTGTCCGGACGCCGGAGCCTTGTGTCCGGACGCCGGGACGAAATGTCCGGATGCAGGAACCAAGTGTCCGGACGGCCGGGACGAAATGTCCGGATGCTGGGGCCAAGTGTCCGGAAGCCGGAGCCTCAGGGCCGGAGCTAGGAGATAGCAGGCAACCTTTTGTAAGTCAGGTTAGGTGTTTAGGGGGTTAATGGGCTATGTGTATGAACCATTCCCTACTAACACTATCAAAAATCAAAACCCTAATTCTAAAAACCCATAGGTACTTTTAAACCCTAATTTTCTAAAAACCTTACCATACATTACAATTTCTAGTCCATACTCCCACACCACCCTAATAAACTTTATAATTACCGAAATCAACAATCCAAACCACGTTATACCCATTAAAACCCTCATTTCCTTATAAAACCTAGATTTCATCCGGTACGAGTTAGAATCACGGTTTAGGTGGGTGATATTCATGTTTCATAATCCCGTAGGTCAAAATAGCGTTAAGAATGTCTGAAGAAGGATATTAGAAGCCATTTCATCCATAAAAAACTCAATCAAACAAAAAATACCCTTTTAAAATCAAAACCCTAATTCTAAAAACCATAGGTACTTTTAAACCCTAATTTTCTAAAAACCTTACCATACATTACAATTTCTAGTCCATACTCCCACACCACCCTAATAAACTTTATAATTACCGAAATCAACAATCCAAACCACGTTATACCCATTAAAACCCTCATTTCCTTATAAAACCTAGATTTCATCCGGTACGAGTTAGAATCACGGTTTAGGTGGGTGATATTCATGTTTCATAATCCCGTAGGTCAAAATAGCGTAAGAATGTGTGAAGAAGGATATTAGAAGCCATTTCATCCATAAAAAACTCAATCAAACAAAAAATACCCTTTTAAAATCAAAACCCTAATTCTAAAAACCCATAGGTACTTTTAAACCCTAATTTTCTAAAAACCTTACCATACATTACAATTTCTAGTCCATACTCCCACACCACCCTAATAAACTTTATAATTACCGAAATCAACAATCCAAACCACGTTATACCCATTAAAACCCTCATTTCCTTATAAAACCTAGATTTCATCCGGTACGAGTTAGAATCACGGTTTAGGTGGGTGATATTCATGTTTCATAATCCCGTAGGTCAAAATAGCGTTAAGAATGTCTGAAGAAGGATATTAGAAGCCATTTCATCCATAAAAAACTCAATCAAACAAAAAATACCCTTTTCAAATCAAAACCCTAATTCTAAAAACTCATAGGTACTTTTAAACCCTAATTTTCTAAAAACCTTACCATACATTACAATTTCTAGTCCATACTCCCACACCACCCTAATAAACTTTATAATTACCGAAATCAACAATCCAAACCACGTTATACCCATTAAAACCCTCATTTCCTTATAAAACCTAGATTTCATCCGGTACGAGTTAGAATCACGGTTTAGGTGGGTGATATTCATGTTTCATAATCCCGTAGGTCAAAATAGCGTTAAGAATGTCTGAAGAAGGATATTAGAAGCCATTTCATCCATAAAAAACTCAATCAAACAAAAAATACCCTTTTAAAATCAAAACCCTAATTCTAAAAAACCATAGGTACTTTTAAACCCTAATTTTCTAAAAACCTTACCATACATTACAATTTCTAGTCCATACTCCCACACCACCCTAATAAACTTTATAATTACCGAAATCAACAATCCAAACCACGTTATACCCATTAAAACCCTCATTTCCTTATAAAACCTAGATTTCATCCGGTACGAGTTAGAATCACGGTTTAGGTGGGTGATATTCATGTTTCATAATCCCGTAGGTCAAAATAGCGTTAAGAATGTCTGAAGAAGGATATTAGAAGCCATTTCATCCATAAAAAACTCAATCAAACAAAAAATACCCTTTTCAAATCAAAACCCTAATTCTAAAAACTCATAGGTACTTTTAAACCCTAATTTTCTAAAAACCTTACCATACATTACAATTTCTAGTCCATACTCCTACACCACCCTAATAAACTTTATAATTACCGAAATCAACAATCCAAACCACGTTATACCCATTAAAACCCTCATTTCCTTATAAAACCTAGATTTCATCCGGTACGAGTTAGAATCACGGTTTAGGTGGGTGATATTCATGTTTCATAATCCCGTAGGTCAAAATAGCGTTAAGAATGTCTGAAGAAGGATATTAGAAGCCATTTCATCCATAAAAAACTCAATCAAACAAAAAATACCCTTTTAAAATCAAAACCCTAATTCTAAAAACCCATAGGTACTTTTTTTTTTTTTGGTATAAGGGAAATTACCCCGGTAAATTATATTAACACCAAAAACCAATAGAGTACAATGGAATGTGGCTGAAATACCACATTAACCTCAGGACTAGCCTGAACATAAAAAGACAGGATGACAAACCATCTGTCTACAAACTAAGCAATACAAGAAAAAGAATACTAAACAATGAAATCGCCTAAATCAGAAGAGATTCCGGAATATTCCAATTCTTCAACAGATCCAAAGCCGCTCTCGAATTCTTGAATCTACATGACAAAAGCCTGGCACGAACATCAGCCAAAATATTATCCACAAGAACATTGACCGTTCTTTTGGATCCCGTATATAATCTATCATTTCTTTCGCGCCAAATGAAATACATGGCAGCAGCCAGAACCAGCTTGGCTATGACGCTTACCGAAGACCGACGATGAGCAAATGGAAGAATGGTCCCAACGATATCCGTGAGACATGGAGGACTACTCTGAAGACCAGCCCTTGAAACCAAACTTGCCTAGCATAAGGACACTCGAAGAAAAGATGGGCATGAGAATCTGGTTGAGTTTCACAAAGAGTACAATGAGAAACCAACAAAGGAGACACATCCCAAGAGCTAAGAACATCCTGAGTTCTGAGCTTGCCTTTGATTGCAAGCCAAACAAGAAAAGCATGTTTTGGAATATTATTCGAGAACCAAACCACATCAGCCCAAGGAACCGGATTATGGTACGGACGAATAGAATTCCAAACAGCTCGAACCGAGAACCTCTGAACTGACCCAGACCTATCCCTCCACTCCAGACTATCTTGAATCCCAGTACTAAGGCTAGGATTAGGGATAGAGAGAAGAGCAGGGTAAGTAGTACCGAGGTCGGGGGGCCATACCAAAGAGCCAGACGCCACAATATCTGCAACCCTGGAGGAGACAGAAAGATCCGCCCCATACATGTCCCGAGTAGACACAAATCCCGCAATGGGACTCAAAGCACACCACTTGTCATACCAAATCGAAGTACCATTACCATCACCAATCTTGTGCCAAATAAAATCACGAACAATTGGCCTCAGCTGTAACAACTTTCTCCATCCCCATGACATAGAACCACGGCATGGAATAGTCCAGAAATTCCGATCTCGTATCTTGTGCAAATGGGTCCAAGCAACCCATAAGGATTCCTTACGCATTAGGAGCTTCCAAAGCTGGCTAACCATAAGAGCTTGGTTAAACAGATCCAGCTGCCGAATCCCAAGACCGCCTTCAGACTTAGGCAAGCAAACAGCTTCCCAAGCCACCTTAGCTTTCCCCCTGCGGAATTCACCATTACTCCATAAAAACTTCCTCATAATCTGCTGAATTTCCAGAAGGACACGAGCGGGCAGAATGAAGACCGAAGCCCAATAAACATGCATGGATGAGAGAACAGACTTAACTAGTTGTAATCGACCCGCAATAGATAAGGATTTGTTCTTCCAATCAGAAACCCGAGCCTCAACCTTAGCAAGCTTGCAGTCCTTATACACCAGTCTCGAAGGAACCAGCGGAACACCAAGGTACTTAACCGGGAGCCGCCCCTCCTCAAACGGCATAACCTGAAGAATGCCTAACTTTGTATGATTAAGCACATTACAAAAATATGCAGTACTCTTAGGCAAGCTAGGGGTCAATCCAGACACATCCCGAAACTCATTCAAAGAATCCATAATAATCTTAGCCGAAGCAACATTACCATGAGAAAATATGAACAAGTCATCAGCAAAACAAAGGTTAATTAACCCCATCTCCGAGCAATAACGATGATACTTGAACCCAGCAGACTCCCTTACCCTCCTCTGCAAGATTAGCGTAAGAATTTCCATAACTAGGGTAAATAAGTAGGGGGACAAAGGATCACCCTGACGGAGCCCTCTTCTACCTCTGAAATGGCCATGAGTAGCACCATTAAGAGAAATGGAGAAGGACGTAGTAGTTACACATTCCATGATCCAACCAATCATCCTCTGATGGAAACCAAAACCAGTAAGAATAACACGAAGAAAGTTCCAATCCACCATGTCATAAGCTTTCTGAATATCGATTTTGAAGGCACATCGCGGCTCCCCACGGTCCAAATGATAATTATGCATCAGCAAAATATTATCAGCAATGCTACGCCCAGGAATAAAAGCCGACTGATTCAAGCTAACCAGCGACTGGAGACTACCCTTGATACGATTAGCAATGATCTTGCTAATACATTTAAACAAAACATTACAACATGAGATTGGCCTGAAATCCGTAACTTTAGTCGGAGTCTGAACTTTAGGAATAAGCGCCAGGAGGGTATGGTTCATCTGTTTCAGAAGTTTCCCATTACGAAAAAATTCCTTAACAGCTAAACAAATATCCCCGCCAACAATCTCCCAGGCCTCCTTAAAGAATGCAGCTGTGAACCCATCAGGACCAGGAGATTTATCATTTCCCATGGAGAACATAGCAAGCTTAATTTCCCGGTCCCCCACCGCCATAATCATCTCCGACGCTACCTGCGGATCGAGCACACTACCAAACAAGTCCTGGGAATTTAAAGCAGAAGATTGACCAGCTTGGCCAAGAAACCCTTCATAGTGAACAACAAAAGCTTGAGCCACCTTCTCATTCTCATGAACGATCCCATCCATATCAGAAACCACATTAATGCGATTCCGACTAATTCTACCCTTCACCGCTTTATGAAAAAACGCAGAGTTCGAGTCTCCATCTTTGAGCCATTGAATCTTCGCCTTCTGCTTAAGAAATCGGTCATGAGTCACAAGAGCATTATTATAATCCTGAACCAGCAAAGCTTCCTCCTCCCGAAGGGCAACATTAAAAGGGTCAGAATCCAAATCAGCCTGAGCCCTATCCAACTTCGAACGCAGAGAGTTAAGATTCTCAAACAGATTACCATGAGCAAATAAGAGCTTACGAAATGGCTTCTTTAAATACTTGAGCTTCTTAGCCACTTGAAACATGATAAAACCAGAGGAGGAATGCAACCAACCTTCTTTCACCACCTCCTTGAATCTCGGATGAGACGTGAGAATGTTAGTGAACTTGAAAGGCTTAGGGGGGCCCTGAACATTAGTGGGAATCCGAAGGATCGATGGAGTATGATCTGAAGTACGATAAGGATGAAAAATAGCATGAGCATCAGCAAACTCATCCCCAAAAGGCGTATTACCCAGAATACGATCAATCTTCTTGAGAATACCCCCGACACCCTTAGGCTTCTGAGTCCAGGTAAACTGAAGGCCAGTACTAGAAACATCCCGAACTTCAATATCATCAATACATTCCTTAAATTCACGCATAGCAATAGTCATACATGAAGAACCAGCAGTGCTTTCATTCAAGAAGAGGGAAGCATTAAAATCACCAAGAATACTCCAAGGTCTATCACGAATGTACGAGCAATGCATCCGAAGGTTATCCCAAAGCTGTCTGCGCTGAGTATAACTGTTATGCCCATAGATAAATGAACAAAACAGCTCCCTCTTAGCCAGCTTAAGCCATATACGCGTGTGAATGACTTGATCAGTTTGCGAAATAACCACAATATCAACATCATACTTGTTCCAACCCAGAATAATCCTCGTACCCTTATCACAAAGCCTTCCGTT
>CAJVGC010000060.1:52175062-52245943 GCA_910822075.1 Senecio squalidus
CCCGTCTAGTGGTTACTTGCATTACTTATTTCCTAGATTAATCTCGCCGAATAAACCTTTGAATTGTGAGACATGTTTTTTTGCTAAAAGTCATAGACACACTTCAAGTCAAATAATACTAAGGTTGACTTACCTTTTTATTAATCATTCGGATGTGTGGGGACCGACAAAAGTTGAGGGGGACAAAGTTTTCGTTATTTTGTATCATTCATTGATGATTGCACTCGCATGACTTGGATTTATCTCTGAAAAATAAATCCGAAGTTTTTTTCAAATTTACAAGTTTTTGTGCCATGGTGAAAACCCAATTCAAAAGTGATATACAAATTCTTAGGTCTGATAATGGGGGGGGAATTTGTTAATACCTCCATGAAACAATTTTGTCAAGAAAAAGGAATAATTCATCAAACTTCATGTGCTCATACCCCTGAACAAAACGGATTATCCGAAAGGAAAAACCGGTTCCTTTTAGAAATAACTCGTGCACTCATGATTGAATCCCAAGTTCCTAAATCCTTCTGGCCCGAAGCTCTTGTCACAGCAACATATCTTATGAATCGCCTCCCAACAAGAGCCCTTGACCTAAAAACTCCACTTCAAACCCTATCTAAATTTCACAAACCTCCATCTACTCTTACCCTTGAACCTCGTGTTTTTGGATGTTCTGTATTTGTTCACATACCAAAGTCAGAACGTTCCAAACTTGATGCATGTGCTGAGAAATGTGTGTTTGTCGGATATGGAGTCAATCAACAAGGTTATCGGTGCTATAGTCCGAGCAAACGTCATATGTACACCACGATGAACTGTGATTTTCTCGAAATTGAATACTTTTACAATATCCAACACACTGGTCAGGGGGAAAAGGAATATGATGACACATTGAGTTGGATAAAGTGGATGCCATCATCAGAAAGTAATCACGGTATCCACGAGTCACAAGCCACAAGTCCTGAACTCGGTACTACTAACAGTGATCCTACCAACCTGACGTCAGAGGTAAGTGACTCTCAAACTCAAGAACATGTTACTATTCCCATTATCTCTGATTCATCTACTAACCATGAAGGGTTTGAGTATGTTGAAACTCCTGATTTAAATAACCATATGGCAGAACAAGAGTCATCGCAGGTTGAACAAACCAGGTATACTCTCCCCCCAAGATCGAATCGAGGAGTTCCTCCAAAAAGGTATTCTCCGGAAAAGACAACTAAAAGTTCCCGATATCCGATGGCACACGTGGCGGTCGGAAATTTGTCACCAGAAGCCCAGACATTTTCCAAATCTATATGTTCTGAAGAAATACCAAGTTCAGTTGAACAAGCTCTTAAATCTAAGAACTGGAGTAAGGCAATGAAAATTGAAATGGATGCCCTGAATAAAAATGATACATGGGAAAAATGCACCCTTCCCCAAGGAAAAAAAATCAGTAGGATGTCGGTGGATCTTCACTATTAAATACAAGCCGGATGGAACCATTGAAAGATACAAAACTCGACTTGTAGCAAAAGGGTACACTCAAACATACGGAATTGACTACTCCGAGACTTTTTCACCTGTAGCAAAATTTGATACAATTAGGGTCCTATTCTCTATAGAGGTGAATAAAGGCTGGCCTCTTCTTCAACTGGACGTAAAGAATGCTTTCTTACATGGAGAACTCAAAGAAGAAGTCTATATGGAACTTCCCCCTGGTTTTGTGGAAAATTCGAATCCTAGAGAAGTATGTAGCCTGAAGAAGTCCTTATATGGTTTAAAACAATCTCCTCGTGCCTGGTTTGGAAGGTTTACGTTAGTCATGAAGAAATATGGATTCAAGCAGAGTAACTCAGATCATACTTTGTTTCTCAAACGAAGAAATAAACTTGTAACATGTTTAATTATTTATGTTGATGATATGATAATCACAGGTAATGATGAAGAAGAAATAACCAGATTGAAGATAAACTTGTTCAAAGAATTTGAAATGAAGGATCTGGGAAGACTTAAATATTTCCTTGGAATTGAAGTCCTGAGATCTATACGAGGGATTCTTATTTGTCAAAAGAAATATGTACTTGATCTACTCGCAGAAACAAGGATGATTGATTGCAAACCAGTAGACACTCCTATGATCATGAATCAAAAGCTCTATATGGAGGAAAACGCTAAATTGGCCGACAAGGGGAGATATCAACGAATAGTAAGGAAACTAATCTATCTCTCTCATACCAGACCTGACATTGCTTATGCAGTGGGAGTTGTAAGCCAATTTATGCATCAACCTCAAGCTACCCATATGGAAGCTGTATGCAGAATTATCCAATACCTCAAAGGAACACCTGGTCATGGAGTTTTGTTTAGAGCAAATGGGCACTTAGACACCCAAATATATACCGATGCGGACTGGACAGGAGATAAAGAAAAACGAAGATCTACATCCGGTTACTTTACTCTTGTTGGTGAAAAGCTGGTTACTTGGAGAAGCAAGAAACAAAAAAGTAGTAGCTCTCTCGAGCGCGGAGGCTGAATTTCGAGGAATAGCACGCGGTCTTGCAGAGATACTATGGATACGGAAACTCTTAACAGAAATCGGGTACCCTCCAAACCAACCCAGCAAAATTATGTGCGATAACATGTTGATGTAGACCGACACTTCATCAAAGAAAAACTCGGGTACCCTCGCACAAAACATGTTGAAGTAGACCGACACTTCATCAAAGAAAAACTCGAAACATGAATAATCGAGATTCCGTTTGTCTGCTCAGAAGAACAGCTCGCAGATATATTAACAAAGGCGGTCAATGGAAAAGTGTTTAATCATTGTCTTGACAAGTTGAGTATCGGAAATCCCCCTACTCAACTTGAGGGGGAATGTTGAAATATTTGATTTAATATTTGGGATCAGTCTCCATCATATCCCAAAATAGAACCATTGACCACCTTGATCTTAGCTAATTTCCTACTTTTTCCTTTTAATGTCATTTATTGTAATTTCCTCATTTAGTCATTTTATATGACTATATAATTATGTACGATATATTGAGATTAACAACAAGAATGAAGAACAGTTTTCTAATCTCAATTCCATTCCTCTGGTTATCATTTTAACAAAAATTGCACATGCTTAACCTGTAGGGGGCTTGATAGTATGCACTAGACAAGATTTTGTGTGAACAATCAGTTTTGTGTATAGCTCAGTTGAGGTAGGTCTAGTTTGTGGGAAATATCAAGGTAAACATGAGAATGTTGACGGTTTCAAGGACGCTGAAGAGGATAGGTTGAAGACCGGGTATGTTTTTATGGTGAAGAAATGTGTGGTTCGGCACATGGTGACTACAACAGTTAAGTATGTGATGCTTACTGGATGAGTAAAAGGAAGCATGTGGCGTAAGGGCCTACTAATCAGGTTGGGAGAAGACCTAATGAACAAGGTGGTTGCAGAACCGAAGTTCAAGCATGACATGAATTGCATTGAGATGCTTAGTATCGGGATAATCTAATTCGTAGATTAAGGTGAAAATTGTTAATCGGATGATCATGAAATCGGTTTAGTAATCTTCGAATTAGTTTAGTATTAGGATTAGTAATTTGTTTCCTTTGTGTTTTGTGTTTAAACGTTTTTCTAGTCAACCACTTAGGGACTAAGTTAGCTAATTATGAAAGTTAACTAGGAATAAGAGTTTTTTACCGATCGATCGCCTAAGATCCCCCCCCTCACTGATATAGGTAGGGTGGGTGGGTGGGTTGGGGTTGGGGGTTAACGGTGCATGTCTTTTGTTTTCACTTTCCTATCAAATGTAATTAAAACCCATTCGACATTTCTGGCTTTTATTTTTCAGTTTTCTTTTCTTGTTTGGTTGCATCTATAGGTGACACTTGTAAACCGGGTTTTTTCGAACCGGACCCGAAACCGAAACCGGTTTTTCGATAAACCGGTTATAAGGTCACCGAAACCGGTTTGAATTAACCGAATCGGTTAACACCTGTTATGGTTTTTTTAAAATACCGGTTTTTTCGGTTTTTTATCCGGTTAAAACCTGTTTTTTTACATAACCGGTTAAAACCGTTTTTTTTTTAATATGACCGTTAGGCGGCGTTAGTTACCGTTAGAAAGAGCCGTTAGTGACCGTTAGGAGCGGGTTTTGTTTCACCTTTTTTTGAGTTTTTGGCACCTCTAAGTTGCCTATAAATACTATCACTAGTTTGTGTTGAAATCACACCAAAAACTCAACTATTTTTCTCTCAAAATCACCAAAAACTCGCATTCTCGCTATATATATACTTTTATTTCTTCCGAAAACACACGATCACAATTATTCTTCTCTCAAAATGGAAAACTCACAATCACAAGCTTCCGCTTCCGCTAGTAGCAATGTTCGAAACGTCAAAGTTTACACAAATGAAGATATATCTCAAATTATACAAACTACTCGTAACAAGGAAATTTGGGCTCGTTATGATTTGTGCGTACTGAAAGACGGGATGGAAAGAGCACGTTGCAAGAAGTGTGGGAAGTTTTTAAGCTCTAATTTAAACACAACACTAAGAACTCCCAAAAACGGGTCTTGTAAAACGATTAGTCAAGAAGCATCACAATCGGAACTTGGTGCGAATGGGAACGTATTTATATACGATAATGATGCGCTTCGAGAAGCATTTACGAAGTTTGTCATTCAAGAGGGGCTTCCATTCAACCACTTCGACAACCAACGACTTACGAAAATTATCAAACAAAGGCTACAACCGCGATACAAACAAGTAAGTCGTACTACCCTTAGAAATGATGCGTTTAAATATTGGGAAAAATCTAAAAATGAAATAATTGAGGGTTTTCGAAAAACTATAAATATGGGGTAAATATCACTTGTGATGTTTGGACCGCACCACATGGTACGAAAAATTCTTATTTAGCCGTTACGGCCCATTGGTTTCATGATGACCAAAATCTCAAATCTTGGTTATTGATGAAACGTACAATTGCTTTTAAATTGTTTGGTTATCCGCATACGGGATGTAATTTGCGAAAAAATTTAAATGACACAGTAGTTGAATATAGTTTAGACGATAAAGTTTTTACAATTTCACTAGATAATGCGCCAAATAATACTAAAGCAATGAATTTACTAAAATTACGAATAAAATCACTTTTAGATGGCGTTTTTTTTTCATTCTCGTTGTGTTGCTCATGTTATAAATTTGTCCGAGCAAAATGCATTTTTAATATGTGATCGTTTAAGTCAAAAATTTAGGAAATTATTAGTAACTATATATAGTTTGAGTAACGAACGACAAACTAATTATAAACGTTTTCGAAAACAATGTGGTGAACCTCCCCTAGAACCTTGCTACGATAATAATACTATGTGGAATTCTTCCCGCACTAGGTTTGAAAATATATTACTTCAACGTGATACTTTAGATGCTTTGAATGCCATTTTAGTTTTAAAAAATAAGTTCGTATCTATTTTCTCTTTTGAAGGGGATCGATTAAAAGAATTAACTTCGTTTTTATTAGTTTTTAAAGAGGCTACGACTATGTTATTGGGTGTATATTACCCAACTAGCCATTTAGTTCTAAACCAAATTTTTATATTGACCGAAAAATTAAAAGAATTTGAAATCTCCGAACATCGAATTTTTAGAAAAATTGTTAGAGTTATAAAAAGAAATTTATAAAATATTATAAATCCTTGCCTTTGATTTTTACTTGTTCCGTCGCACTAAATCCTTGTTTAAATGTTGGCGGGGGTACAAAGTTTACTGCAATCAATTTTATAAAATTTAGGCTTACACCTTGGCCAAAACCCGGTATATATTGAAGAAGAAAAAACTAGATTTGAAAAATATTTTGATGCATTATTTGCTATATATTGCGATAAACATGGTCAACAAAGTATCCCAATTGTTAACACAATGTGGGCGGGAACATCTTCTCAACAAGGGAATCAAACTAGTAATCAAAACTTAAATATAAACCTTTTTAATGTTTTACTTCAAGACGTTATAAAGCGTCAAAGAACATCGGCTCTAACAAGCGAATTGGGACAATAGAAGGCTACAAATTTCTTTGTCACTCTTGGTATTGATGGGTTTCAAAGTTTTGACATTTTGGCTGGTGTGGCTCGGGATTTATTATCCGTCCAAGCTACGTCGGAAAGTTGGTCAAGACTAACCCCTCAAGCCGTGGAAGTATGTGTATGCTTGAAAGATTACTTAGACGGAGTCGAAAGGATACAAAATGTAACAACGTTGGAAGACCCACTATTATAAGACGTTGAAGAAGTATCGAACAAGAAGAAATCGAAATGGGGATTTCACGTACAACTACCGAAGTAGATGAAGGTGAATTTGAAGAATTCGACGTAGAATCCGAGGAAGAACAAGATAAAGAAGAAGAAGAAGAAGAAGACTAGTTAAGTGTATTCGGGTGATGGCAATGCCGAAGCTCGATATACTTTACTACACGATGACGATTGTATTAAATTGTAATAAAAGTTATGTTTGTGTTTTATATTTTTAGTTGTAATTGTATTATTTAAAATTGAAATAAAAGTTATGTTTATATTTTATATTTTTTCCTATTTATAATCCGAAAAAAGACCCAAAAAAATAACCGATTAAAAAACCGGTTCAAAACCGATTCCAAACATTTTAAACCGAAAAAACCGATTGCAAAAAGCTAATTTAACCGAAACCGGTTTTTTTTAACCGAAAACCGATTAAAACCGGTTTGTTGCATCACAACAGCTAGTTTCCGCAATCATTCTTCTTTGATTTGTTATCGAGGTCAAATATTCCAACAATGTATTACGACATATGGTCCAGAAGGTTTCGAAAATGTTATATTCTTTTTATGAGACATGGAAAATAAAATGAAATTTAAGTTGAGCTATATCTTTAAGTATAAATCATGTCATATACAATAGAATACAAAAGCTGTGTACAAAATCAATGACAAAAAGAATTCTACTAACATCATTTGCTACCAGTCAGGTGATAATCTATCTACCCACTGATCATGATTCATGTCACACACCATAAAGGAATATCACCTATCAAACGTTAATTTCAATTCTTCTAAAAGTAAGACGATTGATCATGAAGAACGTTTAACTGAGCAAGAATCCGAGCTGCCAGAGATTTCGTTCTGCTGTTTCCCCTCTGAGTCAGGTCAACTAAAGGCATTTGAGTCGAGTTTCCATATTTTTGCTTAAATTCCACCAAACGGAAAATCCTCTCCAATGCATTCAGTACTTTTTCTTGCAAACTCGAAGAAGTACTATTAAGTAACTTTATAATCGGATGCATTGCATTAGCTTCAGCAAGCACTTTACACCCGTATGGTAGTCTTTCAGCTTCGATTAATGTCAACAATGCATCTAAAGACGCTTCACAAACATCGTAATCAGCATCTCCCAAAAGTGTCACCAATGGCGATATTGCTTCGGCTTCAACCAAACAAAAAGATGTTTCTACGGTGCAGATTCCTTGATGAACAGGGCATGTGGAGTCTGATTGAGATGAGAAGCACTTGAATAATCCCCCTAATGGCTTCGGGATCTGGCGAGTTAACTCTAATGACGTTTTTGAAAGTTGACCAAGAGAAATAGATGCTTTTCTTTTTGTCAAGCTGGTTCCTAGCTCTAATAACTGGACCAGTAAGGGAATGACACCTGCCTCGGCTAATTTCTTTTGTGAGTTTTGGTTCGTGGGGATGGTGAAATGACAAAGGGAACCAATGGCGTTTTCTATTAATTGTTTCTTGTTGGTCCCGTTTTTCATTCCATCATGAAGCCATTTGGATATAACTGGGAGTCCGTCTGCTTTCAATAGTAACTCGGTAAGCTGAGGTGACTGTGTGAGATTTGAAATAATACCCATAGCAGAAGCAATCTCGCCTATATCACTTGAAGATTGTATTATTTTTATCAAAGTCTCGATTGATTGCTGCCCCATTCGGTCTATTATCTCTTTATCGTCATTATCTTCTGTTATACAACAGAATAGCCTTACAGCATTTGCTCTTACTTTCTCGTTATCATTTTCACACAAGAGCACCAACATTTTTTCGTTTTCTGGATTCTGTCAGATATTTAACAAAATTCAGGAATCTTATAACAAATTAAGGGCTACTTGCAATCTATCTTAATCGGCTATCTTAAGTAATATCCTTGCAACGAAATTTTAAACGGTGATTGTTTTTCGTTTAAATAAAGTTGGTTACGGTTACCCAAAACATAATGTTTACGTTTTTAGGTAATTAGTCCTTAAATAAAAAATGGAAGGTTAGGAACAAAGTCGTTACCTGTCTCAACTTTGTTTTCACCATAGAAGCTAACGGAGAATGACACATGGCATAAAACGAACGAAGTAACCTTTCTTGCACCAAAGGTCTTGTGCAACCAATGAACGAAAATAGACTATCAATATCTTTATCAGATTCAAACAACAAAACAGGTGTTTCATTTGAATTCTGTGACATGGTTGACATGGAAAGATTCATGATTATGGCTGCCACCTCATCCTGTAAACAGTGGGACGACGTGTGATTGTAGAGAAGATTGACCAACGGGTTGACTGAACCTTTTCGTATCATTTGTATGCTGTTTTTTGGTAAACTTGAGAGGTTACAAAGTGCTTTAGCTACTGTTTCTTTCATTCTAGGGTTTCCATGTGAGACCAAGTCAAGAAGTGAATCGAGTGCACCTTTTTCAAATAAAGACGACTTATTATGATCCGTTAATTCCATGTCTGCCAATGTTGCCACCATGTTCATCTTCACATCTTCTTCTGAACCTACCAAAAAAATGTCCGAATGATTATGTATAAATATTTGTAGTATTTTCAGCTACGGGTAAAACGGGAACCTTAACCGGCTATAAATATTTATTAGCATCTGATGAGCTTATTTATAGAAAGAACCTGAAGATAGTCGTTGCAACAGATGTGTAAAATAATTGGCTTTTGCCATCTGGATGACATTTTGATCCGAGAACGAAAGATAGTCCAAGAGCTCACGTGCACGGGTGGCAGCTTGAGTGTCGTCACTGTTGGACATGGTTACTAAAAGTAGTATGCATCCCTGAACCTTTCCAATACGATTCCGTATTGTCTCATTGCGTGATAATTCAAGTAGTAATTCAACTGCCAGCTTTCCTTCAGCAATCCGACGTCCAAGTGATCGAACTACAGATTCAATCACGTCATTCACCTTTGCAGTCCTATCCTACAATAGATTTTTAAGTATGAGAATTAGCAGATAGATTTAAAAAATATGAAAGTAGAAATATTGGACACGTACCTTTGCATCATCACTATCCTTCGTCAAAATGCAAAGAATGTCAAGTGCACGAGTCCTTATCTCTCTGTTTTTACCACCAAGAAGTTCAACAAGGGTAGGAATGTAATTCTCCAACACTACCCATTCCCGGTGTACGTCTCGTTGTTCACATAAGTTTTGCAATTGTTCTAAACACGAAACCACTTCCTCCTCATTTTCCGAAACTACCCTTGAGAGTTTTGATTTCATTGAAGCAATTGTGATCATGGTATTTCTGTCTTTCCATTCCTCGATTGATTGCTTAAGTGTTTTATTAGGACGTAATATTGTATTGTCTAAAGGGATCATGGTTAACGGACACTTGTTACTCCCATCAGCCAACCATTTTTGAATGGCGGTTCTTTCAAACGTGTGTCCAGAGGACGTTTCCACGGGATCCACCATAACTTCACGGGTGATTGGACAGTAAAACGACTGCAAAGGCTCTAACGGTTGACTTCCTAATGAAGTCCGTTTGGTCAAATATTTTCTTTCTTTTTCTTCTGGAGAACAAGTGGCGTCTGCTCGTTCTAGTAACGCACTTATTTGATCCATTTGAATGGCTTCCGCTTGGTCTTTTCTCATCTGCGCGTTTTCAATTTCTTTCTTGAAATCTTCAAATTCCTTTTTTAACGAAGATCTTTCAGTGGAAATTCCCAGAGCCGTTGCAATAGAAACAAGTAAATCGTTTGCATAAGAACGATCTACGTTCCTTTCGTGAATCCCCGACTCTATTTTCTCCAAAATCAGTTCATCTGATACAGCTGTTTTGAACTCTACAGATTGCATTTTGTCACAGAGTTGATCAAGTTCCTGAATCATACTTGCCGAAACTCCTAAATGGCATAACGGAAGTAAACTTAACGCCCGGCTTATTTCTCTCGTAATCTCACGTATACGTTTCGTAATTGACCTGCAACTTATTAAAAGGTACACCCTATTCTTTTGACTGCATTCTGTTATAAGTTGTTTAGCAACTTTGACTTGTTGATTCAAGATCTCGACAAAAATGTTCTCAGCATTACTAATATCCTTTTTGTTTAATTCTTTTAGGAGAGGAACGATTCTATCTAAATAAGAAGTAAGTTCTGCAAAACTCTCCTTCTCGACAAAGACGTTTTTGGTTTCCATGCCAACTTCAATGATTAATTCTATAGTCTGAGATATGCACTCTGCAGCTGCCAGCGAAGAAGTGCTTGTAATTAATTCCATTATAGCTTGTTGATTCAACCTCGTACTCTCACGAGGTCATCCCTTCAAGATAAGAACAAGGACCTAACAAGAAGTTTTTTGATTAATACAATATATTTCGTCACTCATAGTAAGCTTGTAACACTTCACATAAAACATACAAACTTTATCAAAATGTATCACCTAAAGTTAACACCCATAGTTTTGTTATAGATACACTAATTTTAGCTACACAAGATGCAGTACTTACCGATAGAATCATATAAGCAGTTCATTTCGTCACACCCACACAAGCACACTTCCCTTATATAAGTGGCTTAAATTCCGTTTCCTACGAACTGGTATTTAATTGACAATTATCCCACACACTTTCCTATATATAACAAGATCATGAGCTAAATACGACCTAGATCAAATGGTCATGATCAGAGTAGGTTTTAAAGTGAATATCTAAATGTTTTATAATATAGTATAGTTATAGCGATCATATAAAGAATATATTTTTTCAAAAGGGGTAACAAAACAAAGAATAATTATTGAGTTTTGGTTTTGAGAATATCATTTCACCCTTATCATACATTTACACCAAAGTGACGGATCGCTATAAGCACCTTATATGCTAAATCCTCCTAATGAACACTTGCCAAAAACCATTGAAAAGTGTCCATTCCACCAATAACTAGGACGATTTAGCATTTCTTATTTCTATTTCTCTTTTCCCATGTAGTTCCATGGAAAGTAAGGGGATCATTGTCGAGTGGGGTTTCATGTGTTCTGTTCCATAATTTAGGCCTACCGGATTGGCTTTTGTGGGGACAAAGTTTAAAATAAGTTGTCCCCGTCCCTAAATAGTCGTCTAAATTGCAGTCTAGCTTAACTTATAGAAACACAATTATGTGGCAACTATATTCTTGACTACTAACTAATACATAGATCAATAAAACCATATAATATAAGTAAATGATGTAGTTTAATTTTCCAGATTATAAAAACTAGAAAGCAACAACCAGTAATGAAATGGAAATGAAGAAGACTTATAAGTCAACAGCAGGATTAGAAATATTAACAAAATAAGTCATAAAAATTAGCTTGCTGACCTGATAAGCTGAAAACATATACAATTTGAGATGATAAAAAGTAATTTACATGATTATTATTGATGCCATTCTTTTGAGGGAATTTATGAGAGAGAGAAAATTGAAGAATTGAAAAATGATGATGAACAAGAGGGACTCAACTGGCCAAGTCAACAAGAAGGGAGTATGAGTTTTATTTTTGTTTTGGCCAAATTTCTTAAAATAGTAACTCATTTTTTTCATAATAAATATTAAATAAATAGTCAAATTTTTAATAATGACCATTAAATTTTACAATTGTACAATTGTTCAATTAGTTTAGTTATATGATGAGTTTTTTTAAATTAATAAACAAAATATATTTAGTGCTTGAAAAAAATAGTGCAAATGTGTGGAAAGAAAGAGAGATTCAAAGTGGAAACAACAGAAAAACATCAACGACACAAACATGAATATTACAAGATTCGTAGGAAAATAATGCATCCAGTGACGAGTCTAGAACTCAAATGCACGTAGGTCACTATTTAATTGAAACCGATAATTATAAATAAGTAAAAAAGAAACCATTAGCAGATCGGGTCATATAAGCAAAAGAAATTATAGTTCTTACAATTGTACCCGTCAAAAGCAAAAGAATTTACAAGTTCTTCCAATTGTACCCGACGAAACTGAATCACAAGCGGAATTGCAGAAACCTCACCTGAGGTCGGCGACTTGGGCAGAAATCTGGCGCTTTCAACTTTCAAGCGACCGGCGATCGCAAGCAAACCAAAAAATTAAGTAACATGGGTTTATTTAAAATGACTATTAGTAAAATCTATTAATTTGTAACTAAAATGTTCATAATATGAAAAGGGCTAAAATGTATTTCTATGTAGATTGAAGGGCATCTACTCAAAACATAATATGAAAGGGCTAAAATGTATTTCTATGTAGATTGAAGGGCCTCTACTCAAAAATTAAAAGTGAGGGTTAACAAGGTTTGAACCCTAGTTGATTAGAACTAGAACTACAAACTAAGACGTGAAAACCACTCCACCAAAATCATTGTTTGATTAGAAGTTGTAAAACAAACATTTTACCTAGGTCCTTTCGGATTTTTTAGGCATGTCCTACTAGAAATTACGACAACGTTTCTATATGATTTTTAAAATTTAGGTAGGTCCGAGGACCTATCTGAACCAAGCCTAGATTCGCCCCTGAATGCATCTAAACCTTAAACATATAAGCAACTCATGGCACATTATTCTCTAATTTAAATTATTCTCTAATTTAAATGTTGTGGTTGCATATGGAAATGTGCAATAATGAATATTATAATGGAATTGTGCCCATGTTGGGCTTAGTTCTTGGGCTTTGGCTTAGGTGTTGGGTGTTGGGCTTATGAGCTAAGTGTTTGGCTTTCATTTTTTTTTTCTTTTTTAGATTAATAAAATTTAACCACCACACGCATCTCCCCTCTGTCGCCACATAATCCCACCAAGACGATTCCGTTTTGCGACGTCGGAGTGCAGGCTGGAACCACGACGATGCATTTTTTCTTAAAGGTGCTTGCGAATGTAAATTTACATTGTATAAAAATATATAGTAGCGATGTAAAGCAAATAAAAAATAAGTTTCTTAGAGGTTAGAATCAAATAAAAGTATTCCTTGCGAATCAAATAATCTTACCAAGACGATGCCTTTTTTCTTGGCTTGCGAATGTAAATTTACATTGTTTAGTGATCAAAGTGTAGGCTGGAACATAAATATTAATTTTCGTCTAATATCATTACACAAAAACCCCGAACTCGTACAACGCACGAGCCCCTACTCATTTGGTTTACATACTATCTTTTTAATCAAGTATAAATCTATCAAATGAATTGTAAACTAATATAATTAGAGTCATTCAAATTGGCTTTGGTCCTTTATAAATTTGGATAATATTTACATAATTTTCACTTTAAGACAAAAGCACTTTTATATCAAATAATAAATTATATTTTTTTATGAACTCCTCATCTGAAATCATCGTGTGTCGACACTCTAAAATTTAAATCGCCGTACCAATCAAGCAAGAGCAAAGCTTAAACCTCGTTGTTGGAACGACATCCTCATCATATAAGCGGGTTTATCAAGAGCACAAGACGTGTTTCCACAAAGCTTAGTGAACAAACTTTTCCATCAAATCGTTTCTTTGCAATCTTTAAAAGTCGCCTTAAAAAATTACCATATATTATGCTTGTGTGGAGGATAAGGCAACAATAGCTTGAAAATTTGCCTTCGAACTTACAAAATGCCCTCCAACAAAAACACGTGACGTGTTAAAGATCTTTGATCTTTTAGGAAATAACTTAAATCACCCGGTATAGGGTCGTTGTGGAGCTCGTTATAGGCTCGTTGTCGTCGTTATTACTCCGCCTAGGGTCGTTGTGGGGGCTCGTTGTCGCCCTCGTTAGGTCACTCTCAACCATAACACCAATTTTGGTGTTAACATAACACCACAAAACCCCCTCAACCATAACACCAAAATCTGGAACCCACCAATTTTATTATTTTTCATTTTCTTCCTTTTACTCATATTTTTTTTAACACATTCAATAATAAAAAAAATAATTGCATTAAAACAAAAATATATTAATAAAGTTAACAATATTACATTAAAAAATTTAAAAACCGAAAGTAAAACATACATAATTAAATAGATAAATAGAAATCAATGTCTGAAACGATAGTCATCAGGAAGCCTATCAATGTGTTCAACGAGATCGTTTCGAAGACAATGGTGTGTATCACGATCTCGTATCTCTTTCATTACTCGGATTTGATGTTGGCACCTTTCGTGTGAAGTTCGTTGTTCTCATGGTATTGGAGTATAGTATTCATCGCAGTCACTAATATTAAATTCATTGTCTTCGATAATCATATTATTCAATATGATGCAAGTATACATGACTCGCTTTAACTTGTTTACCTCGTAGTATCTTGCGGCAGTTTTTAACACCCAAAATCGCCCTTGTAGTACGCCGAATGCTCTTTCAACATCCTTTCTTGCAGCTTCTTGAAATTTTTTGAACTTCCTTCGCTTTTCGTCTGGTGGATGAGAAAATGATTTCACAAATGTCGCCCACTCTGGATAGATTCCATCCGCAAGGTAATAACCTTTCTCATAGGCATTGTTGTTTACCAAGAAATTAGAAGGTGGAGCGTTGTCATGGAGGAGTTCCCTAAATAAAGACGAGGCATTCAAAACATTGATGTCGTTGTTAGAGCCCGCGACACCAAAATAAGAATGTCAAATCCACAAATCATACGTGTGTATTGGCCCTTCCATGCGTTTGGACAATTCTCCCATGCCCAATGCATAAAATCAATACTCCCAAGCATCCCAGGAACCCATGTAGTTCTTCATGTTTTGCATAAATATGTTGAATATCTTTGTTGGCTTTCTTAAGTAAACGTTTTTATATAAATCCATAACACATTTACAAAAGTTATCTAAAGCCTCGTTTGATGTAGTTTCCGCCATGTGTAGATATTCATCAAATGCATCGGAAGTGATTCCGTATGCTAAAATACGCATGGCGGATGAACATTTTTGTATAGCGGTAAAACTAGGTTTGCCCGTAGCATCAAGCCGGGATGTAAAATAGTTAAAATGACTAGGAAGAGGAACTTGAGAATAGTTTAGAATACCGTCGACTATTCGAAGAAATAGCGGCTTGCTCATCCGGTATCTTCGTCTGAATTGCTCCGGTATGAAAATCACCTTCGTTGAAATAGTCTACCATAAGGCGTTCGTTTGCCCCAACTCGATCTCTTCTTATAACTCTTCTTATAGTCCGAGTGTTTGAGGTTTCGATAGCTTCGACAGCTTCCTCGTGATCGTAATAAGCGTTTCCGGCCATCGCCGCCATCATGAAAATTGTTTCATCGTCAGAAGAGTCGAAATCGGACAAATTCATTTTGAAAGCCATTTTTAAGATAAAATAGGATAATAGATTGTGGTTTTTTGAGAGAAAGAAGATGATTTGGTGTAGATAATTTGTGTTTTGGTTGAGTATTTATAGAGGTGTTTAGAAAGGAAAAAAAAAAAAAACGGTCATTCCAACGGCTATATTTTTAAAATTAATAAAATAAATTTTTTTAATCAACTAATCGGTAAACAAAAAAAAAAAGTTGGGCAACACCTCGTTGCCGCAGCAACACAACGCCGCAACCACCATTATAACGTCGCCCCCAACGATAACACCCTTTTGGGGGGGGGGGGGGGGGGGGGGGGGGGGGGGGGGGGGGGGGGGGGGGGGGCTGAACGTGACCATAACGTTGCCTCTTATAGCCCTCTTATCCTTACAACGGCTCGTTTTGGTTTGTTTTTTTTTTTTTTCAAACAACTAGATTTAAAAAAAAAAAAATTAAACATAACGGCGATATATATATATAACCGTTGAATTATTTTATTTTATTTTTTTAATACCATTTCATATATAAATACATTCCCAATTTAACCAAAAAATCACACCATTTTTCAATCTCATTCTATCTTTATATATATTTCTTCTATAATCTCAATCTCATACATTTCTCAATCGTAAAAATGTCATCCTCGTCTTCAAACGCTCCCCAAACAAACGCAAACACACATTCGACGCCACAATAACAAACCATCCCCAATTCCGGTTTCGCAAACTACCATAATCTAGCAAGCCCATTATTATCAACCCAAATACCAAATTTTAACCAACAACAAATTTTAAACACCTTTTTTTCGCAACAATCTACACAACAACAACCCCAACCCATGTTCAACCCCGAACAATTTTTTATGCATCAACAACTATTGTTGCAACAACAACAACAATCACAATTTTTACCGCAACAATCACAATTTTTACCGCAACAATCACAATTTCTACCACACCAATCACAATTTCCACCTCAACAATCACAAACGTTTCAAGAAACGCAAGAAGTTGTTTAAGAAACTCAAGACATTATCGAAGAAACGCAACGACCCGGAACATCTAAGCCAAAAAAAAAGGTGCCATGGACCACGGTCGAGGAAATACTTCTGGCGAAGATGTGGTGTCACATTTCGGAAGATTCCGACATCGCCAACAACCAACCGGACGCACGATTTTGGAGACGAATTGTGTCGTGTTACAACGAACAAGCTAAGGGGCTAGGTTTGGTGGAGAGAAACTAGGAGTCGATGAATAGCAAGTTCACGGCAATGAGTGGCGCGGTAAAGAACTTTATTGGACACTATGCAAAGGCTTTACGACTTCGAAGTAGCGGGTCTGACGATTCAAAGGTTTTAGAGGTGGCACATGAGATGTATCTTGATACGGAGGGTGTGCCTTTTAGGCAAGCGGCGGTGTGAGAAATTTGGAGAGAACATAGCATATGGCTTGTTTTTGCGAAAATAGAAACTCCAGTTACCACCGTCAACCTTGAAGACGTTGATATATCGGATGATAGTTTCGCCGATGATCGAAATGAACGACCAGGCGGAAAACAAATAGGAAGTAAAAGAAAAGAATCATCTGACGCATCCGAAAAGGCTCAGTCTTCATCGTCGGCGTTGATCACCCACAATCATCATTATCACTCCATCAGAAAAGTCACAACTATCATTATATATGTCACGTTAGTAAAAAAATCTCACAATCATCATTATCACTTCGAGTGCTCTTATAGTTATATTAAAAATCATCTTAAAAGTAGAAGTTAATAAAACAAGTCCTAATGTTTTAAAAACAACTTTTGAAGATATGGTTTATCATCTTTCTGTATAAAATGTGACTATATAAACATGCTATATCCTGCTATTTATATTCCTATTCAGCCTTCCAATTACACATTGCAAAAGTTTATTGAATCAAGAAAAAGTCTAATTTATGACTTTAGAAGGATATGAATGAATGTGCCGTAAAAGGGTTATACATATATATATTTGAAGTGAAACCATAGTTTTATATTAACGGATCTGTTTGTATTATTGAAAAAAATACATAAAATATATTTTATTTAGGAGGGGTTCGTTATATATTTTTTGATTTGGGATCGAGTATCATTCAACCCCTCTTGTCTCCGATACTATTTATCATATGGACATGTTTTCAATTGTTACGAAACGACGAAAAACTATTCCAAACGCCATAATTTTGTTCTAAATATAAATGATGTCGAGAAGTATCACCTTCGTCTAATGATTTTCGAAAATTGTAAGTCGTATATCATCACGTATTCGTATATTTTCATACGTTTATCAAAACTATTTTAATATGAAACTTAATTATCTTAGGTATCATTATCACTAATAAAATTGATTCGTTGAATTTGGTAATTAAAATAGCATATAGGTGGTGAAGTTAAATGGTCAAAGTCTATGGAATCTAGGGATCCACAAGAAACAGCAACCGAAACTTTCTTTGCCAATTTTAACTCCACTAATTCGGAATTTATCGATTATCACTATATTTCCCTTTTTTTTTTCACTAAAGTAAATCGTTAATATATTTATTTCCTGCATGAAAATTATTTTTCGAAAATAATAATTCGTCTTTATATAGTATGGGTTCATGAATATCAATTTAGGATTAATACAAAGAGTGTACCACGTTTGTGACTATAGAAGTTTAGTAGCTTGAAAACTTTCACGTTCCAAAATTTTCCAAAGTTAAGAGTTGTTACGACTATCTAAAATGGTTACTCGACACTTTATTTAACGAGTAGACACTGAGGCCTTAGAAGCTGAAAACCAATTCTAATTTTCTTTATCGTAAATTTTTATAAAAAAGAAAAAGAAAAAAGGTTTTAATAACAACTCTTTAACTTTGTCAGTAATGTTTAACAAAACTAATAAATACATTATTATTAAACATAATTTTTTCAATTTTTTAAGTAAAATATTAATCCAACATTCCTGTTAAAATTGATTAATTGGGAAAATTTGTTGGATCATATTAAAGGAAACATTGGCTCAAATACCATATGGGCTGAAAATACCAAGTAAGGGGATAAATGGGCTGAAGAAAGCCCACTCGGCTTTAAAATATGTAGGACCAGGGACATACAGAAAGTTCTGTCTGGTGATAATTAAAGACATATGTACGATCATAACATACATTTTCACTTTTGTTTTTGTCTTTTTGTTTTTTGTTTTTTCTTATTTTATGTTTTGTCGGTGGTGATTCCCTTTTGATAAAAATATATTTATTATTTATAAATGGACTCCTAGTTAGAATTGAAAGATTTTAGAAAAGTATGTTAGAATTCAGGGTTTTTTTCACAACAAAATAAATATTGTTATGAATTATTGCTTCAAGTGGATGAACACATTGTCAAACTCCATGTCCAATCCATGAGACTATTACCATACATACTTGTCTAGTAATACTACTAATCTTGGTAAATAAATAGTGTATATTAGTAGTATAAATACTACCTCAAAGGTAGAGAGAAAATGCACCTCATGTATACACTTTCATAAGTTATACATTACTTCTCCCATCTTGTTCTTCTTAATCTTAAGTTGATTAATATATTTGTTAATCACACCATTATAATAGTTAATTTATAACACGTTATCAGCACGAAAGTTCTATAATCTAATCAAGGAAGGTTAAACGATCATAAGGTATATCTATAGGTAACTAATCAAGGTATGCTTTTATTAAAACATATACTTCATGAAACATGTTAAAATATAACCACCACTAATATATATTTAAACTATTAAAAATATATGTTATATTGTCATGTTAACTAATATAGTAACCATTTTTCATATTATTATAACTCATAAGTAATGGTGTCCTAAAAGTTTCTAATATAAACATTTTTAACTAATATTTGTTTATATGCTAGTATACATATAACCTTAAAAATAGTTTAATATAAGGTTATTAGCTTTATTGTTCTTAATATATTTTATTTTGTAAACTTTTCCTAATCTAATTTATATCTTAATTATTCTTCTTAATGATTTAATTAAAAATGTTTTTATATTAATAAAATATAACGGCTACATAACGGTTATAAACGACGACTAACGGCACTATAACAGCTACATTTTTCACTATAAATTGGGAACTCTGGTTCATTATTTTTAACAAAATAATTCTCTCTTTTCTCAAATTCATCTGGTTTAAAGACTTTTGAAGATGATCCATCCGCTTTTAATTTTCGTCATTGTATTAATTATGTTATCGATCATTCCCCTTGTTCAACTGCCATGGCGTGAATTTTATTTTTTCTTGACCTTACTTGTAACTGTTGTTTTTCCACTTCTCTGTGTTTCATTATGCATTGATATATATGGATTCTAATTTTAATATTTTATATTTGTTTAATTCTTATAGTTACAATATGTCGAACATTGCAAAGATTGAATTCAAAGCACTTGATATAAGTGGCAAAGATTATATGACATGGACCGCAAGGGTCAAGAGGCATCTTGAATCCATGGGTATTTTAGATACCATAAAACCAGAAAATAAATGTTCATCGCTAGAAAAAGCGAAAGCTAATGTTTTCATTAATAAGCATTTGGATGATATGCTAGAAATGGAATATTTTAATATAACAGATCCATTGGTTTTATGGAATGATCTTGAAATAAGATTTAATCATCAAAAGGAAGTATTACTTCCATCTGCTAGGGATGAATGGAGAAATCTAAGATTCCAAGATTTTAAAAAAGTAAATGAATACACCTCCACTCTGTTTAGAATATGTTCAACACTTGAATTTTGTGGACATGGTGTTACAGAGGAAGAAAAATTGGAGAAAACATTCTCCACCTTTCATGCATCAAATATAAATTTACAACAACAATATAGATTACAAAATTTTAAAAGATATTCTCAATTGAATGCATTTCTCCTTGTCGCTGAACAAAACAATGAACTTTTGATAAAAAATCACGAGTCCCGTCCTACAGGATTATTAGCATTGCCTGAAGCAAATGCTGCAAACATAGATGGTTCCAAAAATAATATGAGTGGACGAGGACGTGGTCGTGGACAAGGTCGTGGACATTTTGGCCAAAACCATCCTTATGGCCACAACCATAATTCTGGTCGAAACCAAAACTTTGGTAGAGGTCAATCTTATGGTCGTGGGCGTGGGCGTGGGCGTGGGCGTGGTCGTTCAAATTATTACCATGCTCCCCAAAACAAAAAGTTTCAACCACAAAGAAATTCCAAAACGACAAATCATGGTGATGGAGCAGGTCCTTCTCAGAATCATGAAGATATTTGTTTTAGATGTGGTGTAAAAGGACATTGGTCTAAAAACTGTCGAACGCCTCACCACCTCTGTGAACTCTACAAAGAATCCTTGAAAGGAAAAGATAAGGAAGTAAACCTTAATGATGATCTTGAGTTTACAGAAACTGAGCTTAATGCTGCAGATTATTGCAATAATCTTAACCTTTTGGATTGATATGGATCTTGATGACCTCTATTTACTAAGTTTATGTTTAATAACTATGTTTATGTTCCCATAACTATGTTTCTCTTTTATAACTACTTTTTTCAATTTCTTAACTTGTTTTTGTCTTCCATGTAATATTTATGCAATAAATGTACCTTTTGTTATTGTCTACTTGACTCATTTCTTATTTTTTTAATATTTGAAGTTTGATATGAGTTCCACTGGAATACAACATCAAACAAAGGTTGGAGATCTCTGCATATTAGATAGTGGTGCCACACACACTATACTGAAAACTAAGAAATATTTCTCTGAACTGAAACCTACAAAAGCAACCATTCGTACTATATCAGGTCCTGTAGACTTGATAGAAGGAATGGGAAAGGCTAATTTTATGCTACCTAATGGTACAATGCTTTTGATAAATAATGTTTTATTTTCTCCAAAGTCGTCGAGAAATTTATTGAGTTTTAGTGACATATACCTTAATGGATATGATACTCAAACTGTGACTATAGGTCATGAGAAATATATGCATATTGTTGAAAAGAACAAAGTTCTAGAAACACTACCAAGACTTCATTCTGGTTTACATTATACACATATACATGTGGTGGAATCAAATATGGTAGTGAAAGAAAAATATAGTAATCCTGGAATAATTACTTTATGGCATGACAGATTAGGCCATCCAGGATCAACAATGATGCGAAGGATAGTTGAAAGTACTCATGGACATCCATTGAAGGATCATAAGATACCTCAATCAGGTTCAATAATTCCATGCACATCATGTTCTCTTGGAAAATTAATTGTGAGACCTTCACCACTTAAAGTTGAAATTGAATCACCTGTGTTTCTTGAAAGAATTCACGGTGACATATGTGGACCAATTCACCCACCATGTGGACCATTTAGATATTTTATGGTTTTAATAGATGCATCAAGTAGATGGTCTCATGTTTGCTTACTTTCAACTCGTAATGTGGCATTTGCAAAATTTCTGGCTCAAATTATCAAGTTAAGAGCACATTTTCCTGATTACACTGTTAAAAGGGTAAGACTTGATAATGCTGGTGAATTTACATCCCAAGCATTTGATGACTATTGTATGTCTGTAGGGATTGTTGTTGAACATCCAGTTGCTCATGTTCACACGCAAAATGGTTTAGCAGAATCACTGATTAAACGTCTTCAACTAATAGCTAGACCATTAATAATGAGAACAAAGCTACCTGTATCAATATGGGGTCATGCAATTTTACATGCTGCATCACTGATTCGTTTAAGACCAAGTGCTAATCATACGTATTCTCCCATGCAACTTGCTTTTAGGCAAGAGCCAAACATTTCTCACCTTAGAGTTTTTGGTTGTGTTGTATATGTTCCCATTGCACCACCACACCGTACAAAAATGGGACCTCAGAGAAGGTTAGGAATATATGTTGGATATGAAACATCTTCTATCATAAGATATCTTGAACCACTAACAGGTGACGTTTTTACAGCACGTCTAGCTGATTGCCAATTTGATGAGGCAACTTTTCCAACGTTAGGGGGAGAAAAGAAAATTAAAGAAAAGGATGTTTCATGGTGTGAACCTCATTTGTTGCATCTTGATCCTCGCACCAAACAATGTGAAACAGAAGTTCAAAAGATTATGCACTTGCAACAAATTGCAAATCAATTACCTAATGCATTTGTTGATACAAAAAGAGTGACCAAATCATATATACCAGCTGTTAACGCTCCAGCTCGAATTGAGATTCCAGATGGAAAATCTGACAATAAAGTCACTCAAGAGTCTAAAACACGCTTGAAGCGTGGAAGACCAATTGGTTCCAAAGATAAAAATCCCCGTAAAAGAAAAGGTGCAGAGAATGCAAATGATCACGAGAAAAGTGTTCTTGAAGAAACACAAAATATCATCATTTCTCCAGTAGAGGAAATGAATGATAACAATAAAGAGATTGCAATCAATTATGAAAATACACATGCATTATGGAACCGAAACGAAATGGAAAATATTGATGAAAATATTTTCATATAATGTTGCATGTGAGGTTATGAATGACAGTGATGATCCTGAACCTCAGTCTGTTATTGATTGTCAAAACAGACATGATTGGGTTAAATGGAAAGACGCCATGCAAGCTGAATTGAATTCTCTCAATAAACGGAAGGTTTTTGGACCTATTGTTATCACTCCCAAATCCATGAAACCTGTAGGGTACAGATGGATATTTATACGTAAAAGAAATGAGAAAAATGAAATTATAAGATACAAGGCGAGACTTGTGGCTCAAGGTTTTTCTCAAAGACCAGGGATTGATTACGATGAAACATATTCTCCTGTTATGGATGCTATCACTTTTAGATATTTAATTAGTCTAGCAGTTTCTAAGAATTTAGAAATGCGTCTCATGGATGTTGTTACTGCTTACTTGTATGGATCACTAGATAGTGATATCTATATGAAGATCCCAGAAGGATTTAAAATGCCTGAAAAATTAAGTACAAAACCCAAAGAAATGTACTCAATAAAATTACAAAGATCTTTATATGGTTTAAAGCAATCTGGACCGATGTGGTATAATCGCTTGAGTGATTATTTGATAAGCAAAGGTTATACAAATAATCTTATTTGTCCATGCGTCTTTATTAAGAAAACAACATCTGGATATGTGATCATAGCTGTCTACGTTGATGATCTAAACATCATTGGAACAAACGATGAAATTAATGAAGTGATTGTGCTTTTAAAGAAAGAATTTGAAATGAAAGACCTTGGAAAAACCAAATACTGCCTTGGTTTACAGATTGAGCACATGAATAATGGTATACTTGTACATCAATCAAATTATACAGAGAAGGTCTTAAAACGTTTCAATATGGACAAAGCAAATCCGTTAAGCACACCAATGGTTGTTAGAACACTCAACATTGAAAATGATCCATTTCGCCCTTGCGAAGAAAACGAAGAAATTCTTGGTCCTGAAGTACCATATTTGAGTGCAATTGGAGCTCTTATGTATCTTACTAATTGTACTAGACCTGATATTTCTTTTGCAGTTAATTTGTTAGCAAGATTCAGTTCATCTCCCACAAAACGACATTGGAACGGAATCAAACATGTTTTTCGATACCTTCGAGGGACTGTTGATTTGGGTTTATTTTATTCTAACAATTCCAAACAAGGGTTGATTGGTTATGCAGATGCAGGTTATTTATCTGATCCTCATAAAGCTAGGTCTCAAACTGGATATGTATTCATGAATGGAGGTACTGCAATTTCATGGCGTTCTCAGAAACAAACTCTAGTTGCAACATCTTCAAATCATGCTGAAGTTATTGCACTACATGAAGCTAGTAGAGAGTGTGTATGGTTAAGATCAATGACACAACTTATTGTGACCTCTTGTGGACTAGAGACAGACAAAACTGCTACTTTGATCTATGAAGATAATGCAGCTTGTGTCGCACAGATGAAGGATGGGTATATCAAGAGTGACAGAACTAAACATATACCCCCAAGATTTTTCTCATACACACGAGACCTTATAAAGGATGATCAGATTAAAATGAAATATGTTCAATCTAGCAATAATTCAGCAGATCTTTTCACGAAGGCACTTCCTACTGCGATTTTTAGAAAACATGTCTATGATATTGGAATGAGACACTTGCATAGTGCGTAACAGTTTACGGATGTCTAAATGAGGGGGAGTCAACTATACACTGTACTCTTTTTCCCTTAGCTAAAGTTTTTTCCCATTGGGTTTTTCTTTGGCAAGGTTTTTAACGAGGCAGTAGTTTACAGTTGAACTCTGATTAAAAATGTGTCATCCAAGGGGGAGTGTTATGAATTATTGCTTCAAGTGGATGAACACATTGTCAAACTCCATGTCCAATCCATGAGACTATTACCATACATACTTGTCTAGTAATACTACTAATCTTGGTAAATAAATAGTGTATATTAGTAGTATAAATACTACCTCAAAGGTAGAGAGAAAATGCACCTCATGTATACACTTACATAAGTTATACATTACTTCTCCCATCTTGTTCTTCTTAATCTTAAGTTGATCAATATATTTGTTAATCACACCATTATAATAGTTAATTTATAACAAATATAACAAGTTTTACTAGTTTTTATTTTTTATTTTGAAGTTTTTCACAAGATTTTATTTATATAAAATGGTTGAAGCATAATCGGAAGTTGATTTAAAAAATGAAAAAGTTATAGACTCTTAAAAGTTTAATAAGTTCACATCAAAGGTAATAATCGTAAAGTATGATATCACACATTTTATCAAAAGGTTTATGTCCGAGCAGTATTAGTTGATATTAGTGTATAGTTAATTATAAATAGTGAATTGTAGTTAATTGTTTTTCTAAAATAGAGACGATGTGACACATTTCGATATGTTATTTAAATTACATTTATTTTAATTTATTTTAGAGTTAATTACATAAATCGTCCCTATGGTTTATCCAAAATTATGGATTTCATCCCTAAGTTTAAAAAGTTGCATAAATCATCCAAGTTTAGAAATTAATTACGTTTTTCGTCCCTAATTTCTAATTTCCACCCGTAATTGGGGCAAATCTTAGGGACCAAATCCGTAATTAAGGACAAACCTTAGGGACGAAATCCGTAATTGGAGCAAATCTTAGGGACGAAAAAGGTAATTAGTTTCTAAAAGTGGATGATTTATGCAACTTTTTAAACTTAGGGACGAAATCCGTAATTTGAGATAAACCTTAGGGACGATTTATGTAATTAACTCTTTATTTTATAATATAACAAAACATTTACAGAAAAGCAGATAAATTCTAGTTGACCATATCTAGCTATAACTTGATAACCCCATGCCAAACTAAATTAAATCACTTTTTCTTTGTCTAAGAACCTAGTATTATTTTTCTTATTATACTAAAAATATTTTATATTTCAGTGAGATTCTAATCAAAATATTAGCGTCAATGAGTTATATTTTCTCTCTTTTTTCTTTTTGCATATGTTACTCTTAATTAGTTTCCCATTGAGACTTATTTCACAAAATGTTGAAATAAATATTCCGATTGTTTATGTAACACCCGATACACTTTATTTATACATATTTTGTTCAAACCTAATTATAACTTAATAAGGTTGTTTTACTACTGCAATTATAACATATTATAAAGTTGTTTACCTTCAAAAGAAATAAATTCTACAAGCATGGAAATATAGCAAATGAAGATAGTCTAACGAAATATAAATTGCCCTATTAACATAGAGGGTAAATTTAAATTATGTAATATATATATATATATATATATATATATATATATATATATATATATATATATATATATATATATATATATATATATATATATATATATATATATATATAGTGAAGGGTTAAAATAACAACATTAATATGTGGTGTAATGTAATTGTTATAATTTTTTCTTTCGAAGATTATCTAAAACCAAAGCTTTCATATTATAAAAAAGATGAAAAATAAAGTCGACTATGTCGATATAATATTGTTGACTTATATCAACAACTTTATAAGTCTTTTTCCAATTTAATGTGTGACATGTATGTAAGACATAAATAAACCAAGACACACGTACATTTATTAGGGAACAAGAGGAAGAAAAACTCAAGAGAGTTACCATTCATTTCAACTTTTCTTTTGTTATTTTATCATCAATACGTGTTTATGTTTGATATCAATTAAGTACATATTATCAAATAACTTAGCATCACGTTTGTAATATATATTAAATTAAATAAAACACAATTAAAAAGAGGTAACGAGAAAGAGAATATTGAAGTTAATTATATTGTAAAGTAGGTGAGGCAACAAGTAATACCATTTTCCCCAAAAGACACATGCACATGTTCTGAATTATGGAGAGTCTAATTGCCAGAAGTTCAAGTCGTTGCTACGCGGCAAATATGAAATGAATGATCTCATCAGGCTCACTAGTTCTGTAGTAGGTGCTAGGGCCTAGGGGTGTCAAAAATGTTGGTAATTGAAGATGTTAAATAAATGTGTGTTTATAAATATGTTAATCTATGAGGTCGTACGTATTTATATTTAGACACGATTATATATCACTACTACCAAAAAAAAGAAAAAAGAGACCACTCATAAAGACCGGGTATATAAAACAACTGGTTTCTAAAGTTTTAGAGACCGTTTCTCTTAAACTAACCAGTCTCTAAAGTTTAAAACTTTAGAGACCGGTTGCTTTGAAAAAACCTGGTCTCTTTATGTTGATCATGGCCTACAACCACGACATTAAAAATGTGTTTCCTAAATAATATAACAGTTTCTCTAAAGAGACGTGTTTTTCTCAAAAGAACCAGTCTCTATACAATTTTTGCTTATATATTAATTTTCACGTGCTTTCTCATGTAAATTAATTTGAATGAAATATTTGAACCTTGATATTACTAATTTCGTTTTTTGAAGAGTTCACATACCATTACATTTATAGGTAAATTTGCTAACATATTTATTAATCAAACTTTTAAAGATTTAAGTTAATTTTACATTTTTTGAACCTCTATTTATATATTTGTTTGCATTTTTATATATATTAGATAGTATGTTTATTTTTTAATTTTGTTAATGTTTTCTATTACAGAGACTTGTTTGAAGACATATTTTGTAATTCTAATTTTGGACCATTTGACGTACGCATTGGGGTATATTTCCATATCTTTCTACCTATTAATTACGAACATTTATATTAATTACTTGTATCATTACATTCATATAGTATAGGGTCCAATTCATATGCGTAGGTTTACACCCGTTCGAAATTAACTTAATAGAGGTTAATTTCGGATTGTCCCCAATTGGGACTGCTTTTTGAATACTTTGCCTCGTTTAGGATGTGAATGTGTGTTAACAAGTTGAGTGTTTAAGAAAAATCGACAACATTTCTCCTTACTCCTATAAGTTTGCGTTTTATACACATACTTGGGGAGTTAAGGGGAAATGTTGTCGATTTTTTTTAAATACTCAATCTGTTAATACGTATTCACATACAAGACAAAGTATTCAAAAAGTGGGTTAGGATGGCCACCTAAAACACTTATTTGTACGTACTCATATGATATCATACATGCATGCATATTAATGAAATATATATATATATATATATATATATATATATATATATATATATATATATAGAGGTTGGTTCTTGTAAAACAAACTTTAATGTAAAATAAGTAAAAAAAAATTAAAAAATAATTTATAACGTTAGATATTTTGGATTATCGTTCATTTTAACCATATATCAAACTTTAAAAAACGAAGTTTTGTTGTACATCAAAAAATGGGTAGTTTTATCGTTGTGCATCAAATTTGAATATTTACTGCACAAAAACAATGAATTTGATGCACAGCCCCTAAACGACATATATTTTGATGCATATCAAAACTTGCTTTTTTAAAGTTTGTTATAATTGAATAAATAAACATAATACAAAATTACACATATTATAAATTATTTTTTTATATTTTTTTACTTAATTTACTTTAAATATTGGTTTATAAGAACCTCCTCCTATATATATATATATATATATATATATATATATATATATATATATATATATATATATATATATATATATATATATATATATATATATATATATATATATATATATATATATTTTCAGATGGATCGTAGTAAATGGATGTATGAGATATCACGGTTTTCAGAAGATTTTTTGTCAGGGTTAGCTGAATTTATGGAAGTTGCGGAGGATGATAGAGTGAATAAAGGAAAAGAAAAAATATGTTGTCCTTGTAGAAAATGTGCAAATTTCGTTTGACATGTTGATCCTAATACAATTAACGCACATATAGTACAATACGGATTCGTGGATCGGTATCTTTGTTGGTCATGGCATGGAGAATTATTAGTTGATAAGAACATAGGTGTTTCTGACTCTAATCAAAATGATAGCGATGAAAATAATGATTTTTCTATTAATAACGAACAGGATAATGTACGTGACATGTTACATGATTTGGAGCATGATGTTGATGAGAATGATAGTGATGATTTCCAAAAACTTTTTGTCGATGCAGAAAAACCATTATATAATGGATGTACAAAATTTACCAAATTATCCGCTGTATTGAATTTGTTGAACTTAAAAGCAAATAATAGTTGGAGTGATAAAAGTTTTACAAGTCTTTTAGTGTTGTTTCATGATATGCTTCCCGAAGACAACGAGTTGCCTATTTCATTATATCAAGCTAAAAAAAATGGTGTGTCCGATGGGATTGGAAATTGAAAGGATACATGCATGCCCAAATGATTGTTTATTGTATAGAGATAGGTACGAAAACGATCATGAGTGCGCTGTTTGTGGTACATCGAGGTATATGCGTAAAAATCAAACTGAATACAATAATGATGTCACAAAAAATGTCCCCCCCCCCCTGCTAAAGTAGTATTTCCTCATCATACCAAGATTAAAACGATTATTTGCAAACTCTAGGGATGCAAAATTGTTACGTTGGCATGAGGAAGAGTTTAAAAAAGATGGAAAAATAAGATACGTGGCTGATTCTCCACAATGGAGGATATCAACAATAAATAAAAAGACTTTGGAAAGGAGATTAGAAAGATACGTTTCGGAATCAGTTCAGACGAAATTAATCCATTTGGAAACATGAGCAGTTCTCACAGCACTTGGCCAGTTCTTCTATGCATATATAATCTTCCACCTTGGTTATGCATGAAACGAAAATACATCATGATGTCTTTGTTAATACAAGGTCCTTAGAAACCCGGATTCGACATTGATGTGTATTTGGCTCCATTAATCGATGACTTGAAAAAGTTGTGGAACTCTGGAGTTGAAGTGCACGATGCGTACAAAAACGAGACTTTTTGATTACGTGGCATGATTTTTTGCAACGTTAGTGATTTTCCAGCATACGCGAATTTTTCAAATTATGGTACGAAAGGGGCAAAGGCGTGCCCCATTTGTGAAGATGATACATCGTCAAGATAATTGAAATATTGTAAGAAAACGGTGTTCATGGGGCATCGAAGATCGCTTCGGTCGAGTCACCCATACCGAAGTATGGATACCTTGTTTGACGGTTCCATTGAATTCAAAACTTTACAGCCACAAATGGATGGAGAAACCGTATTTTCTAGAGTTGAAAACTTTAGCAACGAGTTTGGTAAAAAAAAAGAAAATGTGGACCACCAAAAAGATGGAAAAAGCGATCTATATTTTGGGATTTCGAATTCTGGAAATTTTTGGATGTCCGACATTGTATTGATCCTATGCATATTGAGAAAACTATTTGTGACAGTTTGATTGGGTTACTTCTAGATATTCCAGGGAAATCGAAAGATGGAATTAACGCTCGGAAAGACATGAAACATATGGAAATTCGCAAAGAGTTTCACCCATAAGAGAAAAATGATGGGAAACAAACATATCTTCCACCTGCTTGTTATACTATGTCTAAGGCCGAAAAGACTTTTTTTGCCAATGCTTACATGGTGTTAAGGTTCCATCGGGATATTCAACCAACATTAAGAGATTGGTTTCGTTAAAAGACAATTAATTGTTTGGTATAAAGTCACACGACTGCCATGTGTTAATAACACAATTGATTCCTATCGCAATTCGTGGAATACTTCCAAACAACATTCGACAGACAATCACAAAGTTATGTTTGTTTTTTAACATGATTCATTCGAAGGTGATTGATCCTGAGGTGTTGGATTCATGGCAAAAGTGATACTATCATCACTTTAATATGTTGACAATAACTTTAATGGTTGACAATGTTGTGTGAATGTTGATATTGTTTTTTGTTTGAGATAGAAGAAATGATAACTAATCTTGGAAATCTCAAGTATGCTTTAGGTTACTTGGTCATTTTACCTTCATTTAAAGCTCGTATTAAAGATATCTAACTTGTCATTTCTTGTATTTTTGTTTCATGTATTTTTATGTTCACCTTTCCTACTTTCAATACTTTATGACATTCAAATTGAATGTACGATGATGTATTCAAGTCTTTTGAATGTTGGAAGAATGTTTGTTAAATTCTTTTAATATATTTACTTATTGAATGTTGATATAGACCTTATCCCTGATCCTCTTCAGCGATTAATACTCTTGGTTATCTTAGTCTTTGATTTATGATAAGGGTTCTTTAGCGGCGTTCAATGGCTATTTATAACTACAAACAAATTATCACGAAGTTATTTTGGGATTTTTAATGTTTTGCTATATAGAAAATAATAAAATTTTGAATGAAAATGATAAAAGCAAGAGCTTTATACTCCAAATACTCATTCTTGAGGTAAATGCCTCTATATATACACACTGGATGCAATTATAACCTCTTAATAATACACAAATATAGATGTCTGACATATGAAATAATTTAAGGAGATTGAAATCAAGAAAGGTCGAGACATAATATATTAAAGAACAAAAAAAACATGACATGTTGGGCTTTAAAAAGAACATTATTATTTTAAAGTATAACAATATCTATTCCACCGTTAAAAGCCTTTCAGCAAATTGCATATCATTGTTGAAACAGGGGTGTTTGTTTCACAGAATTTAAAGAAATATGGCGGAATTAAAATTGAATTCTGCGTCTAAAATATGTTTGGTTGTTAAAGTTGACTGAATTCAATTCCATAAAGAATTTCAATTTTTTCTCATCTTCAGATTTCACATTCCTAAGCTTTTGACAAAGAATTTAATTCCATATATAATGGAATCTACAAAAGACAAATATACCAGTTTTTAAAACCTAAAAACAAATAATGTTAACTTTGATGAATGGTTTGTCTTACCTCGGTTCCATGTCCGCCTCTCTTCTCGTCATTTTCCATCAACAAATTGATGATCAACAAACTAACAAACTGAAGAATCGATCATTACTCTCTCTCTCCCTATTAAGTAAAATCTTCAAACCTCTCAATGTTTTTCATGTCGATTTGATATGCCTTAATTTCCCCCCTTTTACATTGTTTTTTCCCATCTTTTTATGTAGCTTGCGTTTCTACTGTAACAACTAACAAGATTACTTTAAAAAAAATAAGAAACAGACTATATTTGGATATATATATTAAATGGTTCATGCAAGAACTCTTGTTTTTGCAAAACTGCGAGAACTCTTACAAAAAGTGTTAAATCACGTTTCACTTTGTTCATTCACATGTAAACTCATTTGGAGATTAATAATCAAGTAAAAATAAACGTAAAAAACTAAAAAAAAAAATCATATGAAATAATGTAAAAAATTTCCGTTCATATATGAACTCATTTTTGAAAAAAAAAACACGTTCCCATGTGAACAATTATAAATACGCGTGATTTTATACAATTTTTTAATTTTTAATTTATATTTTTACTAGATTTTTAACATTCAATAGTTTTTACATGTCAATAGCCATAATTACATGTTAATTGACACTTTTTTAAAAAGTTATCGCAGTTATCGCAGAAATAAAAGTTCTCGCATTAATCAGTCCTTTTATATATATATATATATATATATATATATATATATATATATATATATATATATATATATATATATATATATATTGAAATAATATGAAATTAATTTGTGGGGAAATTGCTACCGTGATATATCCTTGTTATTGCTTCCATTTTACTGATTTGTAAGTATTTTATTATTATGAATTTACTATATATTTGTTTTGCGATTGTAATAGAATTTAGAACTTGCTGTATATATATTTTTTTAATTTGTTGTTTGGCTTTTAGTTGTTGTTTCTAATTATTGTCTTTTTTATTGTTGTTATATGTAATATTAGGTATGTCGAGTAAAGGAAGAAATTACACGTAACGGTAACTCAATGACTCATGACGAAAATACGCAGTTAACAAAAAAGGTATTTTGGTCACTTTACATAATTACATTCCAATTCCTTTAAACAAAACTATAACCAAACATAAATAACATAGAAATTGAATTGAATTTTTTTTTTACTGACAATCAAACGCACAACAGAATCAGATTTCTTTGAATTCAATTGATCAAGATTTTTTAAATTTTATTCCATCAGAAAACATTTCGTGAACCAACGAGTCCTAAGTGATTGAGATTCTCAAGTTTGGTGCAACATGATAAGTCAATTGACCAATCACATAAGATAGATAAAAAAGGGTCTACCTATGGTAAAAGTTTATATCAAGTTTAATTAAACATTATAGGGCATTGGCATTCAACTGAGAAGATTATAATCCAATTTTATTAATAGTCTATAATATCAAGTTTAATTTAAACTAAAGTATATTTTTTTCTGAACCATTAAGGAATAATGTTATTTTTTATTTTTGGTCATTTGATTTTGACCTTTTTATACTTTTATGTGTTTATGTGATTATTTACAACATATAAAACAGTATAGAAGTTTTTCTCTGTTATTGATTCGGGGATGATGAGTCTTTAAAAAAAATCTCTGTAATTGTTTTCGAACTCTTTCTCTAGCCATCCAAAATGCTTATCCATAAATGTTCGAACATAATACTTGTATCACGAGTAGGTTTATTTGATGATGATTACTTACATCAATTAATGCCAATCAGGTTCTCCCTGGTTGGTAAGGGGTTTTCCTGGTGAAGGAGAGGTCTCGAGTTCGAGCCTCTCCAGAGGGTTTCCTCTTGGACGAGCATGGGGGTGGCCGGTAATGGTGGCACGATGATACTCCATTACCGGCCCGTAGGAGAATTGCCGTTTAAAAAAAAAAAAAAAAAAAAAAAACTTACATCAATTAATGTTTTAGCAAATTGGAAACATAATATTTATTTTTTAGGTTTAAGTGTGTTTTTTTGTATTAAAAATTAATTATTAGCTTTTACCTTTTAGTTACGTAATGAAATTTGATAACCATAACCTCCGAAACTATGGATAAGAAATTCAAACAAGTATAATAAAGTCGTACGTAAAAATAATTATCCATAAATATTGGATCAGTTATTAAATAAAGGAGTTAATTACATAAATCGTCCCTATGGTTTACTTCAAATTATGTATTTCGTCCTTAAGTTTAAAACATTGCATAAATCGTCCACTTTTGGAAACTAATTACGTTTTTTGTCCCTAATTTCTAACGGACTTTCATTTTAGGGACGAAATGTGTAATTTGTTCAGAATGATTTTAACGGAAAATTTTAACGGACATCCATTTTAGGGACGAAATCCGTAAGTAGTTTCAAAAGATGAACAATTTATGTAATATTTTAAACTTAGGGACGAAATCCATAATTTTAGATAAACAATAAGGACGATTTATGTAATTAACGCTTAAATATATCTCTTTAGTCTTTATCTATTGTCAAAATAAAAATGATTAACTTGGGGTCTAATGTAGTTGTCAAAGCAAAATAGGTCCTAACCTGGAAACCCCTTTAAACTTTAAAAAGGGTAGTTTGGTCAAAATCATTATTGGCGGGCATTTCGCCTGAATTAAGGATATAAAGCAACAAACAACTCACACTCCTTATTCTTAAACACACAACAAACAAACTGTTTTTTCTTCAATTCACTTTCCTTTAAAAAAAACACATATCCAAACTATAACACTTAAAAACCAACAATCAAACACACACAATCATCTCTTGTTTCATGAATGCAGAGATGAACGGTGGTGGTGGTGGTGGTGGTAGTGGTGGTGCGGTTGTGGTAGGGAGGAATAATGGTGATGATAAGATTGATTATGTTTATAAAGTTGTGGTGATCGGTGATTCCGCAGTTGGGAAGACACAAGTGTTGTCAAGATTTACGAGAAATGAGTTTTGTTTCGATTCGAAATCGACTATTGGAGTCGAGTTTCAGACTAGGACTTTGAATATTCAGTCTAAGGTTATCAAAGCTCAGATCTGGGATACTGCTGGTCAAGAAAGGTAATTCCAACTTAACCCTATCTTTTATAAAAGTTTATACTATTGTATCGAACTTATAATCTATTGTTATTGTATGTATCCGGTAACTTTAGTTTCAACGTTTAGAATCAGGGTCGAAACGTTTTAGGTCCCAAATTATTTAAAAGTTCAAACTTAAGAAAGTTATGTCACCATATATGTTGTTATTATACCTTTTGTTTTTGATAATTTTCACTTTGAGTAAGACTACTCTAGCTTGAATAGTTGCCATATAGTACAAAATTTATTTTAAATCTACAAAAGGACCTATTGAATAAGTCAAATTTGATGATGATAATAAGAGAAAAAATCAACAGAAGATTGTTATAGATTAATATTTTCATACCTTTTATAAAGTTTATAGATATTATAATAAGTTCAATTAGAGAGGGGGGATATTTGTATAGATAAAGAATATAACTTTTTTGAGTTTTGTTAAATATACATTTCAAATTAAATGAGATGAGTTACTTAGCAACCTATCAAGTAATATATTTCAATTTAAATTAGAATTTGAAAATGGTTATTTGGAGAAAATATGTGATACCGACCTATTTGGTAGGTTCACCAATCTTACCTTGCAAGCAACATGTGTCTTTAAAACTCTTGGCCACATCTAAAACAACAGTCGAAACTATTTAATATCTGAATATCCATACATGTTAAAAAAAACTCTTCCTTTTTATCGTTCAAGTTATTTTACATAATGTGTCTTAGCTTTTAATGGAGGAAGTGGTCTTAAATTAGAATTTATCTACATTAATATGTTCTTTTTATACAATTACAATAACTCTTAAAGATGAATCAAACATGCAAGGAATGATTATAATTTCATTAATACTTCCAAACAATATTCCATTCTTCACATTTCTCTTTCGCAAAATCAACACTTTTAAAAATTCCTATCAAGAACATATTTCAAGTAATGTGTCATGTATCTAGGTCAAAACGCGTCTGTTATAAGTCTTGTTATTATATGAATCCATACATACCATCACGTATTCTAAGTTTTTAGTTAGTTAGATATATACACTTATTATATCTGAAGATTGAATATATATAATAATCTTATTTTTTACTGAATAATACAATAAATTTCAAATATTGCCATTTTCTACAAGTCTCAACTCGGGACCAAACATTGTTTTTAGATATAATCATCTATAAAACTATACTATGTTAGAAAATATCAAGGTTCCGGGTGGTCATTTGATAAACGATTAGGACTCTTCAAAGAAGATCTTTAATTTTTTTATATGCTATATGTTACAGTGATTGCTAAACTTTTTAGTGTGTAGTAAAAGCCTTGGGGTACATACTTCTGTTCTAGTACTAAATTATTTAATGCGACTGTTACATTAACAAAACGTTCTGGAAGGCAAACTTTAATGCATTTCAATCATGTCCAATTGCTTGATATATTTATAATTTAACATAAAATAAAATAATATAATATATTTTATCAAAAATTAATAAATAGTATAATATATATATTTATGTTTTAACATGGTTCAACATGTTATTGTTGGAGTAGTTGTCACAGGATATAATAAAGTGAATAGTAATTGGGGTGGGTTTGAGATTTTAATATGACAAAAAGTTGAAAATAATCATTGCATAAGACTGTTTGTCAACAATAATACTAAATTGAGTTAATTACATAAATTGTTTATAAGGTTTATTTTAAATTATGGACAAATCTGTCTCTAGTTTAAAAAGTTGGATAATTATCCATTTTTAGAAACTAATTATCTTTTTCGTCCTTAAGATTTGCTCCAATTACGTATTTTGTCCCTAAGGTTTGTCCTCAATTACGGATTTGGTCCCTAAGGTTTGCCCCAATTACGGATGCAAATTAGAAATTAGAGACGAAAATCGTAATTAATTTTTAAACTTGGACGATTTATGTAACTTTTTAAACTTAGTGACGAAACCTATAATTTTGGGTAAACCAAGGGACGATTTATGTGATTAACTCTGTTAAATTTAAGTAACTACATGGGCGGGAGCTCTTAGGGACTAGAGGGTGTTCGCCCCCTTCAACTAACTAGCCCAAATTTTATGTAAAATTTAAGTTAAAATGTCAAATTCACATGATGTTTCTTTCGTATGTCTCCTTCTGTGGACCGGCCTTCTTTAAGTTCAAATCCTAATTCCGTCCATAATTCAGTGTTATGATATATAAACATTATTAGACAACACCAATGATGTAGCAATGGTGTTGGCATTAACATGCATGTGCACATGCCTTTCAGCCATCCTGTTTAGGCCCCATTTCGATTTCATTCTAATTATATAATCTTGCATTCTTATATTAATGTTCAATTATTTGAATAATCTGTTAAACAATCATATCTTGTTAATCATTTTCTTGTGTAATGATCATGAGTTATTTTGAGATAATTAACAATGAAAGTTGTTGGTAACAGATACCGAGCGGTAACAAGTGCATATTATAGAGGAGCATTAGGAGCAATGTTGGTGTACGATATCACCAAAAGAGAGACATTTGATCATGTTGCAAGATGGGTAGAAGAGCTTCGTGCCCACGCTGATAAATCCATTGTTATCGCTTTAATTGGTAATAAAGTTGATCTTGAAGACAAAAGAGCGGTTCCATCTGAAGATGCCGTGGAGTTTGCAGAAACTCAAGGGTTATACTTCTTTGAGACCTCTGCTCTCAGGGGTGACAACGTGGAAGCGGCATTCTTTAAGCTACTAGAAGAAATCTATACTGTGGTTTCTAAGAAGACTTTAGATCAAGATATCCGGAAATCTAATGGTGACTCTTTGACGCTTAAGGGGCTCAAAATTGATGTCAATGGAGGTCTTGATTCGGAGATTAGTGAGATGAAGAAAGTGTCTACGTGCTCTTGTTGAATCCGTTCCTATATGTCTGATTTATTTGTTGTGTTATATGTTGTTTTTAAAAGTGATGGAAAAGAAGCGACTTATGTAATTGTAAACTACAAAAATAGTTGGCAGTTTAATTCATTGGCCCCTTGGCCCTAAGCAGTTAAATTGTAACCCAAATAGGGTGCTAAATGTAAACATGTTTCCCTTGTGCCGAATACTAATGAATTTTTATTTTTCTTATGCCACATTGAATAAACTAAAATACCATAAAAAATGTAATGAAACCGAACATATAATCAAATTTAAAGCAACAACAAGTCATTTGAGAATCATCATACATGCATTATCAAACATATTATATACTCAATTACTCTAGATCAAATATATCCTTATTCCATGACATCAAACTTGAATTTCTTCAAAGAAAAATCGTGCTTCGCTCAAGACATATTTTGACGAACAAATGCAAAAAAATGACCAAGTTATTCTTGATGGGCAAGCAAAAGTAGAGTCGTGAGTTGTGAAATAAAAGACCTGCAATTGGTTAAAATAATATTTGAAAACTAGTTTATGAAATATATAAGTTGAAGAAAAAAAAGTTCTCACCTTTGTGTCACTTAGATAAGTCAATAGTTCAAAGTACCACGTTTCATTTTATTTGACTATTTTATTCCATGATTTATGATGATAGGTTGGTAGATGCCTTAGAAGTTGGGATACCCTTTAAAACATTAGAACTAGGCTAATAAACTAGTGTACAATCCCATGACATTTTTTGTTCTTGTTTTAGAGTACCTGTGTCTTAACCAAACATTGAGAAAAGATATATGTTTCCCCACAAATATATTGCTGTCATGTCAAAAATATCTTATGCTCCATGACAAACACAAGAGAATTATTTCATTTATTATTCTCCTGGGATGTGAACTTTTTATCTACACATGTGAAAAATTACAATATATATATATATAGGGAATATATTACCTACACATATGTGTAGCCAATTATCTACACCAAAGGGCTTATTATTGCCACTAAAGGATATTTAGGGGTTATTTTCGTAAATAGTCAATACTATTAATTGAATGGCTAACCGCCAATATCATATCAAATCAATCTCAGTATTTTGTTTAAAGATATCAAATCAATCTTAGTATTTTGTTTAAAGATATTAACGTTTTTTCATGGATGATTTCGTTAACGAAGAACAATATTTATTAGGTTCGATTATATTGTTTTGGTTAAATTTTCAAACATTTTGTTGTATTTAGGTTTTTTTTTTGTTAATATTGCTTCTCACTAAATTGTACAGATGACGAAGAGGAACAAATATTGACATCTAATTTCGAAAACGATGGTTCCGGTGCGCATGATGAAGAAGAGATGGAGGCAACAAGTGTCTTTGATGAATCAATCAGGTACCTTATCTTAGGAAAAACCTTTGAAAGCCTAGAAGCGTTTTATGATTTTTATAATGACTATGGTTTATCTAAGGGTTTTGGAATTCGAAAACATCGAGTTCATAAACGCAAGGAAACTGATGAAATTTATAGAAGAGAAATAGTATGTAACAAACAAGGCCTTAAAAATATGAAGGATAAAAGACAGTTAATAGATGATGTGAAACGTCGTTCTATTACACGAACAGGGTGTATGGCTATGATTCAAGTTACTTTGAAGCACGGACTGTGGGTTGTGGATAGATTTAGGGCTGAACATAATCATACACTTGATCTTCCATCACAAGTAATTAAGCAAAGATCTCACAACATTTTTCATCGTTCTAATGAATGTAAAGATGTGGTAACTTTATTGACAAAAGCTGGTATGAAACCTAGTGAAATCACAAAGATAGTTAATGCATTTAGAGGCAACGAGGATGATAAACTTAGTCGAGTTCAATGTTCTAATATTGTTAGCAACGAAAGGAAATATAATCTAGGCAAAGAGTGTCATGGGATTATTATGCATTTTCAAGAAAAAGCCGAGACTGATCAAGATTTTTACTTTGCAATGGACTTGAGTAAAGATGGAACATTACAAAGTGTATTCTGGGCGGATGGGAGATCTAGATCCTCTTACTGTCAATTTGGTGATGTTGTTATATTTGATACTACTTATAGGACAAACAAATTTAGTTTTCCATTTGCTCCGTTTGTTGGAGTAAATCACCATGGCCAATCTATTTTGTTTGGGGGCGCGTTGTTGCAAAATGAGACCGAGACAACGTTTACATGGTTATTTAAGAACTTTCTACAATGTATGCACGAGTGTCCCCCTGTTTCTATCATCACGGACCAAGATTTAGCTATGGGTAATGCAATTGCTAAGGTTTTTCCGAAATCAAGGCATCGATTTTGTGCATGGCACATCCAAAAACATGTTATGGAACATCTTCAGTCACTACGATCTCGATACGATGACTTTAAAGACACATATAATAAATGGGTGAAAAGCTACACTATACAACACTTTGAATCAGAATGGGAAGAACTAAAAGTGAAATATGACATAATGGATGATAGTTGGTTGGTAAAGATGTATAAATTACGTCATCACTGGATAAAAGCGTATTTGAAAGACACTTTTTTCGCCGGCATGACTACTAGTGGAAGAAGCGAAAGCATACACTCTTTTTTTGATGGTTTCGTGAATGCTAAAACCATGTTAAATGATTTTGTAGTACAATATGAAAAAGCTATAAGTTCTCGAAGGAGTGCCGAAGCAGACCAAGATTTTAGAACTACAAATTCAAAGCCTACTTTACATGGTGATCATCCAATTGAAGCAATGGCTGCTGAATGTTATACTAGAAATATATATGAAGTATTCAAGAAAGAGTGGAAAGTTAGCTTTGATTCTGGCCATGAAAAATTAAGCAAGGATTCTTATTCTATAAAATATCGTGTGGGATATTTGAACGGCAATAAAGAGAACTGGAAAATTGTTATATATTAGGCTTAAACCCGTGTTGATATACGAACAGTTAAAAGAACAATTTAAAAATATTTAAATGACTAATAGGTATATATTATTATAGAACAAAAACTTAAAAGGGTAATCAAAAAAAGAAATAATTTATCATTTCATAATTTGCTTTTTAATATATTTTTACTAAGACTATGCAGAGTGGTGAGTGGTGAGTGATGATGATGTGGAGTGATAGAGGTGATTTGTAGGAAAGAGAGTGTGATTTGTAGGAAAGAGAGTGTGATTTTAGGAAAGAGGGTGTGATGATGTGGAGTGATAGAAAATGGGTGGAGTGGTGAGTGATGATGTGGAGTGATAGAGATTATTTTGTAATCATTACTTTTTATTATTTTTTTTATATAAATGAAATTTAAAAAGTTGTATTTTTATTAAAAATAAAAAAAAAATACTACAATTTATTTAAAAAAAAAAACATGCTACAATTTATTAAAAAAAAAAAAACTCGATGCGGAAAGTGCCACCTCTTCCCGTTCGGTCCACTTCTTTTTTTCGCCTTTGCCTCTTTGCGAATCGGCTTCCTTCTTCCTATGTCGCCTTTCCGCAACTTTCTTCCCACGGGTCCTCATATTTTCCGGTTGAGTTTCTGGAACAACGTCATCGTCTTCGGAATCTTGTGATTGGCGCTTACGGTCAACGTCAAATGGAGGCGGGTTTGGAAATTCGCCAAAATTGAGCAAATGTTGGAACGACCCTCCTTGGTATACCGGGTCTTGGTGAGGTCTTTGTGATGGTGGAGTTTGTTGATAAAATTGTGGAAATTGGTTGGGGTTTGGAAATTGGTTAGGGTTTGGAAATTGGTTGGGGTGTGGAAATTGGTTGGGGTTTGGAAATTGGTTGGGGTTTGGAAATTGGTTAGGGTTTGCACCAAAAAAATTGTTGAACCACGGGTTGAGGTTTTGATTGTTGTTGGGATCCATTTGATTTTGTTGTATAAATTTGTGATAGAGATTGAAAGAGTTGAAAGAGATTGTATGGTTTTTTGATGTTGAATTGTATAAATTTGTGTTGAATTTATAGAAATTATTTTTTTTTGCCCGTTGTCTCAAACGGTCATATGACGGTTCCTTCCTTTCAAACGCGCAAAACGCCGTGACGCAGAACACGCCTGAGCCCACCACGCCCCGATAACGCCTTCATAACACCCCTACCGGAGCGGTGGGGGGGGGGGGGGGGGGGGGGGCGTTATGGATGATGAGTTGGCACGATAACGCCCCGATAACGGGTCACTCCGCATAGTCTAATCGCCATTGCTAATATATGATTACAAATTCTGTTGAAATTGACTGATATGAGATCTTTCAATAAGGTTGAAAGATATCGAACGGATATAAAAACTAAGGTTTATAAAAGAACTAAAGAAAAATGTTTAAATTAATTATATATAAAATACTAAAATTGATTTAATTAATTTATTTGATTTCATTTAAAATGAAGGACTAATTTGTTAACTATATTAAAAAATAATTTGGTAAATTGATTTTATTTAATTTAATTGGTTAATTGGTGTTCGAACAAAAATTGACAGACTCAGTGACTTGGATATTTGGGGTTCAAGCTCTTGACCTCCTGCTAAGCAGAGCGAACCTATCAGGCTCTTGGCGAGCCTAAGGTGGTCAAGTGGTTGGATGAAGAAGACGACCGGAATATGATTACGACGGTAGATAAGTATGTTGGAAAATGTTAATGAAAATATGATATTTTCATCAACTTTGGACCTCTATAAATAATACATATTTAATATTTACGATCAATATTTTATATGTATGCGTAGCCCTTAGAAAGAGCTTCGCAACGATATATGATACGTCCAAAACGGAGTTAAGGTGAATGAGATATCGACGCCTAAAGATAGGTGTTTGGTGCAAAATTGGTTTTGTTTGAAACTTGTCCCACATCGGTGGTGGAGACAAAGTTTGTGTTGTTTATAAGCAAGTATTTTGAACACTTGTTCAGTTAGCTTGTGACTTATACACACACAAGCTCACGACCTCGCGCGCAGGGGGGGGGGGGGGGGCAAATTTCTGGTCCGAAAACTCATGCGAGCCCGCGCGACCTGCGGACACGAATGCAGCTCCGAAATCTCGAGCATGCGCGGTCCAGTTTTTTGCTACGCGTTTTTGGTCATTTAATGCAGTAACGGTTTTCGTTTGAATTGTTGACAGCCAATTACTAACTTTGGTAACTGTAATCAGAAAACCGAGTCTCATTTTAGTTCATAAACTGTTAGAGTATAAACTCCGACAGTTTAGAGTATAAACTGTTTCGCCATTGTACCCTGGGAAACAAAACGTGTGAATGCACGCGGAATTTGTTTTAAGGGAATCGTGTTTATCACGAGCCTTGGCCGATTACGTTTCCTGTTCATCATTTTTGTTTAACTTATTACGTTTATTTAATTTTTAATGTTATTTGTAATTGTGTTTAAAATTCTTGTAACTAGTTCATTATTATAAACGGTATCCACTCCTATAAAGTATTCCAGTGAGTGTGCAAGTGGTACAGATCCTCTACAAACCTAGAGTGTGAGGTGTTTATACTCAACACTCTCAGGTGTAAGCAACGTATGACCATAAAGACCATTTATGGCTCATCAATAGTATTCACGAGATTAAAACGTATGAGGATTTTTGACAGGAGTAACGCTCCTCCCAATCATTATACCGTATTAAAGTCTTGACGGTTGAAATCTATAGTGACAGTCGGACTTATACCTCCGAGTGTCGATAGCACGACTGGAGTACGAATGTTGGACGACCGAGGAACGAATGTCGGGTCACATATGCCGGATGTCGGACCACATGTGCCAATTGTCGGGACGCAAGTGTTGGAACACAAGTGCCGGATAACATGCAAGAGGGTCGAGTGACGGGAACACAAATGTCGGGACATAAGTGCCGGGCCACAAGCTCCGGATAGCGGGGAACGAGTGCCGGGTCACTAACGACCAAGCCACAAGTGCCGGATCGCGGGGCACGAGTGTCCGATCCGTGGCCAAGTTTCGGGTCACTAACGGCTGGGCCACAAGTGTCGGATTGCGGGGCACAAGTGCCGGATCCGTGGCCGAGTGTCGGGTAACTAACGCCGGGACACAAGGCGGTTTGTGCGGGGCCACTTAGTTTCGGACACGGGGCGGTCGAGTGTCGGATATATGGTCGAGTGTCGGGTCACTAACACCGGGCCACATTTGTCGAGCCACTTAGTGCCGTACACGGGGCGTTCGAGTGCCGGGACACGGGCCTCAGTGTCAGACATCAATGCCAGGATATGGGGTTGAGACATTAGGTGTCTTGTGGGCCAGGCCAAGTGTTAGGTTAATAGACTATAAATACAAGTAATTACCTACTAACACTATCATTCCCCCTAGTTAGGTTTCAAAAATAAGGTTTTGAAGCCTAACTCTTTGGTTTCTTCCCCCTTGTCGATCATACCCCCCCCCCCCCCCCCCCCCCCCTTTTTTTTTGGTCGGCGTACATCCGGTTTTCTGTTCGAGTTCTGTCCGATGATACCTAGTCGCGTAGCCGGCATATAGCCGACAATTTTATACCGACGATTTGAACTGTTGCCCGGTAGTCGACATATAGCTGACAATTTGTGCCGGCGACTCTCGGTAGTTAGCCGACAGTTCATGCCGATGAATTTTTATTTTTATTTTTTTATTTTTTGTTTTGATCAAAACTTCTTCTTGCAAAGAGGTTTATTCAAGGTTTCTCTGCTAGTTCAGAAGCTTCATCTTTTGCAGTAAGTTATTAACACTTCTCCTTCTCTTTGTTTTTTGTAGTAGAATCTCATATCCAACTTATACTAGATTTTACTATTGGAATGTAACAGTACTGACAGATCCTTGAATTTCCTTATCTCTAACTCAGCGAATCGAATTGAAAAAAGGTCATGATGCGGAATCTCATGACCTGAGTTTGGAATCAAAATTGAAGTAAATATGAAGTCGAATTTGTGATTGAAACTGAAAGAACTGATTGAAACAACAATGAGCGTAACTGTTTACTAGATTTCATTGATAGTGTGAACTGGTTTTGGAACTGAGCTTTTTACAAGTGACATTCAAGCTCAACGGAACCTCTTTGAGAGTGTTCCGGGTTCAAAGACAACAAACTCTAACTACCTATCACAATATTTATAGACGAAATCTAACTAACAGACACACTACGAACTAAATTATTACAACATTATCAACATCTTAATTTTACTTCGGGGAGTTCACTTAAGTTCTGAACTAAAGTCTTCATCTTCCAAATTGATTTCTTCAATGTTGACTTCTGTTGACTTAACTTACACTTCAGTTTATTTTCAGTTCGGAGGAACTTTAGTTAGTTCGGAGTATCCTAACTGACATGTTCCCCGAACTGAAAATTTCACTTCGGATTATTCTTGATGATTGCAGTTCGGATTCTCCACGAACTGAAATCATCTTTATTCCATCACACTGAAGACTCCATAGCTTCATCCACTCCATTTCTTGGCCCAACAAGTACTGTGGCAATGGTAAAAAAAAGGGCGAAATCCGTTTCCCAAGTGAAAGGGAAAGAGGAGGTTAAAACCAAAAGGGAGAAAAGGGTTAGGAACTACAGTAGTGACATTAATGATGCCAAACTATGAGATTTATTAGATAGGTTTCCTTATCTTAGAACTCTCAATCCCATAGTGCCTACCCTTGACTAACGTGCCAACCAACTCCTTCAGGGAAGATTACTTTATACACTAGTCTGCTCACCCATTTAAACCTCTGACTCCCTTGTAGTACTTTCTACATAAGAGTGCTAAATTATTTCAAAATTATATTTGCCCAAATGCATCCAGTAGATACTTCTAAGATTGTAATGTTTGAATTATTGTTGTGTGGAATGAAAATTGGCTGCTCGGTGGAGTTATTTAGGAAGTTCTATAAGGTATGTAAATCCGAAGATTGGTTTACCATAGAGCAAACGGAGAGGGACAAGGAGTGCAAGTTAGTTGAGAATCCCCTTGTGAGTACTAAGAAATGGCGGTTCGACTTTATATTTGTGGATAGATCGTTCATTAAGCTATGGACAAGTTCCCTATGTGGCTGGCAATCTAAGGCACCCAAAGAAGTGAATAAACTCCCAGATATTTCTGCTCTTATGGTGGAGGCCTATGTACGCATCCGCCGTATGTCTGTTGGGTATATAGGTGTAATCGATCCGAGTCGAGTCGAGTATTTCCAAGCTCGAGCTCGACTCGATTACTAAAACTCAGGCTCGAAACTCGACTCATATAAACCATAGGGACGATTTATGTAATTTACTCTATTCTTTTATAACAATTCAAATAATACACAAGTAAAACATACAATCTATTGGTATTTATTTTTCAATTATGTTTCATGAGATTTTAGAAGTATATTTTATACTTCCCATTCCCATAATTATTGTCAATTTTGACTTTTAAAGTCATTTCTTTTAGATTTATATTTTAAATATCTTTTTATGTGTTATATATATTACTTGATGTAAAATATCTAAAGAATCGAGTTTTAAATGTATTTCTATTGATATAATTTTCAACAACTATAGTATAACACAAACAAAAATATTTATGGTCAAATTAAAAAATATAGACTTTAAAAATTAAAATTGGACAATAATTTTGAGACGAAGATAATATGTAATTTTGGTTTTTATTATTCTTAATGAAGTTAATAGTTACAAAAGTATATGAATAAAAATCTAAAAAATAGTTATATGATAAAAATTAGTGGAGCCAATATATTAAACTATAAAGTTGTATTGATTTCATAGATAAAATAGTAAAAGTTGAATAGATAGTTGAAAGATGATGTGGCAATCCATAGAACTTTATAAAGTTGTATAGACTATGGTGTTGGTATTTGAATAGTTTTAACAAATTTGTGTCCGTAAATGTGTGAGCCTACGGGGCACACATCGACATTTAGACACAACTACAAGTTTAATTTATTTATTAAATATTACTTAATGGTTAAGTGTAAATATTTATTAAATGGAGGGTTTATTATGTAAATAAGGAGGTTTCCTTATTGTAATACAACTCAAACTCTTAGATTCGAAAACCTATAAATAGAAGATAAACCCTAAACCCTAATGATTGCACAATACAAAAATGTCGACTAAAGTTTTGAAACTCTTAGCCGATCGGGTTTTTTTTTATTTATTTAAAAAAGGGTTTTTGTTTTATTTGGTTTTTGTAAAAAGAGTTGCTGCTAGACAATTGTTGTAAAAGCAATTAAACGTGTACTAGCATACTAGTCTGTCGCTAAAAGAAGGTGTCGCGTACGTAACCGTAGATTAGATCTTACACTTAGATCTACGACCTTTGCTTGCTTCTAATTCAAGGTAATTCTTTATCCGATTTATTATTTACTATGTGATCCTAAATTCCGCTGCCATGTATTGTTTGACAATATGACTCTAGTTGTATACCTATAGTGGTATCAGCCAAAACATAGGTAAATATTATTTTGGATCTAAAACATCAAAATTGAGGGGGATCTAGGGTTGGTTTATTGTATGATTTTACAAAATTAAAAAGTTAATTTGAAATCAATCTACCTTGCAATTTGATGTTTAATTACCTTATTTACTTTTATGCAAAATTATGTTTATAAAGTTACATGCATAACTTTGTAAGCATAATTAGATATATTGATATTGTTAAAAAGTAAATTGAATTAGTGACATATTATTAATTGTTAATTGAATATGTGCGACACAAAAGGATTTGTATGATAAAAAGTTATGTGTGGTTTATTTGATATACGAATTGTTTACATATTGATAGCTTACGCAATCCAAACTTGTTTATTTGGACGGATGTATGTGGTCCGTTTTCTTTGAAACGGGAGTGATTCAATATGTAAACAATGACCATATAGACTTTTTTTGCATTACCCAATTAGTTGCGTAGAATAATTCTAAATTGTTTATTATAAATATTGTTTGTCAAATGTCTTTTTGAAAGAAACAAAATTTAATAATAAGACTAAAGAATTATTATGACGAGTTATTAATTTATTTTGGCACTTTTATACGTTCTATAACGCATTTGGTTGGGTTTATATACCGTATATTAGTCCAGCGACGGAACGTATAAATTTACAAAATATCTTAAAAACCATCGATTTAATAAGCGTGTGATTGGTAATTTATAACTAGATTGTACATGCTCAGTGTATTATTACCCAACTAGGCTCACCTACAATAGGGGACGATATCTAGGAAATTTATGCGGAGTGGGGTACACTCCTAATGAGGCAATACTATTAAGAAATGTTGAACCATTCGCTACACCTCACATGCTTTCCTGGTCGTACTCTCGTAGAGCTACCGAAAGGGTTTTAATGATGACCATGTTACGATTAGTTGTATAAATTAGGTAATCATAGAAACACGTTTAATAACCAGTAAAATAAAAACTTTTTGTTTTTAATTAAATTACGTTACAAAATTGTTGCATGGCAATTGCGTACGTAGATTTTTAACACCCATGGAATTTAAGTCAATTGCTATCCGTATTGCCTAGAAAATTTGTACTTGCTCGTCACTCTACGTGAGACGTAGGTGAAGTGTATCCAAGGCGGATTACCACTCATAGTGAGACTGTGGTGGACTATCTGCAGTCTTCAGTCGGATGACTTAAATCGGGTTATGCAGTGAGACTGTAAACGCCGATAGCGATAAGATGCGACGAAACATGATTAATGTCACGATCACCATTTTGATGCTCGGATCGAATTATGACATTAAGTCCCATTTTCTAGGAGTTGCACCGGTAAATGCAATTACGGATCGTCACTTACCTCTTGAGTATTATTTAGTTCCTAGCAGATCAACTGATGGAACGGTAATATGTCAATTGGGTCCTAGTCTTAACGGAAAGTGAACCATGGGTTTTACGTTTTGTTAAGAAATCTTATGTCGAAAGTACTAATGAGAACTTTCTTCTGTTTTGTAGAAATGGCACAAAATCCCGATTTAAGCGGGATTATGTCAGAAATCAAAACAATGTTCAAAAGTGAAATACTTACTGAACCAAGTTTTAATGATTGGTTTCATCAGCTGAGAATCGTTCTATGAGTGATGAAGTAATTTCCAGTCATTAATATACCGATATCTCTTGAGCAGAAGAATGCTTATGATGAGATAACTCGGGCAACTTATCAAGCAGCGATAAGTAGCCGGATATAATGATTGTTAGACTTCACATTATGTATGAGAAACAAGTCGGTCTTGAATTGAACGACTTAATTCAAGAATTACATTAGTGAAAACATGTTGCTGGAACGTCAGTATGGACTCACGTTGTCAACATAACAAGCTAAGTTAATCATTTGGAAAGGATGAATTACCCTATCATCAAACTGTTGTTGTTCTAAATTGCCTTTCACAAGGTATTGGTGAATTTACACCTAACAACAATATGCATGGTATGGCTAAAATTCTCAAGAACTTCATATGATGCTCGTAGAGTTTGAGAAATTCTTTCCTAATCGGTTACCGACCAGATCCTAGCGGTCAGTGGTGGTATGGTTCAGATAAGAAAAAAAACAACCGCAAGCTAAGGGCAAAGCTAAACAAGATGGAACGAATAAACAAGCAATTGTTTATATTCACAAGCCTAAGCTAACCCCTCTAGCGAAAAGAGAACATCCTACTAAGGATGATGGTTGAAATCACTGTTAAGTGATTAGGCATTGAAAGAGGAATTGTCCTACTCTAGCCGAGGTGCAAGATAAGAAGAGAATCGGCAACGCCGGATCTTCGGGTATCTTCACTTATAGAATTATGTTTTTTCTCTAAAAACAAATACCTGAGTATCTGACATTGGTTGTGGTACTCATATTTGTGATTCCTTACAAGGATTTTGAGCAAAGAAGAAACTGAAGAATGGATCTCTATAACTATACGTAGGCTATGTCAAACGTGTAGTTATGAAATCCATTAGAAGTTAAGACTTACATTTACCCTAGGGCATAATTATTGTATTAGACAATTGTTATTATGCACTTACTTATGTTAGGGGGAATGTCTCAGTTTATATTTTACAGAATAATGAATTTGGTATTTCTGTTTCGAACATAATGTTATTATATTAATATGATTGATATTAATGACATATATGAAATAGATTTGCATGCTCATTCTTCTTTAAATTATAATTCTATATTTATTATTAGCACTAAATGCGTTAAGTCCAACTTGGACTCAACCTATCTATGACATTGTTTTATTGCACACATATACAAGTATTGCATTAAAAGGCTTCACAGCTTTTAAAGTCAAATGATATTTTATTTGATAAATGCGAATCTTGTGTGTGTCGGACAAAATGACAAGGAAACCTTTTCCGTATGAGACGAAAAGGGCAACTGATCTTTTAGGAATCATACATACTGATGTATGTGATCCCTTTAGACATGTGTCAAAGAAAGGTGCTAACTATTTCGTTACATTTACGGATAATTTCAACAGTTATGGTTATGTTTAACTTGCTTAAACATAAACATAAGGTGGTTGAAACATTCAAAGTGTTTCAAAACGAAAGTAGAAAATCAACTCGGCAAAACCATCAAGGTCCTTTGATCGGATTGTGGTGGTGAGTACTTAAGCCTAAAGATTAAGGATCATCTCAAAGCATGTGGAATTGTCCAATTGCTTACTCCTTCCTATACTCCACAACACAATGGTGTATCGGAGAGGAGAAATCGAACCTTGCTTGGCAGGGTATGATCAATGATGAACCTTAATATTCTGCCATTATCTTTTGGGATTATGCTCTAGAGTCTGCTTTATGCATTCTCAATATGATTCCAACAAACTGTTCAAGTTGCACGATATTCCGAGTTTTTCGAAACACGGCTTATCGGACAAGGAAACAGTGGGAGGGTTGTAGAACTTGACAAGGTTCAAGAGGGAGATACATCACCTTCTACTCACACTGGTGATCAACAATTCGGGGGGGATAGAGTTGAGCCTCAGGTTATGCCTCAATCTAGTCCGACTCAAGTTGTGATTGAGCCACAAGTTCAGTCTCAACAACAAATTGTTGATGCTCCAATTCGTAGGTCCGAAAGGACTATACGTACACCTTCTAGGTTGAACTTAAACGTTAATCTAGAGGATGGTGACGTATAAGGGGATCTTAATGAACCTCGAAACTTGAAATTTATTATCAGGTCCAGACGCTGAGAAATGACTTCAAGCTGCGAATTTGGAGATTCAATCCATGAATGCAAACGAAGTTTGGAATTTGGTAGATAAAACTCCAAATGCCAAGACTATCGATTGCAAATGTTTCTTTTTAAAGATAAAGAACATACATGGATGGGAAAATACACATCTATAAAGCTCGTTTCGTGGCAAAAGGATTTACTCAAGTCTATGGTATAGATTATGAGGAAACTTTTTCCCCAATAGCAAACATAAGAGCTATTAGAATTCTCTTAGCCATAGCGGCGTTCTATGACTATGAGATATGGCAAATGGATGTCAAGACAGCCTTTCTAAATGGTCATATAGACGATGACGTCTTTATGAATCAACTAAAGGTTTTATTGATCCATTACATTCCAACAAGTATGCAAGCTAAAGAAGTTCATTTATGGACTTAAGCAAGCATCAAGAAGTTGGAATAAAAGATTTGATGAAGAAATCAAAAGGTTGATTTTGTTCAGAATTTCGATAAGCCATGTGTTTATCAAAAATTCAGTGGGAGTAATGTTAATTTCTTAGTCTTATATGTAGATGACATATAGCTAATGGGAAACAATGTTCCAATGCTTGAAGATGTTAAATCTCATATTGGAAAATGTTTTGCCATGAAAGACTTAGGAGAAGCAGTATTGATTTGGGAATCAAGATCTTGAGAGATAGATCTAAGCGGTTAATTGAGTTAAGTCAAAAAGCTTACATTGATGATATACTTAAGCAGTTAGTATAGAAAATTCCAAACATGGAAATTTATCAATGAAAGATAGACTTAATCTCAACATCAATGATAGTGCTCTTACACCTCAAGAAGTGGAGCGCATACAAAGGATACCTTATGCTTAGGCAAAATGATATATTTTGTATGTGATGAGATGCACAAGGCCTGATGTGGCTTTTGCACAGAACATTGTTAACAAGATTTAACAGAATCCAGGCGAAAGACACTGGATTGCTGTAAAGAACATACTAAAGTACCTTAGGGATACTAAACATATGGTGGAAATCCTTAGGGTAATATTGGATATTGTGATGCTGGATTTCAGAAATAACCATCTCTACAACAGAATCTGAGTATATTGCATCTTCCAGAGATGCAAATGGAAGTTGTTTGGATCTGGAAATTTTTTCTGGACTTGGTATTGTTCCCACAAGCCAAGACTCCTTTGGATAGATATTGCAGCAATACTGGTGCAATGATCATAGCCAATGAACTCGAGGGTTCAAAGTGGAGCTAAACACTTTCAGAAGAAAATTCACTATATTCATGAAAGAGTCGAACATGGTGAAATTCAAGTACTCAAAGTTCACACAGATGACAACTTAGCTAATCCTTTCACCAAGGCTCTGGTAAAGACGAACCTAACTCACTTGGTTGAGGGTATAGGACTTCGTTTATCTAGTTGTTTCATGTAATCTGTGATTGATATAGTATTTGGACATATGGATGTAATAAACAATTTTATTAAGAATGAATAATATTGAGGATATGTGATTTCATTTCTTATATAATTGTTATCCAATTTTTCATGTTTTAATCCTTGATTTATATTTAAATATAATTTTTAAATGTTAATTCTAAATATCCATTGTCGATTAATCATATGGGAATATGATTAAATTAAGACAATGTCTGAGTAGTCAGCTTGGCTCACTAACCCGGATAGTGTACATTGAGATGAACACGAGATTATCCCACATTAATTAGTACTTATGGATCCTTGTCATTAAGTATAATTCATAAGGTTTGATGTCCTTTGACTTGAGATGCAAGTTGGGAATCATGTACGTAGTGCATTATTTGATTCTAGTCAAACGCACTCCTGAATAAGGGTGTTATAAAGGCTATTTTTGGTAATGTTGCGAAATACGATGACTACCAATTGTAGTCAAGATAGGATTTGTTCCTTCAGTGAAAACTGAAGTTAGATACTAACTGGGCCACTCATGAATACTTAAGATGTATGTTCGGCCGAACCCAAATAAATCCAGATGTGTCTCGATAGAATTTGGTAATCTTTAAGTGATTCGCGAAATGAGAAACAGTATTTAAAATGGAATGATTTTGATCCATCAAAAGATTTTAACTAAGTATCTGTAACAAAAGGATATGAACCGAATATAGACTCACAGTGAGTTTTGGAGAAACTTACTCGTGCATTTATGGGAGCATTGATATGTTACTAGACATTAATCAATGTTATCACGTTTGTTTGAAAATTATTCAAAAGTGGGAGCTGTTGGTATTTGAATAGTTTTAACAAATGTGTGTCCGTAAATGTGTGAGCCTACGGGAGCGCACACATCGACATTTAGACACGACTACAAGTTTAATTTATTTATTAAATATTACTTAATGGTTAAGTGTAAATATTTATTAAATGGAGGGTTTATTATGTAAATAAGGAGGTTTCCTTATTGTAATAAAACTCAAACTCTTAGATTTGAAAACCTATAAATAGAAGATAAACCCTAAACCCTAATGATTGCACAATACAAAAATGTCGACTAAAGTTTTGAAACTCTTAGCCGATCGGGTTTTTTTTTATTTATTTAAAAAAAGGGTTTTTGTTTTATTTGGTTTTTGTAATAAGAGTTGCTGCTAGACAATTGTTGTAAAAGCAATTAAACGTGTACTAGCATACTAGTCTGTCGCTAAAAGAAGGTGTCGCGTACGTAACCGTAGATTAGATCTTACACTTAGATCTACGACATTTGCTTGCTTCTAATTTAAGGTAATTCTTTATCCGATTTATTATTTACTATGTGATCCTAAATTCCGTTGCCATGTATTGTTTGACAATATGACTCTAGTTGTATACCTATATATGGATGTTCTAAGTTTTGAACCAATGACCTCTCACACAAAGGTGGCAACTGATAATTATTGAGGGAACTTATATCATTTATAATATACGGTCATAATCATAATCAAAATCAATACGATATCGTTTCAAAATATATGTAACGACAAGTGGATATTGTTTAAGAAAATCCGATCTAATTATAAGGAGAAAAGGGAAACCGTCTGGGCCTAATTGACGTGTCACCATATAAGAGTAGCACCATTTTAGCCCCCCCTCCATCTTTGCACCATTTTTACCTAAACCCTATTATTATCATATGTTTGTCGACACCACCCATGCATAAAAACATTATGTGTTCTTGTTTAATCTCTATCAGCATCGATCAACTTCAACCAAGAAACAAGAAAAAATGAAGGTATTCAACGTTAACATTTATTTATTCATTATCTTCATTTCATTTTCTAGCTTTATATGTTAATCATATTCATTTTTCATTAATCTATAGATCTTCAGTTGGTTTCATCGTAAAGATGCCAAGAAGACTAATAATGACAAAATATCACTACTTGAAAATGAAGCTTTTCAAGGTATACTTTCAATTGGTACTTTAGGGATGGATCTTTTTCAAGATTTTAAGCATGAAGACGACACGTTTGGGAGCAACAATCAAGTGTTGTTCATTGGTGATCAAGAAGATGAAATGGAATGCCCATTGGTCCTAAACGCTAGTAAACATGGCTTTGAATTTGATCATGTTTATAAACAAGATCCTTTACCGTGTAATGAAATTGCTAAACCTAAAAATGGTCAAAAAGATGTTGTGAAAGATTCAATGGATTTGGATTTTGAAAATGCCAAAAAGACTATTAAAAAGAGTGGAGAAAGAATCACTCTTGCTGACTTGCTTCGGGCTGACTCCGAAAACAACTTGTTGAAGTTATTTGATGATCATCACCTGAGAGTCTACCACCATGATAATACTTTTGGTAAGCACGAATCCATGAAAAGTTCCTTGATCTCAAAGAAAAAAGAGAAGCTTGGTAAAGATGACTCAAGTCGCCCATTTAAGAAAACGAAACAAGTGAGCTTCTCTTCTTCATTTTATTTTATCCATCTTTTCTCGATTCCTATTTTTTTTTAAACTTGTAATATGGGTTGCTGTGTTAAAAGTTGATGAGAAAGATGTTGAAGAAGAAGATCTACCCAGATATCGGGATTCAAAAGAAGGAAATTGCCTCTACCTAATGAATCCGGTCAAAACATATGGTATTAATTATTTATGATTATTGTTTGTTAGAGTAATCAGATAAATTGAAAAGTTTCCCTTCTTTACTAATCGATCCGCCATGTCCACACTTGACATATACTTTCATGCCTCGTTCCCACTACGCCAAAATTTGGCTTTAGGGACTACATATGTAGTCCCGAAAAACCCCGTTTGTAGTTCCGAAAAACCTATCGGGACGACATGTAGTCCCTACTAGCATAGTCCCCACTGCTCCGTCCCTATAGGTTTTTCGGGACGACATTTTTGATTTTTAGGGACGACGCGTTGACCGGCCACGTCGACGTTTTTTAATGTGGGACAAAACCTTTCTGGACTACTCTATGTCCCTTGAAATTGTTCAAAAAGTCGATTGAAATATCTTTCGGGACTACAATCTGTCCCAAAAGATTTTTTCGAAACTTATAAGGACAGGGTTTTCGGGACTACATGTAATCCCAAAAAGTTTTGACTTTTTCAACCCCATTTATTTAATTATTTATTTAAAGATTATGTTACTATATTTTATTTATTTAATTATTAATTATTTTATTTAAATAATATATTTGATAAATCATTATAAAATATATTTAATAAATATAATTTCATTTTAATTAATATATTTAATTATCTATATAATTAAAAACATTTATTTTTGATTTCTATATACCAATACATAATTATAATTATATAAATACAAATATAAAAATCAATCAAAATATATAAAACTTAATATAAATAACAATAAATCTTCAATCATCAATCAAAATTTAATACAAACCATAAATCTTCAATCATCAATAAAACCTAATACAAATAACAATTTATCATATATTACAAATTTCTAAATCAAAACTAAATTAAATTAAACTAAAACCATGGTCGCAGCAGCAAGTGGCGGTGGTGGGTGGAGGGGGCAGCGGGTGGGTCACGGTGGCAGCAGGTGGTGGCTGGAGGGGGCAGCGGGTGTGGAGGCAGCAGGTGGTGGTGGCGTGTGGTGGCAGCAGGTGGTGGTGGCTTGAGGGGGCAGCGTGCGGCGGCAGCAGGCGGTGGTGGCTTGGGTGGCGGCAGCGGGCGGCGGCAGCAGGCGACATTATTTGGTGGTGGTAGCTAAAGAGATGTGGTGGTGGTGATGGTTTTGATTGAGAAGAAATGGAGATAATGATTTGTGATTTGTGAAGAAATGGAGAAATGAAATCTAAGTATTGGAGATGGTGAATGTTTAGAAGAGGAGAATGGAATGATTTAGACCCTTGATCAAGTTTTAATCAATGGATGATATCATTTGTAAGGGGAAGTAATGGATTGCTAGATAACACAAAAAAAAATTACAATAATACAATGATTTAAATAAAAATTTGAGATTATCTTAATCAAAATTAGATATCTTAATCAAAGTGTCTAAATATTATTAATTATAATAATTTTTAATTACTTATCTAGAGATAATCCATAATTAATAATAATAATTTTTAATTAATTGCCCGTGATAACACGAAAAAATATACAAAACTAATGATATAAAAAAGTTGTATGTATATAATAACATTAATTATGTTGCTTGAAGTTAATATTCAAACATTTTATACATTTAACAAATGATGGAACAAATTATTATCTATATTTATATCTATACTATATATATAAAGCATATGAAGTGTTTTTTTTTAAATTGATGATAGATAATACAAAAGAAAATTACAATAACCTAAAAAATTGTCTAAAACTAGTATTTCCACCCTAGACTACTAAAAGGCACGATTACTCCATCAAATTTTCCTTGAGAAGGATTGTTGAGTTGAGAGATTCGGCCCAATCTCATAATTGGCCTGATATTCTGAGTTTGTATTTCTCCAGGGCAAAGGATGTTGACCTCGGGCTTGCACGTATGATTAGCAATGTGAGTGCTTGGTTGGGTTATCAATAAGGATAAGCCAATTGAGTATTTGCAAGAGTTAACAGAAAGATACGGTGAATTACTTCAAGTAATTATAATTTATAAAATATTACACTCCATAATAAACTTCATAATAAACGTTGCATAAGTAATACGGTTAAAAAGTTAAAAAGGTCCATATATCGTCTAAGTTTAGAAATTAATTGGTCTTTTCGTTCTTAAATATTAAACTTCATAATAAACTTATAACTTTTATTTAATCAATTACAAATTAATGATTATTTACATTTGAATAACAAAATGTTTATTTAATGCACATCTATAAACGAGTCGATCAATATGTATGAAAAGGGTCGATAGCTATTTACACACGTGACACGTACTAGCTCGTATAGTCAATGAGTAATGGTGACCAATCAATTCATTGTTAATTGATCAATAAAACGCACACAGATGAATAACTTCAGATGTCATGTTTGTCTTTGGGGTTAGGGTTTAGGATTATAGTTTAGGGTTTAAGGGTTTATGAGGGTTATCGTTGTTAAAAGCTTCAGATTTCATGTTTAGGGTTTATGGTTTATCGTTGTTTAAGGTCTAACTTTAGGGGTTTAGGGTTTAAGGTATTTGTTAATTGAAATACGACACGTAAACATTTTCGATACCTTTCAGATATAGGTTTGTTTTAAGTATTTTTCACGTTTATCGTAAGTAGTTACGAGTTAAGGGTTTAGTTAGGTTCCTACAACTAACTATAAAATTAATTTACAATTATTATATATTGAATACTATTATATGATATAATATATACAAATAATATCTTAAATAAAATCAATTAATTGATATTTATATTATATATTGGTAATTTAAATATTTTTTAAATAACATTTTAGTATAATTACTTTTAATAATATAATATATATAAATTTTTTGATATCAAGTAATAATATTTTAAATAAAATCAATTAATTGATATTTATATATTATATATTTTTAATTTAAATATATTTTAAATAACATTTTAATAATTTCGGGACTACATTTTAGGGTTTTTAGGGACTACATGTTGTCCCATAAAGTATTCAGACAAGTCATTTTTTTGTCATAAGACTTTTCGGGACGACATCTGTAGTCCCCTAAAAATTCAGTTTAGGCGGCAACTTTTCCCTCCATTTTTTCACTTTGGTGACATTTTTTGGGACAAAACCTGTAGTCCCTAAAGCTTTGTCGAATTACAATTGTTTAATGGTTGTCCCGTAAGATTTGATTATCGGGACAAACACGTAGTCCCACCAAATTTTTTGACCAAACACATTTATCGGGACAACGATGTTGTCCCGTTAAGTTTGAGCGCCAATTTTTCCCGCCAACTTATTTTCGTCATGTTTTTTTAGAGACTACGTGTAGTCCCGATAAATAAGTAGCCTAATGTTTTGTCATCTAGTGAAGTTTTAGGGACAACGTGTGTAGTCCCTAAAGCTGAGTTTAATTTGATGGTTGTCCCATAATAGTAGTTTATCGGGACAAATAGGTAGTCCCCTGAAGTTTTGTACTCCAAAACATTTATCGGGACAACTTTGTAGTCCCTTAAAGTTTGAGCGCCAAGTTTTCCCTCCAACTTTTTTTCGTTATGGTTTTTTAGGGACTACATGTAGTCCCTATAAATAATAGTCAAAATTAAAGAAAACATAAGACTCCTTTTTTGTCACGTAGTGAAGTTTTCGGGACTACATGTTGTCCCGATAAACGATGGCGTTGTCCCTATAGATTTTGGTCAAACTTTTGGGCAAAAAAACCCATTTTTTGTCGTGTAGTGGACTTTTCGGGACAGATTTTCGTAGTCCCGAAAAAGTGTTTGTCCCGAAAGGTGAATTTTGGCGTAGTGTCCAATGAGATTTTAAAGGTGCTACATTGTGGATTTGTGTCCCTTGGCTCCATCATATGACATATCTGTTGGTATGAGCACATTGAAAACAACACTATTTTCCTCACAGAAGGCACACACCTTTTTTAGAGGGGTTAACAAGTTCCTCTGACTCTTTTCATTATATAAACTTTCAAAAGAAAAGGAAACCAAACGGTTTCTACATAAAAATAGGAAGACCCTACTGCATGACCTTAATACTAGCTAGAAACGTGGAAGTGGCCTACATGGCCATTGACAGTGTCAAACAAAAACAAACACATAACTAAAAATATTAATTTTCTGAATTACGTCATCATTCTCCCCCCTAATCCAAAAATTATTTCCTTCATACCCAGCAAATCTCTCATCTCTTTGAACTTGACCCTTGCCATCGCCTTGGTAAAAATGTCAGCCTTCTGCTCCTTGCTACACACAAATATAACCTTTATATCACCCCTTTCAATACACTCACGTATGAAATGAAACCGTGTATCGATGTGTTTACTTCTCCCGTGGAAGACAGGATTCTTCATAAGATCCAAAGTTGATCGGTTGTCTACGTACAATGTTGCTGGTTCCACACTTCTTCCCAAGATTTCTTCAAGTAGCCGACGAACCCATATTGCTTGACACGTTGCTGCTGTAGCTGCCATAAACTCAGCTTCACAGGAAGATAAGGCAACACATCGTTGCTTTTGAGATGCCCAGGTTACAAGACTTCCATTTACATAGAAAGCCATTCCCCCGGTACTTCGACGGTCAACTACATCTTTTGCTAGATCGCTGTCTGAATAACCAGTGACAGTGATATTCTCCTTTCGCCTTCCATAAAATAAACCGAAGTTGGTGGTCCCCTTCACGTACCTTAGGATTCCTTTCACCACTTGTAAATGTTTCATAGTTGGTCTTTCCATAAAACGACTCGCCAATCCCACTGCATATGAGATGTCGGGGCGGGTATGCATTAAATACCTCAACCCGCCCACTATGCTCCTGTAATCTGTGGTGTTTACAGGTTCGCCATCCTCATCCTTGGTAAGCTCGATTTTGTGTTCTAGTGGGCAAAGAGCGGGGTTGCAATCTGCCATTCCGGTTTTGCTTAACAAACTCTTTGCAAATGCCTCCTGCTTAAGTGTTATTCCACCCTCACATTGACCAACTTCAATGCCCAGGTAATATGATAGAACACCCAAGTCACTCATTTCAAACTCCTTGCTCATTTGTTTCTTGAACTCTCTCAGCTCCTCAAAACAACTCCCAGCAACAATTAAGTCATCAACGTACACCCCAACAATCAGTACCTGATTACCTTTATTACGAGTGTACACGACATATTCACTAGCGCACCTTGTAAATCCAATCCCCTTTAGGTACATGTGAAGACGTGAATTCCAGGTTCTGGGAGCTTGGCGAAGCCCATAGAGTGCTTTTGACAATCTATAAACCTTATCCGGTTTGTTGGTTTTCTCGAACCCCACTGGTTGTACCACATATACTTCCTCTTCTAGAGTTCCATTAAGGAACGCCGACTTCACGTCAAGATGATGTACAAACCAACCATACGAACCTGCAAGAGACAGGATGATCCGGATTGTTTCGAGTCTTGCAACGGGTGCAAAAACTTCATCAAAGTCAATTCCACGCTTTTGAACAAACCCTTTCGCGACTAGTCTCGCCTTATACTTCACAATTTTACCTGTTTTATCTCTTTTAATTTTGTACACCCATTTCAACCCAATGGGTTTGCGGTATGGTGGCAGGTCCGTCAAGGTCCAAGTCTTGTTTTTCTCAATCGCAGTTATCTCTGCTATCATGGCATCTACCCATTCTTTCTTCTTGCAAGCTTCCTCATAAGATGTTGGTTCCTCTTCATCATGTACCATCAACAATTCATCTGTTTCAGCATATATATCCGATAGTGATCTGAATCATTTAGGAGCACATCCGCCAGTGGAGCTCGAAGCCGTGCTTGTGGACCCTGTAGAACTACCAAGTGTAACGGGTGTCAACAATGGGCTTTGTGGTATCCCGCGAGAACTAACCTGGGGTGTTTCTTGTGATGGGTGTGTTCTGGACGCTCTTCTGTCCCGTCATTACTGGCTTGATCTTCAACTCCCCTAGGTGTTGGCGGCGTGGCAACATCCACCGACTCTTCTTCTACATACTCGTATTGACCGTCAATGGTAAATCTTTCCCCTAAAATGGGCTTTATTCTAACAGAATTACTCCAATCCCATGCAATCTCTTCGTCAAACACCACGTCTCTGCTAACCCGAATTGAGCCCGTGTCCGGGTCCAATAAACGATAAGCTTTCGAACCTTTTTCGTTCCCCAAATGAACCATTCTTTTGCTTCTATCTTCTAACTTTTTAAGGTGGCTTTTTGTTGTTCTCATATGTGCGACACAACCAAAAACTCTCAGATGATCGACTCTTGGCTTTCTTCCTGTCCAAACTTCATACGGAGTAGAGTTCTTCAACGCTTTTGTTGTCATTCGGTTCAACACATAGGTTGCATGGTTAACAGCTTCTCCCCATAAAACATCAGGTACATTAAGATTCTTCATGTTACTACGGGCCATTTCAATAATTGTACGATTCCGTCTCTCTACAACCCCATTCTGTTGTGGGGAGTATGGAGCAGTGTAATGTCGATTCAAGCCGGTCTTCTTGCAATAACCAGTGAACTCATTTGAGAGAAATTCTCCGCCTCGATCCGTCCTAAACGTCTTAATCTTGTTACCGGTTTCATTTTCAACTAGTTCTCTGAAATTCTTGAAGACCTCCAATGCCTCATCTTTAGTTTCCATAAGATAGATCCACATTACCCTGCTAAAATCGTCAACCAACAACATAAAATACCTGCTTCCAGAAGGTGTTGAAGGTGTGATGGGGCCACATAAATCACCATGAACTAGCTCTAGCCTTTTAGTTGCCCTGAAAGTTCCTTGGACTGGGAATGCAGATCTAACTTGCTTCCCTTTCAAACAGGCTTCACATAATTGTTCTGGCACTTCCATTCTTGGTAGGCCAACTACCAACTCTTTGTCAGCCATTTCTTTCATGGATATAAAATTAACATGTCCCATCCGTTTGTGCCATAACCACACTTCTTCCTGAGTCTTACCGAGTAAACATTCACCAGTAACATCATCGAGTATTATTTTATAAAGTCGGTTCGAGGACTGTTTTACCTTCATTAGTAGCTTTCCGTTTGCATCATGAATCCATAAAAAAACACCACGCATCAGAATTTCGTCTCCATGTTCCGCTAACTGTCCCAAACTAATTATGTTGCTACACAAACGCGGTATATAATAAACTTCTTGAAGCTTTCTTTTCTCCCCGTTTTTGCACCGAAACACTATAGACCCTTTTCCTTCAATTTGTACCCTCGATACGTCACCAAACTTCACAGATCCTTTTATCGACTCATTGAGACTTTGAAATTTACTTCGATCCCCTGACATGTGGTTGCTAGCCCCATTGTCAAGGTACCACACTTTAGTATGATAAGGTTTTTCTCGTTCCGACCTTATTCGCGGATTTACATTTTCTTCATTTAGGAACACTTCCTCCACTTTTTCATCTCCATTAACGGTAGACAATAACAACGCCGGCTCAACATCGCCATGTTCTTGCGTTAAATTAGCTTCATGATTTCTCTCACGCCTTGGATTCCTGCATTCTGCTGCATAATGGCCAAAGTCTTGGCAATTATAACACTGGATGTTTGAGCAAATAGTAGCAGGCTCAGTAACTTGGGTGTTTGGGATTCAACCCCTTGACCGACTGCTTAGCAGTGCAAACCTATCAAGCTCTTGGCGAGCCTAAGGTGGTCAAGTGGTTGGTTGAAGAAGATGATCGGAATATGTTTACTGCGGGAAGTGTATGAATACTCCGGCCAGGTACAGTGTGTAAGTTGGATGGGAATGATGAAGATGATGAATCTGGCTTCCAAAACCTGAGGTGTGGAGTATTTATACCCAACACTACCAGGTATCAACAATGTATGGCAATGATGACCATTTATGGCTCATCAATAGGATTCCAACCGCTATTAACGTCTTATCATTATATAACTTTATTAATGCTCTGACGGTTACACTCAAGGATTAGGCTTGAGTGTCTGACCGGTAGGATGTCAGGAGTATGATACTGTGAGACGAACACCAAAACATCAGTGTTGGTCTACACAAGTCCTTATACATGCCAGGCCATGAGTGTCGGACTGAGCGTCGGATGCCGGGGCAGATCTCCGGATACGGGGGCACTAGGTGTCGGGACACATCTCTCGGATCCCGGACACGGGGCGCTAGGTGCCGGGACACATCTCTCGGATCCCGGACACGGGGCCATGATTCCCGGACACGGGGCCATAGTGTCGGGACACAACTCTCGGATCCCGGACACGGGGCCATGTGTCCCGGACACGAGGCCAAAGTGCCGGGACACAACTCTCGGATCCCGGACACGGGGCCATGTGTCCCGGACACGGGGCCAAAGTGCCGGGACACAACTCTCGGATCCCGGACACGGGGCCATGTGTCCCGGACACGGGGCCAAAGTGCCGGGACACAACTCCCGGATCCCGGACACGGGGTCATGTTTCCCGGGCACGGGGCCAAAGTGCCGGGACACAACTTTCGGATCCCGGACACGGGGCCATGTGTCCCGGACACGGGGCCAAAGTGCCGGGACACAACTCCCGGATCCCGGACACGGGGCCATGTGTCCCGGACACGGGGCCAAAGTGCCGGGACACAACTCCCGGATCCCGGACACGGGGTCATGTTTCCCGGGCACGGGGCCAAAGTGTCGGGACACAACTTTCGGATCCCGGACACGGGGCCATGTGTCCCGGACACGGGGCCAAAGTGCCGGGACACAACTCTCGGATCCCGGATACGGGGCCATGTGTCCCGGACACGGGGCCAAAGTGCCGGGACACAACTCCCGGATCCCGGACACGGGGTCATGTTTCCCGGGCACGGGGCCAAAGTGCCGGGATACAACTCTCGGATCCCGGACACGGGGCCATGTGTCCCGGACACGGGGCCAAAGTGCCGGGACACAACTCTCGGATCCCGGACACGGGGCCATGTGTCCCGGACACGGGGCTGTTTTACTCGGACTGGGCCGTTTTACCCGGACACGGGGCCTGGTGCCGGGGGCATTTTACCCGGACACGGGGCCTGGTGTCGGGGCCATTTTATCCGGACACGGGGTCAAGGGCCAAGTGTCCGGACGCGGAGCCTTGTGTCGGACGTCGGGACGAAATGTCCGGATGCTGGGGCCAAGTGTCCGGACGCCGGAGCCTTGTGTCCGGACGCCGAAGCCTAAAGGTCGGAGCTAGGAGATAGCATGCAACCTGTTGTAAGTCAGGTTATGTGTTTAGGGGGTTAATGGGCTATGTGTATGAGCCATTCCCTACTAACACTATCATGCCCCCCAGTTAGGTTTTAAAATGGTATTTTTTGAAGCCTAACTTTTTTTTTTGTTGTTATTGTCTCTTCCGGCTATTTTTTGGCCATGCCTTTCTTGGCCGCTTGAGGTTGCCTTGAGTAGTTCTGACCGAGGCCATGTCCAATGTGTCTTTGAAAAATAATGTTTTATTGGGTGATCAAGCCAATAACACATTTTTAACCTGTTATCTTGGATGTTGTGTCACACCATCTTGGGTGTGCGTAAGAGTAATTATATTGAGTTGTGTCTATGACAATCATTTGAGTACCTATGGTTCTTTTGTATGCCGATGACATAGCTAGATGTTGGCATCTCATGTATATTTCATATCGTGCCGATGGCACTTTTGTTGGTTAACCTTCAATTTGTTTTACTCGCGAGTGATGTCGCTTCCCAATGAGAAGTGCTTGCCTTTTCCCGGTAGGTAAAAAGACGAATATGTGATTGTATGTTTGGCGTAGATTTAAGATGTCTATATGTGCCTTTTGCTAAATTTCCCTCCAAACGTAGTTTGGGGTGGTGCATCAGGTTTGTTGCCTTGTGGGATATATAGATCAGACCACTTTGTGTTTTGAGGTGCATTGCTGTGAATGACTCTTTGAAGAGCGTTTTCTTATGGTGTGGCCAAATCCCTGATGAGTGAGTTGGCCAAATACCAAAGTTTGCCAGATTTCCCAGATATCCAGACTTGGCTAGTTGTTGATTGTTTTTTTTTTTTTTTTTTTTTTTTTAAACTTTCAGCATTGAAACAACTGTTGGCTAGGCACATCCTGACGGGTGTTGTGGTTGCAAGTGCTGACAATCAACGATAGTATGTAAATATTAAATGTAGCACCTTTTTAGATTCATTGCATTCCATGTCCTGGGTAATGGTTGTCCATCTAAGTCAGACAGGGTGTAGGAGCCAGTTCCATGTGCTTCAAGGACACTATATGGGCCTTCCCATGTGGGACCCAACTTGCCCAAGTTTTCGGTCCTGCTAGCTTCATTCTTCCGCCATACGAGATCTCCCACTTTGAAAGATGTGTGTCGGACTCTTTGGTTATAATACTTAGCCATCTGTCTATGGCTTTCTGCTTGTCGGATGAGAGATATTTCTCTTCGCTCCTCGATGATATTCAAGTTCTCTCTTAGGGCTTCTTCATTTAGCTCCGGATTGAAATGAAGAGTCCGGTGAGTAGGGATTGTAAGTTCTGGTGGGATAACTGCCTCAGTGCCATAGACTAGGCTGAAAGGGGTTTCAGATGTAGTTCTGCCGGGGGAAGTTCTATGTGCCCAAAGAATGCCTAGGATTTCGTCTACCCATGCCTTTGCATATTTTCCCAATCTGGCCTTAATTCCCTTGACGATTGCTTTGTTCATGACTTCAACCTGACCATTAGCTTGTGGGTGTGCCACAGAGGTGAATCGTTGTTGGATATCCATATCCTGACACCAAGTCTTAAATGGATTATCTGCAAATTGTTTTCCATTATCACTGACTAGGACGTGTGGAACTCCAAAGCGACATACTATTTGTTCCCAAACGAAGCTTATCATTCGAGGCCCGGTGATAGTTGCCAAGGGCTTAGCTTCAATCCATTTTGTGAAATAGTCCACAGCCACTAAAAGGTATTTAACATTGCCTACCCCAGGGGGGAATGGTCCGACAATGTCGATTCCCCATTTGTAGAATGGCCATGCGCTAGTCACTGGAATGAGGTCCTGCTTTGGCATTTTTGAGACTGACGCATGTTTTTGGCATGATTCACATTTTTCAATTTCTTCCTTTGCATCTCTGTGCATGGATGGCCAGAAGTATCCAAGTCTCATGACCTTAGTGGTTACCAAACGAGGGCCTGCATGCATGCCACAACTTCCACCATGTACATCCTGAATTAGATCCTGTGCTTGTGTTGGGCCGACACATCTTAGATGTGGACCCAAAAAAGACTTCCTAAACAGGTAGTTGTCTATGAGGAGATACATTGGTGCCTTCATTCTGATTTTCCTTGCTAGTTGTTTGTCTTCCGGGAGTTGTCCATTCTGAAGGAAGTTTTTTATTGGAGTCATCCAACAGTCTTCCTCCGTTATTGCGGCCACTTCCTTTGTTGGCACTATGGATTTCTCAGTTAGGACTTCCACCAATAATTCTTTCTTGAGGTGGGCGAAGGAGGATGCTGCAAGTTTGCTCAATGCATCTGCTATTTTGTTACGGTTTCTTGGCACTTGCTCTATGGTAAATTTTGAGAAGTCCGAAATGATTTTTCTGGTTTCTTCCAAGTATTGTTGCATGGAAGTTTGATTTGCTTCATAGCTACCATTGATATGATTAGCTACCAACTGGGAGTCCACAAAAGCTTCTATATTTTGAACTCCCATCTTTCTAGCTATTCGTAGCCCTGATAAGAGAGCTTCATATTCGGCTTCATTGTTGGTTGCCGGGAAGTCAAACTTAAGGGCGTAGGTATACTCGTTTTTATCTGGATCTGTGAGTATGAGACCAGCTCCTGACCCTTCTAGGCTGGATGCGCCATCTGTGAAGAGGGTCCAAGGAGGGCTGTCTGTCACTAATGGATCCTTTGGTTCTTCCATTCCTTCGATTTCAGCCAGGAAATCTGCCAAGATTTGTCCTTTCATCGAGTTTCGAGGTTGGAAAGAAATTTCATGTTCTCCCAGTTCAATTGCCCATTTTGCTAATCGTCCCGACACTTCTGGTTTACCCAATATTTGTTTGATTGGTTTGTCTGTTAGCACTTGGATGGGATGTCCTTGAAAATATCTCCTCAAACGTCTAGACGCATGAACCAAAGAGAGTGCCAATTTTTCCAAACATGGATAATTAACCTCTGGGCCTTTCAGTGCCCTACTGATGAAATAGATCGGCATTTGTGAGTCGCCCCGTTGGGCTACTAAAACTGCGCTTACACATTCCTTGGAAGCAGCCAAGTATATAGTTAGTGTCTCCCCAGCTATTGGAGCCGTGAGTGTTGGGAGATTGGCCATGAATTTCTTCATTTCTTGAAATGCCACTTCTGCTTCTTCAGACCATGAGAAGTCTTTTTTCCGAATGCATCCCTTTAAGGTATTAAAGAAAGGGAGGGATCGATCTGCGGCTTTGGACAAGAAACGGCTAAGTGCTGCTAGCTTGCCATTTAGGCTTTGGACTTGCTTTTTGGTGGAAGGAGATGGCATGTCAATGACTGCCTGAACCTTCTTAGGATTGACTTTGATGCCATTAGGTGTAACAATATGTCCCAAGAATTTTCCTTCCTCCATGCCAAAACTACACTTGGATGGATTAAGCTTCATGTTAATATTACGTAATGTTTGGAAAGTTTCCAGGATATCAGCCAACATGATGTCTTCCGTATTGCTTTTGATAACTATGTCATCTACATAGGCTTCTATGTTCCTTCCCACTTGATTTTTGAAAGTTTCATCTATTAGACGTTGATAGGTTGCTCCAGCGTTTTTCAAGCCAAATGGCATTTTTTGGAAACAAAATATGCCTTGGTCTGTGTGAAAAGCTGTTTTGTCTTCATCACCTTTTTTCATACAAATTTGGTGATAACCTTTATATGCATCTAAAAGCATTTGAGTCTAAATCTATCTAAGGATTCCACTTTCCAATCGATTTCTGGTAAAGGATAGTTGTCCTTTGGACAAGCTTTGTTAATGTCTTTGAAATCAACGCATAATCTCCAAGAACCATCTCCCTTCTTTACCATAACTGGATTAGCAATCCAAGTTTGGTATTTTACTTCTCTGACAATCCCTGCTTCGACCATTTTGTTTACTTGGTCACATGCAGATTTACTACGATCCGGGGTCATGCCTCGTTTTTTCTGTCGGATTGGCACAATATTGGGATTCGCGTTTAGGGAATGCTCTGCTAGTTCCCTTGGGACACCAGTCATGTCTGATGTCTGCCATGCAAAGACATCAAGGTTTGATTCTAGTAACACTATGAGTTTAGTCTTTGTCTGTGTTGGGAGTTGTGAACCGATGGTCACTGGTTGTTCAGGGAAATGTTTATTAATAATAACTTTTTGTTCCGGACCATCAATGATTTCCATTGCCGGATCACTTTTGGGACCCTCTACCAGTTTTGGTTTCTCTGCCTGTTTGCACTCTTTGGGCCATGACGTTCTAGCCCTGACTGTGGCTATGCCAGCTGGGGTAGGGAACTTTATCATGCCATGAATGGTTGATGGAATTGCTCCAAATTTTTGTAATGCAGGCCTGCCCAGTAGGACATTGTAGGCCGATGGTGCCTCAATGATTGCAAAATTAATCATTTCTAACCTATAGTGTGGATATTCTCCTAACATCATGTTTATTGCTACTTCTCCGATTGGCCAATGCGTCTCCCCTGAAAACCCCACTAGAGGGAATTGTGTTGGACGCTTTGAATTTTGTACTTTTTCAGGGAGCTGCCTAAAACAGTGGGCATAAATAATGTCCATTGAGCTCCCTGTATCAACATATGCCTTGCTCACTTCATAGTTGGCTAACCGGATTTGTATTACTACAGGGTTGATGGAAGGAGTTTCAATTGGTGGGAAGCAAATAGGCTCCATCACCCAATCCTGAAGGACTGATGCCTTCCTTTTGCGAGATGTAGTTTCTTCCTGCGCCATGTATATGTAATTAGGTGGGGTGGTGGATGGGGTATTGGTGGTTGTCTTTGGCTTAAGTGAACCGATTTGTGATGATGAATTTCCTTCCATGGAGAAGAAAAAATGGTGGTGAAACTAAGAAATGAAATGAAAAAAAAGATAGAAATGAAATGAGACACCGTTGCTAAAACGTGTCCCACGGATGGCGCCAATGTTTGAGCAAATAGTAGCAGGCTCGGTAACTTGGGTGTTTGGGATTCAACCCCTTGACCTCCTGCTTAGCAGTGCAAACCTATCAAGCTCTTGGCGAGCCTAAGGTGGTCAAGTGGTTGGTTGAAGAAGATGATCGGAATATGTTTACTGCGGGAAGTGTATGAATACTCCGGCCAGGTACTGTGTGTAAGTTGGATGGGAATGATGAAGATGATGAATCTGGCTTCCAAAACCTGAAGTGTGGAGTATTTATACCCAACACTACCAGGTATCAACAACGTATGGCAATGATGACCATTTATGGCTCATCAATAGGATTCCAACCGCTATTAACGTCTATATCATTATATAACTTTATTAATGCTCTGACGGTTACACTCAAGGATTAGGCTTGAGTGTCTGACCGGTAGGGTGTCATGAGTATGATACTGTGAGACGAACACCAAAACATCATTGTTGGTCTACACAAGTCCTTATACATGCCAGGCCATGAGTGTCGGACTGAGCGTCTGATGCCGGGGCAGATCTCCGGATACGGGGGCACTAGGTGTCGGGACACATCTCTCGGATCCCGGACACGGGGCGCTAGGTGCCGGGACACATCTCTCGGATCCCGGACACGGGGCCATGATTCTCGGACACGGGGCCATAGTGCCGGGACACAACTCTCGGATCCCGGACACGGGGCCATGTGTCCCGGACACGAGGCCAAAGTGCCGGGACACAACTCTCGGATCCCGGACACGGGGCCATGTGTCCCGGACACGGGGCCAAAGTGCCGGGACACAACTCCCGGATCCCGGACACGGGGCCATGTGTCCCGGACACGGGGCCAAAGTGCCGGGACACAACTCCCGGATCCCGGACACGGGGTCATGTTTCCCGGGCACGGGGCCAAAGTGCCGGGACACAACTTTCGGATCCCGGACACGGGGCCATGTGTCCCGGACACGGGGCCAAAGTGCCGGGACACAACTCCCGGATCCCGGACACGGGGCCATGTGTCCCGGACACGAGGCAAAAGTGCCGGGACACAACTCTCGGATCCCGGACACGGGGCCATGTGTCCCGGACACAGGGCCAAAGTGCCGGGACACAACTCCCGGATCCCGGACACGGGGTCATGTTTCCCGGGCACGGGGCCAAAGTGCCGGGACACAACTTTCGGATCCCGGACACGGGGCCATGTGTCCCGGACACGGGGCCAAAGTGCCGGGACACAACTCTCGGATCCCGGATACGGGGCCATGTGTCCCGGACACGGGGCCAAAGTGCCGGGACACAACTCCCGGATCCCGGACACGGGGTCATGTTTCCCGGGCACGGGGCCAAAGTGCCGGGATACAACTCTCGGATCCCGGACACGGGGCCATGTGTCCCGGACACGGGGCCAAAGTGCCGGGACACAACTCTCGGATCCCGGACACGGGGCCATGTGTCCCGGACACGGGGCCATGTGTCCCGGACTCGGGGCTGTTTTACTCGGACTGGGGCCGTTTTACCCGGACACGGGGCCTGGTGCCGGGGGCATTTTACCCGGACACGGGGCCTGGTGCCGGGGCCATTTTATCCGGACACGGGGTCAAGGGCCAAGTGTCCGGACGCGGAGCCTTGTGTCGGACGTCGGGACGAAATGTCCGGATGCTGGGGCCAAGTGTCCGGAAGCCGGAGCCTTGTGTCCGGACGCCGGAGCCTAAGGGT